>JAZDUH010000451.1:2970000-3302500 GCA_036419115.1 Scarus forsteni
CTATGTGAAACTTCCAGACTGTACAGATGGTTTTAAAAAACAAGAAGCTGCCACAAGCAAGAGGAGATTTAAAATACTGTGTGCATAAAACCTTGCAAAAATAACAAATACTTAACTTGCCATAATAAAAAGCAGATATTAGCCAATATCAGTGCTGCCTTAGGGCTGGGCAACATATCAACTAAATCGATTAATTATGTTCTGAAGGAGATTTGAAAATTAAAAATCATGATAAAATCTTGATTACTCCACTTGTTAGTTCATGATGGTCTGGTTTTACACTTTTAAAGGCTTGAATTTGTTTTTCCAATGAGGTCAAAAACTAATGAGAGAGTTTCATGTTCCTGTAAAAAGCCTCAGCATTCAGTGTTTACCAATGTTTAAACTACATAATCAACTTTTTATGATGCACCCTTTAACTTTAAGAGGAAAATTCTGTTTGATTTGGGAAAAAATTGAATAACAACGAGGTAAAACTTGATTTGTGTGGTTTTTGTGTCACTGGGAGGTTTTGATTTTATTTTTTCTTTTGAGTGCCAGAGAGAGAAAATCGATTAAAATCATAAATCAAGTGCTGCATTTTGAGTTTTGCGGAGGCAGCAGATTTTACCTGTTTGACTTTGGAAACATCTCTGATGAAGGCATCGTCATCGACAAAATCATTGAGCCTCTGCAGCTGACTCAGATCCTTCACATAATCCTCCCCGATGACCTGAAAGAGGATGAATTCTTTTTTTTTTTACATTTATTTTGAACATGTATGCAAACAAATACATTTAATAAAAGGTGTTTAACAGTTGAGATAAATGTCAGTAAAAGAATGATGCTGCTTTAATCTCTCTACTTCAGGTTTAATGTGAACAGGACCAGTAACACGAAGATATAACACACCAGTATGACGAGCTCCAGCTCTATTTATTCACTTATTTATCTGTTTATTTATGTGTTGCTGATGCAGCTCATACAGACCTCGGCGATGAGCTCGGCCAGGCCGGGGTTACAGAGCAGCAGCCAGCGGCGGGGAGTGATGCCGTTGGTTTTGTTTTGAAACTTCTCCGGTTCAAGTTCACTGAAGTTATGAAATCTGTGGAGAAGAAACCAGAAAAGTGAACGTTGGAAAAGTAAAGCAGCTCATATGTGGATGATCCTGTCCTGGATCATGTAATGTATGTATATATATGCAAAAATTGTAAAATAAAAATGAAGTAGCAGCCAGCCTAATTTGAAGGCCAATTGTCCATTACAATACATACAGTTTGGGTCGATTAAGGGGTTCATAGGAGTTCATATGATTCCTTCTTGATCTACACTATTTTTCCAAAAGTATTCGCTCACCCATCCAAATAATCAGAATCAGGTGTTCCAGTCACTTCCATGTCCACAGGTGTATAAAATCATCACCTAGGCATGCAGACTGCTTTTACAAACATTTGTGAAAGAATGGGTCGCTCTCAGGAGCTCAGTGAATTCCAGCGTGGAACTGTGATAGGATGCCACCTGAGCCACAAATCCAGTCGTGACATTTCCTCACTCCTAAATATTCCACAGTCAACTGTCAGCTGTATTATAAGAACGTGGAAGTGTTTGGGAACGACAGCAACCCAGCCACCAAGTGGTAGGCCACGTAAACTGACGGAGCGGGGTCAGCGGATGCTGAGGCGCATAGTGAGAAGAGGTCGCCAACTTTCTGTAGAGTCAATCGCTACAGACCTCCAAACTTCATGTGGCCTTCAGATTAGCTCAAGAACAGTGCAGAGAGCTTCATGGATGGGTTTCCATGACCGAGCAGCTGCATGCAAGCCTCACATCACCAAGTGCAATGCAAAGCGCCGATGCAGTGGTGTAAAGCACGCCGACACTGGACTCTAGAGCAGTGGAGACGTGTTCTCTGGAGTGACCAATCACGCTTCTCCATCTGACAATATGATGGACCAGTCTGGGTTTGGAGGTTGCCAGGAGAACGATACTTGTCTGACTGCATTGTGCCAAGTGTAAAGTTTGGTTGAGGGGGGATTATGGTGTGGGGGTGTTTTTCAGGAGATGGGCTTGGCCCCTTAGTTGCAGTCAAAGGAACTCTGAATGCTTCAGCACACCAAAACATTTTGGACAATTCCATGCTCCAACTTTGTGGGAACAGTTTGGAGCTGGCCCCTTCCTCTTCCAACATGACTGTGCACCAGAGCACAAAGCAGGTCCATAAAGACATGGATGGCAGAGTCTGGTGTGGATCAACTTGACTGGCCTGCACAGAGTCCTGACCTCGAACCGAAAGAACACCTTTGGGATGAATTAGAGCAGAGACTGAGAGCCAGGCCTTCTCGCCCAACATCAATGTGTGACCTCACAAATGTTCTTCTGGAAGAATGGTCAAAAATTCCCATAAACACTCCTAAACCTTGTGGACAGCCTTCACAGAAGAGTAGAAGCTGTTATAGCTGCAAAGGGTGGACCGACGTCATGTTGAACCTTATGGATTAGGAATGGGATGTCGCTTAAGTTCATATTTATTTATTCATTTTATTTGTTTATTTCGAACATATAACAAAAATATATACAACACAAAAAAATAATATGCGAGTCAAGGCAGGTGAGCGATTACTTTTGGCTTTTTAGTGCATGTGTTTGTGCCCCAACTGTGTCCTATTTAAGGTGGAGCAAGTAACGGGGCTCAATCTGGGCTTACGTCATGCAAACTGGGCTTGAACACGGCTTATGTTGTGTTAGTGGGATGAAAAATCATGGAATCCTTGTAAACTATGTTGTATTGACCTAACTGAAGCGGGACAAATGGCCCTGAAATGCTATCAAAGTGTCACGGTGTATTTACGGGGAGTGTCCGGGGGAGAGACAGCCATCTCTTCCTGTATCATTCCGATCAAACCAGCTTTGCCAAACATGTACAGTTGTGCACAATCACCATGAGAAACAGAAATATGTGACAATGATGTCTTTCATATCTAACAATCAGTGTGGCAGTGGATGACTCAATCCTGTGTTTGTTATGAGGCTGTTGTGAAACTTCTGTCCTGTAGAACAGTGACTCCCAAAGAGGGTTACGCAAAGTGATATAGTGGGTACGCGAATACCTGTCAGGTTTTAAACAGGCGTTTCTGTAGTTAGAGTTCAAACTGGCAAAATGGCATTGTGAGATTTGATAAAGGCCTGAAGGGTTGGCAGAGAGGCTGGAGGATGGACTAGTGAAGCATCTTGGAGAAGAAAATTCACCTCTAATTGTCTGAGATTCTTACATTAACATAAGTTCAGTCGGACTTCTTTCTCAATAAAGCCGAGGTGAGTTTGTACTTAACAGTTTCAAATTCATTTACAAATATTTTCCAGGAAAGTAAATTTCTATTTTCAAAAGTGAACTGGTGTTGCCCACTGAAATTGCTGGTGAATAAGTCTATTTAGTGAGTATGGAAGAGTACTATGGCCATTTTACATGGGAGAATTTTTTTTTTGTCAGGTTGACATTAAAGGGACAGTTCAGTTTTTTTGAAGCGGGGTTGTATGAGCTCCATATGGTCACTGAGGACAGTAGATACAGTAGAAAGTTCTCTCTCCTCCACCAATAAGCCACAGACTGTAAGAGTCGGTGATGAAAAAAAGACACTAACGGGAAAGTACCGTACCAAATATAAAGGGTATTTTCTACGCCTACAAGAACTCAAATCAAAAAGTAATACCACAGTTTAAGAGTACACTACATATGATTGTTTTTAAGTGCTTTAACCTTTCGGAAATATAAAGTTTATCCGGACCTAAGCCAACTCACGTCGTGTGTCCCTCCACTAAATCACTCCGCGGCCACCCCCCCAGGACCTAATGACAGTTTCTGCTCAAAGTAAGTAATATTGATTTGTCAGGGACAAATAAGCAGAGTAGAGGAGGCTGTTTGTCATATTACTTTTTGATTTGAGTTCTTGTAGGCGGAGAAAATACCCTTTGTATTTGGTACGGTACTATCGCGTTAGCGTCTTTTTTTTCGTCACCGACTCTTACAGTCTGTGGCTTTCTGGTGGAGAAGAGAGAACTTTCTACTGTATCTAATGTCCTTAGTGACCATATGGAGCTGAATAAAGTCATAATTTTGAGATAAAAGTCAAAATGAAGAGATTAAAGTTAAATTGTCGAGATCTAAGTTGACATACAATGTATTTCAACTTTATTTGCATCATGTCGTGACATATTGAATTTTCTTGACATTTCGACTATTATCACAAAATTCAAATTCGACTCTATTGTCGTTTCAACTTCAATCGCAAAATTTCGCCAAAATTATTTTCTCTATCTGACGTGGCCTTTAAGCTACGTTCACACCGCAAGCGACCCAGCTATTAAAATAACGTCGCCCACTGACATAGCGTTGCGCGTCCATCAATACCTCATTTTGGTCACCGTTGCCGTCTAAAGACATGGATGGCAGAGCAGTCGCTCGATAACGTCACGTCCACTCGAGTTTCAGTGTGATCATATCATATATCAAATAATAGGATGTATAAGCGGACATTATTCCAGCTGTATCCTTTTCATTCACTTATCAACCACAAAACACTGCAGCTGAGGCCCTGCAGCAGCATCATCTGTGAGTTTACCGCGGTCCGTCTAGGTGGAACTAATGTCCTCACTGACTAATGTTTCCCACACGGACATGGATTGTTACTCTGTAGTCCGGATGAATAACTGTCTGCCTAGGGTACTGTCACTTGTGCACACACCTGCTGATTGATCAACTTTTTTTACTTTCACATCGCGCGACAAGCTATGTGGTAGTGTGAAAAGCGGCTGTCACATTGCGGGAGGGTTAGCCCCGCCCCATCGCGGCTGTGCATTGACTTTGCATGGAGAGTGATCGCCGAGGTAGTACAAGTAGCGTCCAGTGTGTACGCACCTTTATACCCTTCAGTAAGTTTGAAATACTTCACTTTAAGAGATTTTATTTTCATGTTATGCATGTTAAATGTGGGAGGTGGAGGTGACAGCGGGCTTACAGACACATTTCTTTTTCTAGCTGCAAGTGTCTGAAAGTAAGGGGCACATGACTGGAGGTTAAGAGTCTGAAGGGGTAGAGGCTGTGAAAAGTTTGGGATGCACTGTTGTAGATTATCTGATGCTCGGGCCTCATTTTTGTGACATTAGTCTAATGGCCCTATTCCATTAGCCCTACTCTACTCTACTCTACTCTACTCTACTCTACACTACCCGGCTCTACTCTACTCGCCTTGTGCTGCTCTTCCATTAGCCCCAGTCACCTGCCCAACGGGGTGCAGTGTCGCTGTAAACAGCTCAGTGGCTCTGTGGTGACGTCATTTTGAGCGCGACACAACAATCTGTGGCTTTTTGTCACAAACCGAGTAAAAAAGGAAAGCAGAAGAAGGCTGCAGGTAGTAAGAAGAAATACCCCTTGAGAAGCACAGGAGAGTTTTGGAAGCTATACAACAGAATGAAGCCGAGGGCGAGAGCAATCGAGCTGCAAAGAAAAGACGTATGAGGGTAAGCTAACAGTGGCTACCGCTAGCATGCTAGGTTGTCGAGCTCATGACTCATCGATGATGACATTGTCTGAACAATCAGTAGCCGGCAGTCGGTGACGTCATCTTTTAGTATCGACTCAGCTCGCTTGGAACCAGAGTGGAGTAGGTACTAAAACTAGCTTGTTTTAGGAGGTACCAGGCTAGTGGAAACACGCTGCAAATCGAGTAGGGCTGAGTAGAGCAGGGCCAAGGCGTGCTAGTGGAAAAGGGCCATAAAGGTCCACTGTGTTTTTAAATAAATATAAGTTCATAGTTTTTGGCTTACACTTGAGTCTTGATGATGTTGGAGTGAATCTCAGCCACTCCGTTCACGGCGTGAGATCCGACGATGCACAGGTGAGCCATGTTCACTCTTTTCCCACCGTCCTCCTCGATCAGGGACATGGACCTCAGCTTGTCCATGTCGTCTGGATAGAGCTCGGCGATGTTCTGCGTGATCCAAACAGAGGAAGTTTATCAGAGAACATCATCGCTTGCTTCTGAGCGAGGATTCAGCAGGTACGTACGTCCAGGTGGATCTGGTTGATCTTGTAGATGATCTGCAGGTGTCGGGGCAGCAGCTTCTCCAGCAGCTCCACGGGCCAGCGCTCCAGGGCCTCGGGCAGGACCGTGTGGTTGGTGTAGGCGAAGGTGCGCTTGGTGAGGTCCCAGGCCTGCACAGAGGGGTGGTGAGAGGTCAGTCGGGCAAGAAGATTGGCTAGTAGTGATGTTTTACTGTGAATTATTCAGTTAATCCTGTGATGGTACAGGATAGACAAAAATAAGACTTGGGTCTTCAGCCTATTCCTTTTTTTGTTGCTATCTGTTTTTTTTTTCAGAATAACATGATTTTATTTTTGTTTTTAAACTAAGATAAAGCATTCTGTAATTCATTCAAGATAAGTCCAGCAGAAGTTCATGTGTTTTTCAAAACATTTTAACGCTCTCGTCTTAATTTTACCATTTTCTCTGTTTCAGCTATGTCTGATTTTTTTGTTTATGTTTTAGTCTTCTCTCTTTTTCTTAGATATTCTTTATGAATTTAGCTTCCAACAAGGAGACACAAAACAAAACACAACATGAGCTAAGGAAAGGAAATAAAAGCTTAGATAATATACAACAGAGGTAATAGTAATGTTAAAAAAGATAACCTATTTGAAATAAAACATAAATAATTATACTAGTCATCATAATACAAAATAAAACTCAACAATATTAAGAAAAAAATAACAAAAAGACTATATATGATAATAACAACAGCATCTAAAAGGACAAATGTAGAGATAACTGCTCCACACACTGTGCAAAAGAAAACAAGTTCTTTATATCAATATATATATTTATATATCTATATCTGTAGACATACATATCTATATATGTATCATAATAATAATAATAATAATATAAATTTTATTTGTATTGCATTTTGCAATTTTGCAATCTCAAAGTGCTACAGAGTAAGATAAAAACAACTAAAAATCAACAAAAAACAAGTAAAAACTATTTCCAAAGGGTCGAGATAAATAGATTCTTCAAATAATGGAGAACCCATAAAAGGAAATTAGCAAAATGTTTTTTTTTTTTAGTAAATAGGATTTAAGATTTCTTTTGAAATGTACTGCAGACTGCGGGGCCCTCAGGTGTATCTTTCTCTATTCATTTACTCTGACATATTAACACCAAAAATATATACAAAACAAAAAAAGATAAGAGGAAATAATAAGAAAGCAAATTACTCTTTTATAATGTTCATCAGAAGTTACAATGTACATGCTCAAAAAGGAGAAGGAAGACGTAAAACTTATCTAGTCCTACCCCTTAATCTTTCTCTTTAATACATGTATATATACCTGTAACATATAAATACATAATTAAAAGCTTACAAATAAATACAACTTCACACAACAATTTGAATCAACAGCATAAAACAGCATAAAATAAAATAACAAAATTAGTATTAACAATAGTAATAAAAAAACAAATGCTTAATAAAATAATGAAAAAGTAAAACAAAAGAAAAAAAATACATTTTAACATTGTTTACTTTTTACACATATTTTAAATTCTGTTCAAATTTTCATTCATCATCATAATGACTTAAATGACTTAATGACTTAATGACTTCCTATTTCATAGGAACAAACAAGCTCCAAAGTTTTTTCTTCTTTGTTTTGGTTTCCTCCACCTGGCTGATTTTTTTTCACCTGAATATTATGCAACAAAGAGATGACGGTTTAATTTGTAAAGCTCTGTGGTTTGACTCTCCGGTTTTCCTGTCTCATCATGGTTATTACTTCATTTCGGGCTGTTGCTCAATTTCTGAGTCATTCTAACATGCAGTTAAATATTAACCTCCTCAAAGCTGGCGACTTTTTTTTAACATACTTTAAGAGAACTGCACCGTCCAAAGATTAAATGTGTTTATTGACTCAAAGTTTAATTACTGAATCTTTTATGTGGGCAGAGTTTTAAATTCTGAGATGGTGGAAGGCAGTGATACACTTGACTTGGTGTTGACGGTGCACTTCTTAAGAGTTTTTTACTGGTTTATTGATCACAAAAGAAAATAAAAGTGCTGCCTCAATGTCAAATTTATGGTGATAGTGCATGTAAATCTATAACAGCTGGTTTAAGAGAATAAAATAACTGTAACCCACCACGTCCCAGTCCAGCTTCTCAATGTCCACAAAGATCCTCATGAGCTCAGGAATCGCCATCGCTGGATGAGTGTCATTCAGCTGGATCGCCACCTAGAAAAACAAAACATTTATGCTTCTGTACCGTCCACAATCAAGACTGTCCGTGGAATCTTTAAAGCAACATGAAGAAAATGAATAACAAATGCAAATTTCTCTAAAATCACTCTACTTTAGGGATATGCCACCTTTTCTTTCTTAATGTGACTTGCCTCAAGTAATAAGTAAGAGAAGGGCAAAGCTCGCCCACCGCTAATTAGCTTAGCTTAAACACTGGGAGTCTATGGGTAGTGTTAGCCTGCCTTTGCCTACAGTCATCAGACAAACACTTCAGCAACTCTGTTCTGGTCTTGTCCAGAGATTTATGGATTTTGGTGTTTTATTTTTATGACTTTTTCCAGCATATGTGGTACAAGAATTGATCCATCTCCACTGATCTCATCGTTTGGTGTGATGCCAGTAAACAGTTCTGTCAACAGAAGTCAAGAAAATATGATTGCCTTTTTGTTTCCTTTTAGCCAAAAGACTCCTCTGTCAAAATGGAAATACTCTGTTCCCCCATCATATGGTCAGTGGATAAGGGAGATAATGTGTCATGTACATTAAGAGAAAATTAGACATAAAATAAGAGGTTGTACCAGAAAATTTAATAAAACTTGGCAACCATTTATAAAATTTGTCGAAAATATGTCACCTGGCAGTCTATGCATGTAATGTACATCTGTTTCTGTGTCTGAATATATCTATATATATATATATATATATATATATATATATATATATATATATATATATATATATAATTATTATTGATCTATCTACCTGATTTATTATATTTATTTTATTATAATTATTATAATTTTTATTTAATTTTGTAATATCTGTAATACTGTCTGGTTGTTAATTCAGAGTTGGGGTGTTTTCTGCTCTGTGTTATTAAAAAAAAACAATTAAAAAATACCTTGTTAAAAAAAACTCTTCAGCATCTCTTAACGGTCTTGTGTGCTTTTTTCCCCCCCTTTATGTTGTCATTAAATTATCTTCAGCAGCTCCTAAACAGACTTTGTTTGTTGACGTCCTTTTGCGGTGCTTTTCGTGATGGGATGTGATGTTTGCAAATGAGTTGAGGCTTTTGAAAAACACTTTTAATTGAGCGATGAGAACTGTTTCACAGTTGTGAGTGAGCAGTTTGTTTGCAAGCTATTCTTAAATTTGCAGGCAGTTTGACTTTAAGTATGGGTCACAGTAACAAGGAAGAGAGGGGCAGAGCTCGCCCACTTCAAATTAGCTTAGTTCAAACACTGGGAGTCTATGGGTAGTGTTAGCCTGCCTCTGCCTAAAGTCATCAGATAAACTCTTCAGTAACTTTAAACGGTCTTGCGTGCTTGTTGTGACTCACTTTTTTCCCCATTTATGTTATGCTATCTTCTACTGACATCATATTATCTTCAGAAACTCCTAAACAGACTTTGTTTTGTTGAAGTCCTTCTGCAGTGGTTTTTGTGAGAGATGTGACGTTTGCAAATGAGTTGAGGCTTTTGAACAGCTCTTTTAAGTGAGTGATGATTCACAGTTGTGAGCAGTTTGTTTGCAAGCCATTCTTAAATTTGCTGGGAGTTTGCCTGAAAGTATGGGTAGCAGTAACAAGGAAGAGAGGGGCAGGGCTTGCCCACTTCAAATGAGCTTAGATCGAACACTGGGAGTCTATGGGTAGTGTTAGCCTGCCTCTGCCTATAGTCATCGGATAAACTCTTCAGTAACTCTAAATGGTTCTGTGTGCTTGTTGTGACTCGTTCTTTTACCCTGTTATGTTACGTTATCTATGTTTAGACTAACATTAGCATTTTGTCATTTTTGAAAGAAATACATATGAAACCAAACTAAAGGGTAGAAGAAGTAGGTCAACAAAACAAAACCTCTGTTTACGAGTAGAAGAAGATAATGCAATGATATTAGAAGATAACGTAACAAAAAGGAGTAAAAATGAGTCACAACAAGCACACAGGACTGGTTAGAGTTGCTCAAAGCTTATCCGACGACTGGAGACAGAGGCAGGCTAACACTTCCCATTGACTCCCAGTGTTTGAGGTAAGCTAGTTAGCGGTGGTCGAGTTCTGCCTGCTTCTTCCTTGTTACTGCACACACAGTCAAAGATTGTAGTTAATCTGCTTGTCATGGACTCAAAAGTGAGCTAAGACATGGAAAGAAAGAAAATGCTGGAGTATATCTTTAAGATTTATCTCTGGTCTGTGCCGCTTATTCATTAAAAACTGACTGAATCTGGGGTTTACTTTGTCAGGGAAGCCCTCGAAGGAGGTTCGCCCAGGACTGCCCTTCTTGGTGGTCTTGAAGCGGCGGATGATGTCTTGGAGTGTGGCGGCCACAACGAAATACTCCTGCTTCAGACGGAGCTCTTTGCCTTCAAAGAACTGAGCAAAGACGAAAACAAAGGGAAGGAGAAGGGAGAGGTGTTAGATAAACAGCAAAAAGTCTGACCTTGGCAAGTGTGTTTGTCTCAAGTCAGAAATATCTAAACACTTATTCTAATCCACATTCACTTAGCAAGTCCACATAAATATCTACCTACATGAAATAAAAGACAAAAATAAGGCACTGAACTGAAAATATCTGCCAAAGAAACAAAGTCTGACTCAGTGAGGGTCTGAAATTCAGGTTAATAATCTGCAATGGATAAAAAAAATACACTTTAAGACACCCTTTAAGTAGGAGTTTGTCAAATTGGCAGTTTATTCTGATTATCACAGTCCACTCAGGCTTTATTTTTTGCTTTTTATATCTTCAGATAAGAACTTAAACCAAACATGTCAGGACATTGTGCCTTAGAAAAGGTGCAATGAGGATTTTTTTTAAACTTTGTGTTTTTTTATATTCTATGGAATATAACAAAATTAAATAAAACAGTTAGCAGACAGGGTCATTACAGGTTCACCAGACATCATGTTAAGGATTCAAATCAACTTTTGATGCAGTTAAGACTCGTAGTTAAAGACAAAACACTGTACTACAGAATATACCAGTTTACCTCTTTAGCAGTTGTAGCAAAACAATACAATACAAAAAATAAATAAATAAATAATACAAATAATTAAAAAAATAAACAAAATTAAATTAAAAATAATATTAATGACAATATTAGCAACAACTATAAAAAATACATAAATACAAAAATGAATAAACAAAAAAAAGTAAATCAAAATAAAAAAATTACAATGAGGATTTTTTTTAACTTTAGATTGGACAAATACTTTCACTGAGATCTTACTTTTTGCATCAATGTTTAGAAAAACTGGTGCATTTTCTGTCTCTTATTCTAAACTTGGATGCATCAATGATTCGATGAAGGCAGGTTACAGACTGACTGAACTTACGTTGTCATTGGGGTAGAGAACTCTGGAAATGTTCTCGGCCAGATTTCTGTCCAGAACAGCCTGGATGTAATCTCCTACATTAACTACAAACAGACAGAGAGGAGTTTTCTTACACAGATGTACTTTAAACATATTTTTCATTAGGATAATAACAAATCAAGAAAGAAATCGAACTTTAGAGGCATGAAATAACAGCTCTGGGATGTTCTGCAACACCTTGGTTTTTGCAAGGTGCCAGTGTTGCAGAAGTTCCCGTTTTGTCTTTTGAAATTTAAAAAGGAAATTTGTGGCATGTTTTGCAAACATGTGTGCATATGCAGATGCTTTGGAAACTCACAGTCTCGCAGGTTGAAGTCGTTGGGAGCGCGTGCAGACCACAGCCTCATGGTGTTCACGGTGTTGTTCATGTAGCCGGGGATGGGTGTATCATACGGCATCGCTAACACCACCTGGAAACAGACAAAAAGTTACAATGGTAGCACGGAAATAAATAAATGAGAGGGTTGTTAGTGGATTTATTCACCATTTTGGGTAAAAAGACAACAATAAATCAACTTTGAGAAAGGTTTGATATTTTTCCAAGTGATTTAGATTTTTTTTTTTTCCAAACGAGCAAAAGAAAATCAGACTTAAATAGATCATCGCTGGTCTATAAGCAAACAAAAACATGAAAAATCCAATATATGACTGGATTTTAAGGGAAGAAACTTCAAAAAGCACATTCTGGGAATCTGAGGTCATTAAAATTTGGTTTAAAATGAATAACAGGGACTGCCATGCTATTTTGGACTTTGTAAAGGGACACACAGTGCCTTAAAGGACATTTTCGGACACCATGTGCCTTTAGAAAGTAAGACCTTGCTCTTTGGTCTTATGCTTGAAGATCTGCCAAAATAGACAAGTTTTTACTGGATATTTTGATGGTAGCTGCTAAAAAGGCTGTAACAGAGAACTGGTGATCACAGGAGAGCTTTTCATTAAAGACGTGGATGGACGTCACAATTAACATTTACAAAATGGAAAAGATTACAGCATGTGTTAATCACAACTAAAAGAGTATTTGCCTCACGCTGGGAAAATTGGGTTAATTATATAAAGCCTCTCAGGCAAGGTTATTATTTTCTGAAGCTTTGATTCCTCTGTTACAGACATGATTTCTCCCCACTGTTGTTCACTCATTTGCTGAATTCTTTTTCTTTTCCTCTATTAAAAAAGAAGGAACATATTTATGTATAAATCCTTTTTTCATGACATTTTAGACAAACAAATAGATAAAGTGAATGTATATTACTTCATAACCCTTGCAAAAGTTTGTACTGCAAATTTCAATCAAAAGTTAATAAAATAAATATATAAATAAAATGAATAAAAATGTGATTTTAATCTGTTTTGGTTGTCTTAATGCTTGTTTTGTTGGTTGCTCTACTTGTTAGCTCCACCAAGGAAGTTATGTTTTTGCCGTGTGTGTATGTTTGTTTGTTTTATGGCAAGATTATTTTAAAAAATGCAGGACGGATTTAGCTGAAATTTTCAGGAGATGTTGGTAATGGCCCAACTTAGAAATGATTCGAGTTTGGTGTTGATACATATATCTGTCTGGATGCAAAAAAATCCTGTAACATTGGACCAAATTAAAAAATGGTGTCTATGTCTCTATCATCAAGGTAAATGTTATCTGGATTTGATTCATGTTGGCATCACAAAAAACATTGAACTTTATAATGGGAAATCCCATTGACAGCATTCAATTATTCATATAAAATCAAACATGAAGTCATGTTCCTCTAAGCAAGTAACCAATCTCCCAATGTGTCCACTAATTCCTGCTTAAAGTGATAATTCAACATTTTTTAGGTAGGACTGTATAATGGTAATGGCATTAGCCTGATCGTTAGCCACAGCATCAGCGGTCAACTCTGCATCTGCACTGAAAGCAGGTAATTCAATATACTGATGCAGATGGGGCCAACATAACGGCATGATTTAAAGAGTTTTAGGTCAAAACATGCCACTAAAACAGCAAAAGATAGTTGTTTGCTGCATGTGATATACTAACAACAACTCACTTTTCCTCTTTCGACCTGTTTTGTTTGGGCACGGCTTTGTTTCACAGGACAGTCAATGTGTGCTTCCACCTGCAGCGCCAACAAGCTGCAGTCTGCAGGCTTCACTGGAGGAAACAACCGCAAGCAAAATGCAGAAGTGGAAAACTTTTGCAGCCTATGTTCAGGTTTATGACACTTCAAAAATCCCCAAGTGCCCCTTTAAACTGTCCTCACACAACAATCATAGGCTGCAGTAGAATCGTCCTTTTTGCTCTGGAAGGTTCCTAACTGAGTGAAATGATCGAGAGGTAGTTCATGATAAGAGCTGTTTGAATAGTCTAAATGCTTAGGAAAGGAGGCTCAATGCTTCCTTTAGCATCTCCTTTAGCATAGGATACACTGGACCAGCCTTTAGGAAAGAAGAGAAGAATATTCTGTCCCACAATTCTCCGCAGAAACAGCATTTATAAACAGTGCGTTATCAGACTGCTTCTGAATTCAACAGAATAATGACGAACAAATCCCACAGACCATGTGAGTTCCCACTGCTGTTCATCCTTTCTAAAGTTTACTAAAACCTGCCTTAACTTTCCAGTAGTCTGATTCTCTGAAGAGAGCAGGATATGAGAGGTTTGATGTTGATTATGTTTTAAACTTGGTTCAATATTAATCATTTGTACTCCATTAGATTGTCATCTTAACAGTTTGTGCCTTTCTTTCATTCAGTTCATTTATTTTCATGCACTGATTGGTGTTCATGTTGATAATGAGAGGACAGATTTATTTAAATCCTCACTTCAAACATCAGTTATGCACACGTAACTTTTACAGGATTGTTAATGTTCAATGCTGTCTGAAAGGAACAACATTGTCATGATACACGAGCTCTTCTAAGATGAGCCTTTTGTAGTCCATCTTCAGTAAATTGTAGTTTAACTGCAGCAGTAACATCCGCCATCATATGATGACGTAGCGTGGTGAAAGTGTAGTCGGATTCTTTCTGCACAGCAGTTTTCTTTTCCTAAGACTTTCTGAATTCTCCTTTCTCCTTTCCTTAACCTCATGACGTTTTCCATCAGGGTTAAGGAAAGGTGGTTAGGAAAGGGCTAAGGAGGTGACTATTCAACTGTCTCCTTTCTGCATGATGCTAAACATTAGCTTATCCACACTTCAGTGTAAGCTTTTTTTGGACTGTAATAAATTTATATGGCAACAGTTTGGCCATCTTTCATCTCCATTCTTTAACTTTCTGAGGCTCTGCAGTAAACCCAGCTCCAGTACCTGCGTGTCGACCCACTTGGAGCCGTCTTTGGTCTCCTCCACTCGTCCATAGAAGTGGACCGGCAGCATATACTCAGGGCGAGCCTTCTCCCACGGGTTTCCATGCCGCAGCCAATCGTCTGCCTCCTCCACCTGCAGAGGGGTCAGTCCAGGTTAGAGATAAAAAGATTCAAGATGATGAGGAAAGACAAAGAGAGACGAATCGATTGGAAATGCTATTAAGTAAGGCATTAAGGTTCTGCTTTTTCTGTGTATGAGCTCTTCTCTGTGGAATAACAGGCCTCTGTTTTAGCAAAGACTAGGGCTGGGTTTAAAAAATAAGTTTAATCAATTTTAATTTCCCTTTAAATGGTTTGTAACTGATCCATTAAATCCAAAGGTCAACCTTTTTTTCTTTAAACTTTATTTTTCCATTTAATAAAAACAGTGACAAAAACATAAGAACAACAGTACAAGTGGGGCAAACATGACTTTGTTACATAAAGGTGCCATTTTGTCCTTACAGCAAAGAGCTCCGCTTTAATTTGTAGACTGTAGGTCAGCCCTATTCAATTAGCGGTCCAAGGGCCACATGCGGCCCAAAAGCAACCCTCGAGTGGCCCGAAATCAAGGTGATTGGGACTAAGGTCCAGTGAGAAAAACACAAAAAACTTTTATAAACACTGACAAGATCTTACAAAAATTCCAACATTACCATAGACATTGAATGCAACACGTTCTGAAAGGCTGCTATTAAGCAAATTACTTTTAATGAACTTTCAAATGTGACCAAACGATGGATCTTTTAATCTACACTTTTTTGTGGTCATACACACCTTCACATGTGCTTTTATTTACCTGTCAAAACGTGTTGTGAAGTTTGTGAAGTTTTCTGTTTGAAGTGTAAAATTTAAAGAAACAGTATTTTAGCAGAACTTTAGTTTAAGTGCTGCTCTTTATTGAGTTTATGCCCTTTTGGATGTGTCAATAGATTAATAAACATTATCTATTTGTGTTTCCTTTACGTGGTTAAATTTGCTCACTGTCTGTCAAAAATGTCCAGTTCAGCTCCTGTCCTAAGTCTGAAAATTTGGCCCGACTGAATTTCTAATTGAATAGCCCTGCTGTAGGTCATTGTTTCGTTGATCGGATTTCTTCTACAACATCCAGCCAGTGGCTCAGTCCAGGTGGGTCAATTCTCCACCAAGTTCTTGTAATGGTATTCTTAGCCACAAAAGATAGGAACCTAAACAGGCATTTATCTTCTTTACCTATTATCAGTCCTAGATATATACACCAGGGATCATTAGGAATATTATAACCAAGTATTTCGCCCATGACTCTCAGAACTTCATCCCAAAATATCTGATACCCAGCCCTAGCAAAGACTGATCAGATAGGTTCATCCACCTTGGAGGAAAAACAGCGAGCTCCGATCCAGCACAGTGTTCAGAGTTGATGTTTGTACTGATGGTTTGAACCGTAAATACCTGGAAGAATTCGAGAGGGCAAAAGCCTTTGGTCTGAGCATCTCTTATCACTCAGTGTTTATTTAGTTTCATTAAGTGGAGCCAACCTCTGCCAGCTTTTGTCCGGAGCATGCTGCACTAAAGGGACGCAGAGCAGGGGTTAGCGACTGTCAATGATTAGCTTGTGATGTATTCTGACACAATTTATCGCCACTTTGGCCCTGATCCACTTTGAGGCCTCACAGCATGAATGTGGGCCAAAGACAAAGAGCCTGAACATCAAACCGGAGGAGCAGGAAGAGAATCAAATCAAGCTTCCAGGACCAAGTGTGGAGTCAGATTTTAAACTTTGAATGTGGTTAAATAGCTGTGGTTACCTGCCAGCCGTCTCTTATCTTCTGGTTGAAGATCCCGTACTCATATCTGATGCCGTAACCATATGCTGCAAGACCCAACGTGGCCATGGAATCCAAGAAACAAGCTGTGTGCAGACATTAAGAGATACAATCAGGGTAAAAATAAAGGCTGGTTGTGTTGCTGGGGAGAAAATGCAGTTGCAACACTTAGACAGACAGGAGGAAGAATTCTGTGGATAGCTGCCAAACAGGCCTTTGAGTGCAGAATAATGGAGCATTGTTATAGACGAGGTGAAGACAAATCACAAGTCACTAAGAATTTTGAAGAGTTTCAGGGCAAATCTTTTACTCGTGCAGATTCACAGCTCATTATGCAAAAACAAGCTGCTTAAAACGCTCATTTAAAAGGAGAACTTCTACACAATTACGAAATACATAACAGACAAACTTAAACTATACACTGCCTGCCCGAAAAAAAAGTTCTCATTTAGCTTTGTTCACAGCTCACATTAGCTGTGACATTGTTTCGATAGCTTCTCCAATGTCCCAGATTTGTCCCAGATCACAGCACTGCCCCCACAGGCTTGGACAGTAGGCACTAGGCATGACGGGTGCATCACTTCACCTGCCTCTCTTCTTACCCTGATGCTCCTATCACTCTGGAACAAGGTCAATCTGGACTCATCAGACTACATGACCTTCTTCCAGTCCTCCACAGTCCAATCTTTATGCTCCCTAGCAAACTGGAGCCTTTTTTTCTGGTTAGCCTTACTGATTAGTAGTTTTCTTAAGGCTACTGTTGTTTTTCTTTGATTTGATTTGGTCAAATGTTTAAGTGATTCACCGGTCACCATCATTCAGGATTTTATTCTGACCACATTTCCTCCTTGAAGACGATGGTTCCCCACTATCCTTCAGTTTTTAATAATGTGTTGGACAGTTGTTAACCCAGTTTTAGTAGTTTCTTCAATCTCCTTAGATGTTTTCTCTGCTTGATGCCAATGATTTGACCCTTCTTAAACAGACTAACATCTTTTCCACGACCACAGGATGTGTCTTTGACATGGTTGTTTAAGAAATGAGAAGCTGCTCATTGCACCAGCTGGAGTTAAATAACTTGTTTCAGCTTAAAGATAATCACCCATGCAGTAATTATCCAAGAAGAGGCTCGTACTTGCTTAGCTAAATCTAGTTGGGGACTTTTTTGGGCCAGGCAGTGTATGTTGTACAGGGAGATGCTCAAATGGCTTATTTATTACTTATTAATAAAAGGAGAAGAAAAAAAAAGATATCAAAAAAGAAAATGTGAGTGTGGTGCGTATGATCATGTCTGAGTTTGATGAGGGATTGAACTGCCAATGACTCCAGAGATAATAACAAAATCTGGGACTTCTTTATTAAGTATTGACAGAGTTAGCTTAACTGGAAGTTTCAAACTGTGTCTGCCATGTGAATGTGGACAGTCTGAAAAGTTAGACACTTAAGAACAACATTGTTCTTAAAATCACATGCCAAACAATCAAGTTCACAATCCTGCTCGGTCCTGGAGCATAAATGGTTTTCATACAAGAAGGAAAAGACCTTAAATATATTCTCAACATTGTGAGGAGTTCATGTAAAATAAGAGAAAACTTCTGCAGAGTCTGGTTCTGTTTTCTGTGGTGTTATGTAATGAAACCACACCTCAGTTACACCTCCTCCACTGTTTCCTCAAACACAAACCTCCTTCTCTCCTCCACTTTCTGCTTCCCTCCCTTCTACCTCTTCTTTCCATTTCCTTCTTTCCACTTTCTGAAATGACTTAACATCTTGTTTACCATCATCTGTTGCTGAAGTAAAATCCCTGAGAGGCTCAAACAGACAAGAGTAAAAGAAAAATAACTTTATAAGAAGTCATCATTAAAGTTACATCAATGAAGACAGGCTGATATTTAATCATTAATTTAATTAATAGTAGGGCCGGACCGATATGGACTTTTTGAGGCCGATGCCGATATTTGTCAGAAAAAATACCGATTACCGATTAATCGGCCAATTAATTGAGAAAAAAAAGTTAGCATAGCATAGTTAGCTCGCAAGCTAGTTAGCTTAGCTACTGTGTCGGGAACAAGCAGTTACAGCCAGATTTCCATAATCACAATAAAACAGTCACGGCTAAACTGATTCCCTGCCATCAGAAAGTCCAACTCATCAGTATTGACAACGACAGAGATGACGTCCGTCAGGAAACTGTTCTGCAGTGCCGAGTCCGTGAACCTGCTTTGGTAGCCGAACTAGCAGAGAGCCCAGTGGTCTCTCTGTGTCCAGTAACAGTGGGACATTGTGCACCGTGGAAAGTTGCTCGTCATGTCGGACCTTCAGGCTTAAAAGAGCAACTCCGTGTGAGTGTAGGTGAGTCATCTATACACGCGGCTTCAGCAGAGAGCTAACAAGAGCCGCTACCAACGCGCGTCGCTATCTTCTACGTCATCATTCTGTGCAGCTTGGACACCGAACAGCGCTTACTGTTTTATGAGAAATTAAGACTATATCGGCGTTACATCGGCAAAACTCTGGCTGATGTCGAATATTTTGAAAAGGGCTACAGTTGGCCGATTAAATCGGCTTGCCGATGTATCGGTCGGGCCCTAATAAGCGCTACTTAATTTATGCTTTAAGGTCTTTTTGAACCATACGACAGTTATACGTACATAATTTTAACTAATCACTGAGCTCAATCCACAATTTTATCCCCAAAACTGAAACACAATTGTATTAAATATGTATTCAAAGTATTCTTGTTTCAAGCATTAGTACACCTTTTATATTATATTTTCCTTCTCTTAGTTTGAAAATGCTAGGGAGGGATTATTTCGTGTTTTTAAATAAATATTTTTAACTTGTAACAGAGAAGATCAAGTGAAAAATTGATAAGTAGGTTCCAGATATCATTGGCTTTAAATATGTTTATATGTATGGATTTTCTCACCAAAAAATGAACTAATTCTCCCAAAAACAATGAAAAAATAGACCCTGTCTCTGTAAAGAAAAAAAACAAAACTCCAATAAAAACACACACAACAATTAAAACAACAAGTAAAATGGAGTTTAAACAGTTCCTGAATTGTTTGTGACATCCATTTTCTCCCAGTCACTTACTACTGTCCGTCAAACATTTGTATAATTTCCCGAAATGCTGGCTTTTCAAATGTATTGAAGAGTTGCATTCTTTTTGCAATCTAGCGAACGACACTGTCTGTAAGCGCGCACCATGTTGTGCTGTTTTATTTATATTTACTTTGCCGACCAAACGCCTCAGTAAGCGCTGACTGTCAGGATGAGGGCTCCGCTGCACCTTCCCTTCTTCGTCGTCACTACTTTCAAACAAATACGACATATCTGCTCGTCGGTGTTCTTGGGCTCACACCTTGTTCATTTTGTTTAAAATCAAAACATTCCCACACTTGGGCTGTAGCATTCGTTTTAAGAACCGTAGCTTTTGTGCGTTCATTCATATTAGTGTTTGTTTTCTTGTTACTCCTCAGGACGCTCACTTGCAGAGGCCACGCCTCCCCCAACAAAAATTGAGTGACTAAGATGGATCACTAACCCTCAGCCCGCTCATTCCGCTATCGAACCAACACGCCCACATGTTGAGACAGTTGTACAGAGTGAGCCATCTTCTCATTCAGCCTCGTTGGTAGAAAGAGAGGAGGGAGACAAACATGCATGCACCTGTCAATTTATCAGGGCCGGCAAACTTAATGAGGATGTTTTTATTTATCATTCGGTTAATTTATTTATTGATTATCGTGACAGGCCTAGACCCGACTAGGTCAACATTTCTTGTTTTTATGAAACACTGTGAATCACCCACACTTTAAGGGGGTTCCCACGTATCCTGGAAAACCTGGGACATGATTGACCGATTTCCCAGTAATGCATGACATAAGGAAAATGAGGAAAAAGTTAAATGTCATGAAAAGCTTGGGAAAAAGCACTGGGGCTGTGGCAGCCGGCTTATGAACCAATGCTTTTGTGCCATCGTTCATTTTATGTTTGTTTCCTTGTTAGTCCTCATGATGCTCACTGTTCTTATTTATCGTGCGGTTAAATGATTTATTGATTATCGTGACAGGCCTATCTGCGGTCGACTCTGTTGAACTGCTCTTTTAAGTGAACAATGAGAACTGATTTGCACTTGTGAGTGAACCGTTTTAATTTGCGGGCAATCTGCATGTAAGAATTACTCACAAACTGAACTGAACTTAGTCTAGATGGTCCTTTTCCTCTTTAAAACAAAGAAAATGTTGACTGTCGCTTTAATTCCCAAAGTTCATCATCACCATGACACATTCTCCCCCGTCTCCTTCTGAAATATCTGAATCTTCTTACCTGCCAGCCTCCCCAGACCTCCGTTCCCCAGACCTGCATCCTCCTCCATCTCCTCCAGCTCCTCCATGTCCAATCCCAGCTGCCCCAGAAAACACACAGAACAGGTTTTAATGAACTTTTCCAACAGAAAAGAGAGTCCACACTTGCTCATCTGTGCGTCTCTGACCTGGTAGATGGCCTCATCGCAGGCGTTCTGCAGCCCCAGGTTGATCATGGTGTTCTGGAGTGTCCGGCCCATGTAGAACTCCAGAGACAGATAATAAACCCTCTGGAGGAAAAAAGGGAAATAAAACAAGTTTATTTAGAAAGACTATCTCACAGACCTTTGTTTTTACTTTCTTGTCAAGGTACAAAAATCAAACCTTCTGTACAGAACAGAAAAACAAACACAACACAAAGATCTACAAAGACTGCAGCAGCAGCTGGGACATTGTTACATAATTTAAAAAAAAGAAAAGTAATTTCCTGTGAGCTCTGCAAATTCATGCCCTCTGGATCAGAGCATCCGGATCAGTCTTTGTTGCGTGGCAGAAGATGTAATAAAGTTACCTTGTGTTTTGTTCCTAAGCATTTTGAGCATCATTTTTGGAGTTACAATACTGAAAATGGCCCTGACTCGCAATGGTTAAGAATGCTTTAAAAAAGATCTCAGGTCAAGATGGTGATCAAGATCACTCAAAATCAAAGGAATCAGTTCTTAGTCCATTTCTGACCAATCCTGAAAATGTCATCAAATTCCATGGATAGACTTTGGAGTTATCCTGTTCACAATGAAACAACGCCAGCAAAAAATTACACTGATCTTAAAGGTGCTATGAGGAGAATTTATTACCGGCAACGTAAAGACTCTGCTACCCATGAGCAGGCGCGGTGACTGTCGTAATGCTGCGTTCCAGTAACCTCGGAACTGGGAGTGACATCATCTGTGACTTAACGGCGTTCAAGTGGAAGTCAGAAAAAAACATGCCGATCTACCAGGCTATTGTTAGCTGTTGTTAGCACGCCCTGCGTTGTTGTTTGAAGAATGTGATTATTACAATGGCAGCATTTTTGTAAATATAAGTCTAACAATACTTTGTATACAGCTGATCTAGAGTGACACACCCCAGTCAGAAGTGCAAATAAATTGATTATTACAGGAGCTAAATAACTGTTCACACTGGGGGCATCCATCTTCCATTGCCAACTCGGGGGTGGCGAGGTTTCACTGAGTTCCCTGGAGGAAATTCCGACTTCGGGGGGCGTTCCAGTTGCAGTTTCCTACTCGGAACTCATAAATTCCTACTTCTGACTATGACTGGAATGCACCATAAGACATGACCCAAGCCAAAGCGTGCGTTTGTTGTGATGCTAATGAATGCAGCTTGGGCCTTCCTCAGAACTCTGCATTGCTTTACAACTTCTTTTTTCAACAACTTACAGGATGCAAAGCAACGAGGTAATGTATCTCTTTCTAGTTACGTAGCGGTAGTTTTTGATGTGTGACAACAAGCAATTTTTGGAAAACTTAGTATCGCAGTTTTGTAGCCGGCTATATATCACTACTTACAGCCCGGTGCTCTAAGACGTGTCTGAATAATATAAATTTGCTCTAGTTTTAATTGTCTTGTTCCCGAAGTTGAGTATCCAGGCCAGTCCAGCCCTGTCCGACCCGACCGCGAAGCTAAGGAATAGCATTTATAGATAACCTATTTTGATGCTATAAAACTCATCTTAAAGTGTGTATTTCCATCAGGCATATATCTAAAAGGGAGACTTTTTTGTAATTATTTAGAAACTCCTCACAGTCTCTTTAACAAAGCAGCTCAAGTCGCATCAATTATCAACAAATGTAAAGTCAATAACATTTATATGCCTATAGGAGGTCAAAAACCAGGTTCAAGAAACTCACTTGGGTGAAACAAACATTTGAGTGAAGTAGTTTGTTCAATAAAAATCCATTTTTGGGATTTGTTTTTACAAAACTATGCTACATATTGCTCCATATGATCATTCAAACAGTTAAAGACTGGGTTATATAATGCTGCATTCCAGGCAACCTGTAACTTGGAAATTTCCCAGTTGAAATCTCCGGGTTCTGTCCTGAAAGCGTTTCAGGCAAATTACAAAGTTGGTTTGAGTGCAAGGAATTCTGGTATGTAAACAAACCAACATGGCAGGCATTATAAGATCCATGCTTGGGGAAACGTTGCATAAGGTAACAGAAGTTTATACTTTACAGTGTTTGTCATTATTAAGAGGCGGCCATTTTGTTTAGGCAGTGATGTGACGTCACAGGTTGTAACTCGGAGAACATCGATGAGTTACAGGTGGGAAAAACACGGGATTTGGTTGCTTGGGACGCAGCATTAACTATAATACAGCAGTGCACTGTAATATAGGGCTGTGAATTATGACCTAATTCAGTATCATGATTAGAGGTGTGAAAAAATATCGGTGTGGCAATATATCGCGATATTTTGACTCCCGATACAGTATCGATATTTCAAATCCTAGTATCGATATTCTTGTAAAGGTAAAAACTCATATTTTATCAGAGTTTGAAATAAAATACAACTTATAAATATGTATGCACAGGTGCACAGGTGTCAGTTCAGACAGTGATAAGAGAAATATATGATTTTTTTTACTTTTACTTACTGTTGTTCTGTCAGTAACTCAAAGCACTTTGTTCCTCGTGTGTTCAGTTACAGTTTGAGCTCCACTGCAGGTTAAGATGCTTTCAATACTTTAAGGGGAAAACAAGAATAACTTCTTTGCAACATTAATTTAAGTGACTTGATCCACTCTGTGTTTCAGGTTAAGTGTATTAATGTAACACTGCATTTGACATATTTCAATTACAATAAAACGGAAAGATTACATATTCATTGTCTCTAGGTTTTACCTAGTTTACTGTATAATATCGCAATATATCACAATATTGTGATATCGTGATATTATCGTATCGTGACCAAAGTATCGTGATACGTATCGTATCGTGAGGCTCTTGCCAATACTCACCCCTAATCACGATATATTGAAGCTCTTACCTCTATTATGACTAATGAACAATTATTTTATGCCATGCTGGAACAAATTAATGGAGTTACCAATGGTCATCAAAATGGTCTTCCTGCAGTATTTACACTGAACATCTTTCTGCTGGATGTCCTCTGCACAGAATCCAAAATGTGCCAAAGCAACCAGAGACACAGTTTTCTTAGCAACAAGGTTCTTCATGTTGGCAAAAGTGAGTGTAAACTGTATGGAGGGGGCGCTGTCACGTGACTTGAGTAAAATTACTTTGATTAAAGGGTCTTAATGTTGGTTTGGATTATTTTTCGATTAATTTCCCAGCCCCACTGCAATATAAAATGTTTTAACCTGTTCAGCCCCTTTTTTAAGCCTCCATATAAGGAAAAGAGTGTATCTCTGCAACTACAAGGTCTATTTGAATTATTTTGGTGTCATAATAAAAGTAACACTTGAGAGATTTGTCCAGATGTGAATTATCAGTATATGTGTTACTGGGACAGAGTAAATGAAGATAAATGTAAGAATAAATTTGAAAATCTTGTGATGTAGTTTGTTGAAATTTCATGCCTACTTTTTTTTTACCTCTATTCATACACTTTTTTCCCACTTATGGACCATTTTTACTTTTCTTTTAACCCCGTTTTTACAACTTTATGCCTATTTTATGCTCCCATTCATTTTTTTTGGCCACTGTTTGGCCACATGGTTTTTGTAATTTCAAATTTAATTCCCAATTTTGCTGCCATAATCAATTTTCCAAAGCCATTTTTGGATTTTTTTTTGCCAATTTTTCCCACTTTTTTGCAGTTTCATCCCTATTTTGCACCTGTTTATTAACCTTTTTCCACTTTCATACCATTTTACCCAGTTTTCACAATTTCATACCTATTTTGCTTCTGCTCTTCACTTCTCCACTTTTTCTCAAATCTTTTATCCTTAGATTGATTTAATGTCATATTGGTTTTACTATAAAAAGATCGACTACTTATGTTTGTTTAAGAATACATAATATGAGGAACATTAAAACAATTGCAGAGCAAATCGCAATATTGGGGGAAAAAAAATCGCAATTAGATTTTCTCAAATCGTTCAGCCCTAGTCAACGGGATAAACGGTAATTTAGTGGAACTTAATTAAGATCCACAAATACATCTTTTACAAACATTTATTAAGAGCAAAAAGAAAAAGCTAAATCTGAAGTACAAGTATTGTTGCTGTTTAATCAAACTATTCACTTGTAAACCAACCAAATTTTTAAACAAAAAATACAAAATGATGTGAAATCTGAATTCAGACATAATACCCAATTGTCCCTTCTTCAGGTATTTTGGATATATGATGCAAAATCTTAACATGGAAAAAATGTGCAAAGATAATATTTATAAAACTTCAGACAAGGGCTGAACGATTTGAGAAAATAATCTAATTGAAACTTTTCCCCCAATATTGCGATTTACTCTGCGATTGTTTTAATGTTCCTCATCTAATGTATTCTTACACAAACATAAGCAGTAGATCTTTTTATAGTAAAACCAATATGACATTAAATTAATCTAAGGATAAAAGATTTGAAAAAAAGTGGAGAAGTGAAGAACAGAAGCAAAATAGGTATGAAATTGTAAAACCTGGGTAAAAAAAAGGTTAATAAATAGGTGCAAAATAGGTACGAAATTGCAAAAAAAAATTGGGAAAATTGGCAAAAAAAAAAAAATCCAAAAATGGCTTCAGAAAATTGATTATGGCAGCAAAATTGGAATTACATTTGAAATTAAATTTCAAAAACCATGTAAAAATTCAAAAAATGGTTCTGACAGTGGCCAAAAAAAGATGAATGGGGGCAAAATAGGCATAAAGTTGTAAAAACATGGTTAAAAAAGGTAAAAATGGTCCAAAAGTGGGAAAAAAGGAAATGAATAGAGGTAAAAAAAAAAATTGGCATGAAATTGCAAAAAAAAGTGGGAAAAATTGTCAAAACAAAATTCAAAAGTGGCTTAGGAAAATTGATTATGGCAGCAAAATTGGGAATTACATTTGAAATTAAATTTCAAAAAACATGTAAAAATTCAAAAAATGGTTCTGACAGTGGCCAAAAAAAGATGAATGGGAGCAAAATAGGTATAAAGTTGTAAAAACGTGGTTAAAAAAGGTAAAAATGGTCCAAAAGTGGGAAAAAAGTGTATGAATAGAGGTAAAAAAATAAATAAATAAAAATAGGCATGAAATTGTAAAAAAAAAACTACATCACAATACCAAAATGTTCAACACATTTTTGGGCTAAAAATATTGAACCTCCAGCGATGTTAAAATTGCAACGAGCCATATTGTGATTTAATCTAATTTGCAATTATTTTTTCAGCCCTACTTCAGACAAGAGTTTGGGGAAGATCCTGCAGCTTAAAGGGTTTAAAATTTATTCCAAAGTTTAAATACTGCAGTGGACACCATACATGAAAGGGTTAAACATCTTTGCAGTGCATTCAAGTGGATGTTTGTTTATTAATCTTTATATTCTGCTTTAAAACGTTTCACACAGCGTCCCAA
Organism: Scarus forsteni; assembly: GCA_036419115.1. Taxonomy (NCBI): domain Eukaryota; kingdom Metazoa; phylum Chordata; class Actinopteri; order Labriformes; family Labridae; genus Scarus; species Scarus forsteni. The sequence goes on from JAZDUH010000451.1 coordinate 2,996,662, forward strand.
CTTCATTGGACCTGCAGTTTGTATGATCATAAGCCTCAGAGGACAGGCTTGTGTACCTGCAGGGGGACTTCAGGTGAAGCTCAGGTGGGTCTCAGGTGTGCCCTCCTACCTTCGGGTCAGTCTCGTAGTAGAACTGCTGAGTCCGGATCCACCTGCCCACCAGGTGGTCCCTGACGGTGTGGGCCAGGGCGAAGTAGTAGTCCCTGGGGGTGGCGATGTTCCTGTCCTTGACCAGGGTGAAGTGCAGGTGTCGGTTGAAGCCCTTCTTCACCTCGGCCACGTTCTCCACCCCCACGATGCCCCGGATGCTGATCTGTTTGCGCTTCTCCTGATCCGTCAGAGGAGTCGCCATGCTGGCTGCGGGCTGGAGGTCCTGGTCTGTCCCGGGTCTGCTCACGGAGGTCCGACAGGCTCAGAGTGAAGTTTGAAAGGTGGACTGTGCCACTCTTTCATGCGCGAGGCTCCTCCTTCCGCCGATCTGATTGGCTGATGCAGAGGGGAGGGAGTTTCCTTTGCCAGGCCCCTGATGGGCTGAAGAGACGAGCTGAAGGTTTTAATAGATAGACAGATAGATAGATAGATAGATAGATAGATAGACAGATAGATAGATAGACAGACAGACTGATTGATAGATAGATAGACGGATAGATAGATAGATAGATAGATAGATAGATAGATAGATAGATAGATAGATAGATAGATAGATAGATAGATAGATAGATAGATAGATAGATAGATAGACAGATAGATAGATAGACAGACAGACTGATTGATAGATAGATAGACGGATAGATAGATAGAAAGATAGATAGATAGATAGATAGATAGATAGATAGATAGATAGATAGATTGACAGACGGATAGATAGGCAGACAGATAGATAGACAAATAGATAGATAGATAGATAGATAGATAGATAGATAGATAGATAGATAGATAGATAGATAGACAGATAGATAGACAGACAGACTGATTGATAGATAGATAGACGGATAGATAGACAGATAGATAGACAAATAGATAGATAGATAGATAGATAGACAGATAGATAGATAGACAGACAGACTGATTGATAGATAGATAGACGGATAGATAGATAGAAAGATAGATAGATAGATAGATAGATAGATAGATAGATAGATAGATAGATTGACAGACGGATAGATAGGCAGACAGATAGATAGACAAATAGATAGATAGATAGATAGATAGATAGATAGATAGATAGATAGATAGATAGATAGATAGACAGATAGATAGACAGACAGACTGATTGATAGATAGATAGACGGATAGATAGACAGATAGATAGACAAATAGATAGATAGATAGATAGATAGATAGATAGATAGATTGACAGACGGATAGATAGATAGATAGATAGATAGATAGATAGATAGATAGATAGATAGATAGATAGATAGATCAATTGACAATCAAATATTACAGTTGTTCACTATTTTTATCTAATTTCTTGACACAGAAATTAATTTCTCTATGATCATTTCTTTCTAGGATCATTCGGCACCACAGTCTTAGTCCTTCTCTCTTAAATAGTCAGTGCCACCAAAAACGAAAGATCCAAATGCAAAGAGTAAAAAGAAAATGTATACAGCATAACATACTGTAATCTAACCATAAACAGGTAAAGTTACATGTATCCTACTCTGCAGTACTCTGGAGTTTAATAAGTAACATTGGACAATCACTATTGTGTTTTTGACTCATTTTGAAAATTGAACAGACTGTCGTGCATGTGAAGATGAATACAATGAAACAATGCTGACATGTTTAGGAGAGAACGACCATGAGACTTAGAATCAGCAATCAGTTTTGATCAACAAGATCTATTCACTTGGAAATTGTGCTGAATGTAGGCTAACTGTTAGAAATGACCAGATAGAAAGAGTTTGCTGAACAGATATAAAGATGGACGTGCAGATGCGTTTACAGACAGATGTGTAAATATATGGATGGATGGACAAATAGAAAATCCAGCACTCATCAGGCCTTGTTGTCACCACTTTATTGAATATTCACACATACAAAAAAACACAGAGGCTCATAATACACTTCAGATCATCATCATAATAATAGCAGTAATGATAGACATATAATATAACAATCATAATAATCATACTGTGTTAAAATTATAGTAATAATGTTCACTTTATAGTCATAAAATTCTCCATAGACATTTCTCAGTATCATGTAAAGAATAATAATAATATTTAATAACATTCTACCTCGGATCAAACAGGGCAAACAGAATCACTTTGGAGTTTAAATGAGGTTATAATGAGGGAACACACACTTTCACACACGCTCACACACACACGTGTTGGTATGTACATGTGGAGATCACACACAGAACGCACAGCGACCGTGTGGGACGTCATAACTCATGAAGGTTTGGCGAGGCTGAGACTTTAAATCCTCCATTTGTATTGGCTATTATTCAAGATCACTGCAAAAACTCAGTCTTTATTTCAGTGTGTTGGTCTGATTTCATGTAAAAAATACTCTATGATGTAATTATCAGCTACATCCACTTAAGAAGTCCACATACACATCTAATTTAAAGAAAAACAAAGGTTGTTTAGGGCGTTAAATCATTAAAGTATCCGCAAATGCACCAAGCAAAAAAATGTAACAAGTGCATTTCACCTGCTGCATTAAAAATCAGATTATTTTGTAGATTCATACATATTTAAAAACATGTTTTATGTGGACTTTTCACTTTAATAGAGCTTATAACACACAGAAATGTATATTTTTGGACAAAATCACTCGCTAAGATTGAGTTTTTGCAGTGTGCATTTGGTCGGCTTATAAATAAATACTCATACAATCAAACTTTTTAACTCGAGCACCCTCATATGCAGAAAATAAACTCACATTATTATTAATTCTCTAACAAAGATGTTACTTTAACTTCACATATTCATACAGAAAATAACTCAGGAGAAGATGATCGTTCCTGAAGTGAGTAACAGAAGTTTGTTTTATCTAGAGAAACCTTTTCATGAACTCTTTTAGTAAAGTAAAATCCTTTTTTTATGTCTGTCCTGGAATCTGCGGTTGTATAATTCGGTGATAAAGCCGTCTCTGTGTCGGGTCAAATGAAGTTCTCCGCTAATTGAGCTGCTTTTGTCTCTTTGTTTTATGATTACGACCAGATGAAAGGGCTACAGTGAAAAACACCAATTTAATTTGGACTAAAATAAAGCTTGCTCCAATTTCTGCAAAAGATGTTGTGCAAATTAGTAACATTAACAAAAGTCTGAAACAGACGTGCTTTTATATCAGGGATGTTTAATTTTGGTTACCAAAAATTAACCCTCATGTCCAGAGGGCTATATAGCTAAAATTTGCCGATCAAATTAACTCAAACTTTAATGAGAATCACAATAAACTGTTTCCATACAGCTGTGATAAGAGCTGATCATCAACATTTTTGTTTTGGAAAATTTAAAATCAAATGCGTGCAGCAAAATGTTATCTAATAACCTGAACACTGGATCCAATCAGTTTTAGGCTATTATTATTAAAATAGATTAACAGAAACTCTTATTTCTACGTTAACAGCAGTAACAGCCAATTTTAGTTCTATTTTTTGGAAATATTGTTATTTTTTTTATCTTGCCATGGTAGATTTCACAGGGGTTTTTTATTTGTATAATTGTTTAAAATTATTTCCAACTGGCTGGTGGGCCGCATTGAGAGAGTAGGAAGGCTATATGTCTGCCCGGCCGCCAATTGCCCATCCCTAATCTGTACATTCTCGTTATTCAGTCCGTTTGACATTGAAAAACAATCCCAGAAATCAATAAATGATGTGATTAAGACTGTTCATGTGTAATCCAAGCATCCAAGTAGTGAGGTAAAACTATTTCTGTTTGATTCTTAACACGAGATAATGAGCAAATTTGTCAATAATCAAAGTAAACTACAAATTACTTGTCAACAGAAGATTTCTTGAGTTGTGTCCCAATTCAGGGGCAGACTTGACAGTGGGATAAATCAACCTCCGTTTGATTTTTTACAACTGATAAACAGCAAGTATATCAATATTTTGAGTAAACTACAAATTACTTTGCCTCAAAAATGTTTTAAAGGTTTCTTCTTAGAAAGGTAAACATAGTTTCAAGATTTAAACGAAAAGTATGCTAATATATAGCGTAAACCACAAATGACTCGCCATCAAAACAGTTTTAAAGTAGTGCACCAATTCAGGAGCATACTTCGAAGTGAGGTAAATTCACTACTGTTTGATTCTTTTCATTGGAAAAAGAGCAAATTTATAAATAATTAAAAGTAAACTACAAATTACTTGCCAACAAAAGTGTTCTTGAGTTGTGTCCCAATTCAGGGGCAGACTTGACAGTGGGATAAATCAAGCTCTGTTTGATTCTACTGATAACACTGATAAACAGCATATATTTTGAGTAAATTACAAATAACTTTGCCTAATAAATGCTTTAAAGGTGTCCCAATTTGGCGTAGAGAGGTAAAAATAGTTTTCGAGATTTAAAGGAACTGTATGTTAATATGTAGAGTAAACCACAATCGAGTCACTATTCAAAGTTTTTTAAAGTAGTGCATCAATTCAGGAGCACACTTGGAAGTGAGGTAAATCAACTCCTGCTTGATACTTTTCACGGGATAAGGAGCAAACTTATCAAAAATTAAAGTAAAATACAAATTACTTGCCAACAAAAGTGTTCTTGAGTTGTGTCCCAATCCAGGGGCGCACTTGGAAGTGAGATAAATAAACCTCTGTTTGATTCTCTGCAACGGATTAACTGCATATATTTTGAGTAAATTACATATAACTTTGCTTAAAATGTTTTAAAGGTGTCCCAATTCTTGTTAGAGAGGTGAAAATATTTTTCAAGATTTAAAGGAAAAGTATGCTAATATATCGAGTAAACCACAAATGACTCGCCAATGAAAGTGTTCTTGAGTTGTGTCCCAATTCAGGGGCACACTTGACAGTAAGATAAATCAACCTCTGTTGGATTCTTTTCATGGGATAAGGAGCAAATTTATCAAAAATTAAAGTAAAATACAAATTACTTGCCAACAAAAGTGTACTAGAGTTTTGTCCCAATTCAGGGGCACACTAAGCAGTGTGATGAATCCACATCTGTTTGATTCTTTACAGGTGATAAACTGCAAATATGTAATTTTTTTAAATGTAAACCACATATTACTTTGCCTCAAAAGTGTTTTGAAGGTGTCCCAATTCTTGTTAGAGAGGTAAAAATATTTTTTCAAGATTTAAAGGAAAATATGCTAATATATAGCGCAAACTGCAAATGACTCGCCATCTGAGGAAAATGCAGTAATTTAATATGGATGCAGGTCTGCTTCAGGCTCCTGTGCAGATCAAACCAAAAGTTTTTTTTTAAGTTGTGTCCTAATTCAGGGGCAGCATCCTTGGAAAAGGGCACTTTTCAAGACTGTGTCATCGCAGCATGTCAAAGGCTCCCTTAAATGTCCCCTTAGAAAGACAACGTAGGATCTTTCCCATGCATTCTTTATGGTCAAGCATATCCCAAGATGCGCTGCAAGCTAATTCAAATAACATTTGATTAGCCAATTATGAACACACCTTAAGTATAAGGGATTGCTTATACTTGATCCTAAAGCTATGTATGCTAAATAAAAAAAAGGCCTGAATTTATCCACAAAATAAAGCGTTATATGTTAAAGTTATGTGGCATTAATTGCGTTAGCTATGTTAGCTAGCTTTGGTGCAGCTGTTGAAGTTGTTTGGTGGTAAAAGCTGCACTGAAACAAAAAAATTTTAAGAGTGGCACAGCAGAGAAATCTCTAAATCCAGACCATCTCATTCCAGATTGACCTGAGCACCTGTGGGCTACAAAGGCTGGGTCTGTTGAAGGATGCTACTCCTGAATTGGGACCCAACTATGATGTGAGCAGCCATTTTTATTGTAAAGTTGAAGTCAGTCCAGGATGATTTAGAGTCAATATTCTCAAAGTTAAGAGTAAAGAATTAAAGAGGGTTAAATCAAGTAAAATATGACTTTTAAAACATCGTAGTGATTATAATCATTTTCCCGTTTTTTTAGCCGACAGATATAAAAGACGTAGCAGCAGGTGAAGTCAGGCATCACAGATGTTACAGTCGACTCTGCTGAAGTTATGAGACTGGTTGGTAGCAAAGTTTGTTGAATCTTTTAGGTCTGAAGGGGAGAAGGCACACCCATGACGCTCAAACACAGGATAGCACCTTATGTGAAAGCTCGACGTGTATGGACGACGAAGCACCGGAAGGATTTCAGGGCGAAATGAGCAACAGTTTAAGGTTTGCTTACAGACTTTGGCTGATTAGTCCGGACTTAAAATAATTTATGGTTGGATCAGAATAAAAATTTGTTTAGACATTCATAGTATCTTCAGGATTAAACCAAACAAATAAGTCTGAAAAAATGGCCTGAACTTCTGTTCTACAGTAGAATCACAATGTTAATGTTTGTTATATGAACTGAAAAGTACATTTAAGTTTGATATTAAGACTCAAAAAAAAAAAAAAAAAAATCAACTTACTGCTTAAGTTCCCTCTTTTCAGATGCATGGCTTAAATACTGGGACTTAACTGGAAAAAAATCACATATGAGGAAATCACTAGCAAAATCTTAATAACTTACGATGTTTTTCCATCAAGAATTCTGGTTAAGTTCTCAAAAATTTAAATCATAATGTCATAATTCTGACTTTTAATCTCACAAGTCTAATTTAACCTCTGAATTCCAAGATAAATTTACAATTTCATCATTTAATCTCTAAATTCTGACTTTCAGTCATAAAATTTGAATCACAACTTAGATTGCATTTTTTAAATCTCAAAAACCGACTTAAATCTCAAAATGTAAAATTTGTATCTTATGATTCTGACTTTAACCTTTGAATTCTGAATTCTGAATTTCAATCAGAAAATTTGACTCAAATTTTAAATTGAATTTTTAAATCTCAAAATTCTGACTTAAAACGCAAAATGTCAATTTAATCTGAGGATTCTGACTTTTACCTCTGAATTCTGACCTAAATTAAAATTCTGGCATAAATCTCCAATTTCGGTCTTTAGTGATAAAAGGTTATGATTTCATTTAAATGTTTGCATTTTATTCCGGTAATTAATTTTTTAATCTGTGATGTCTGTCTTTTAGCCACAAAATTCTGTCAAATCTGTCTTTATCTCAGAATGTTGACTTTAATCTCAGAATTCTAAATTCTAATTTATAAATTCTTTATTCCATTTTTAGAATAGACTTTAATCTCAAAAAATCACCTTATAAATTTTAAAATTTATGTCTTTAAAAAAAAATCTGACTTCTAATCTCTGAATTACATCTTATTATCTGTGAACTATTTTTTAATCTCCAAATTAAACTTTAGAATCTGTCTTTATCTTAGAATGTTGACTTTAATCTCATAATTCAAAATTATAATTTAAAAATTCTGTATTCCATTCTTACAATATTGACTGTAATCTCAAAATTCTACCTTTTAATCTCAAACTTTCATCTTTTCATTAAAAAATTCTGACTTTCAATCTCTGAATTACATCTTATTATCTGTAAAATATTTATCAAATCTCAAAATTAAAGTTAAGAATCAGTCTTAACTTCAGAAAGTTGACTTCTATCTCAGAATTGTGTCTTTTTTGTAGACTTAAAAAAAGATAAATCTGGAAAAGTACTTTAATAGGAGGGTTTCAGTCACGTGATTATTATGACGTATGAAGAAGGCGTGGTTTCAGATGGAGGGCAGGAAGTAAACATGGAGTCTATGAAGAAGACTGGCGAAAGTTCGTATTGTGCTGATCTAGATCCAGTTTCAAGAAATAGATATAAGCAGTTAATCAACAGATACGGTGGGCGTGATCCATATCTCATGAAGATGAGCGAGTTTTTGGCAGAGACAAAAGATTTACCGGCAATTGAGGCTATCGACATCGCAAACTATCTGGTTCTTCAAACGTCGTACCACACCAAACAGCAGATGAAAGCCTACAAAAGTATGGAGGCATACAACTTTTTCATCAGCGGGTGGGTCCACAACCTCGGTACCAAACTACTACAGGATGGTTATTGTTTGGTCTTCGCAAGGGTGAGTCTTTCTTTTTTATGTGTTAAGGTGCTAGCAGCTAGCAGTCGCGGCTATGATGTACACAAGCCATGGAAACAAACACGCAACAAATCTGAACGGCGACGTTAGCCCAACAGTCAAAGAACACAAGGACGTTAATTTGTGATATACTTACAGCACCCGTAAACAACACAAAACATTGGCATCTTGATTGCTTATCACCGCAAGTTCTAACGTTACTTTACCTCCTGCCCTCCATCTGAATTGCACGCTGTTGCTATGCGACAATGTGACGTCACGTGAAACCCAGCTATTGACCTTGAACCTTTATTGTATGGATGCCTTTTGTGTGCAGGGGTTAATGGACTGAACTTTTTTCTGTGCCATTCAGGGCTTAAGTCTTGATTTGACTTTTTCTTTTTACACTTTTTGATTTTGAAAAAAAAAAATACATTCAAGCCAAATTTAGAGCATGGCTTTTAGAATATCTGTTGATTTCTCTCTGTTGCTCAGATGTGTCGCACTGAAAACCTTCCCCGTCCGTCAGTGTTTCCTGTTGCGTTATCAGGACATAAACGCAAATGAAAAAAGCCTCTTCCTATAAGTTACAAACTTCTTTTTTTAACAAACAAAAAGATCCATCTTTCTGTTAGAACTGTACAAAGTTGACCTGTCATTGAAAAACTCTGAACATCAATAACTTATCTATCTATACACGTCTCTGCAGCAGATCATTTCAGTAACAATATTACAAAACTACCAAGATTCAGTCGACTAGTGTTAAAAAAAAAAACTAAACCAGGCTGCTGTAGCACCTTATTGGAGCAGCTTCACCTCCAAACATGTCCACAAACACCGTAAACCACGTCTCTACTGTCTTCTTCAGGAGCTGCACCACGTGAGCTTTTTTAAATCAGGACTTTTTTTTAACAGACGATACAGAAGAAGGTTCACAGGAGCAAAGCCACTAAGAAAAGCGAGGATACGACAGTGACGCGGCTCAGAGTCCAGAGATCGTTATAGCTGCTGATCGGTTTTACCCACGCACTCCCAAACTCACATTGCACCACACGCACACATCCAGAAACAGACCGCTAATGCTCCTTTAAGGGTTTTCACAACTGTAGGCAGGAAAATAAATATACAGAATATCCTTTAAATCTTCAAGATAAAAAGATGGGCAAGAGGACTACTTTTTAAACTCATTTACAAAACACTCGCTCCTTTGAAAAAGTCACTCAGGATGTTTTCTTATTTGCTTCCATGTGGACAGTTGTGTAAGAGGAACGTTAGCAGCGATGCTAAACATGAAGCTGCAGGATGATGACTTGAAACTGTGAAAATTTCCACACATGGACTCCTAAAAGTTTCTTGGAAGTCCTTGAAAAGCTTCGGAAGAGGATTAGGGCCACTGAGAAAAGTCCATTTATTTTTAATTTAATATTTCTCTAAAGAGAAAAAATGTCAGTTCTGAGTTTAAAGTCAGAATTCTGAGATTTAAACCAACACTACGTAGTTTTTCAAACATAATATAGTCCTTCGATATTCATCGTCATGGTCCACCACTTTACAATGTGTTGAATGAAGCCTCTTTCGTGCTCTGTATTGCTTTTACTAGCGCTATGTAACTTCGCGGTGGATGGTGGGAACCCTGCCACACTAAAAACTACAAGTTTGGACTGCTTTACGGCATACGTCACTTCCCCCGATTTGTTTAAAACACGGAAGTGTCGGCGAAAGCCAAACGCAGAGCTGTAGTCATGGCGGAGGCAGCAAAGAACGCAAGAAAAAGAAAAGTTTATTTTGTGGATACCGAACAAAGAAAGCGAGAGAAAAACAAGCTGAATGCTCGGACCAGAATAAACATCGGTTCGGTGTTCACTCGCTGGCGTGAAATAAAAGACGAGGAGGGATGTCCAACCAATGCCGACTTGGCCCTGTTATTGCTGGACTTGTAAGTACTTGTTGATTGTTTACCATCCGTTTACAGTATTCGTGAGAACGTACCAGTATGTAGTTTTGTTTAGACCTATTTCAAGTGTGTGATATCGCCAGCTCGTCGTTGTCTTTACTTTTATTTACTTTATCGCTTCAACAGGACGGGGGGAACTTCACGGTAATAAAACCAAGTTGAACTTGGCGATTTTTAACATCGTCATTTAGTCAAAAATAAATATATTATCTCGTCGCTATCCATCCTGCAAACAGCCGCTGAAGACAGAAGAATACTTTTAGTGAAGTCCTGGCTTCTGTGATTCATCTACAAAACAAATGCACGCGACCGGCAGATCTGTATCCTAACGGCAGTATGTGCGCGCTAGGGCTCATGGGTAGTTGAGTTCTCGTTTCGGTCAAGCGAGAATCTTCCGTAGTGCTGCTTTAAGTCAGAATTCCTTTCCACACAACCAAAGTAGCTGTGATTGGATATATTCCTAACTTGTCTCTACTTCCTACATGACCAAATTAGGTTTGATTGTACGAAAGAGTATGAGAGGGAGAAAATAATTTTAGGGAAGTCTACAATTTCGGGATTAAAGTTGAAATGACAAAAATAAAGTTGAATGTCAAGAAAAAAGTCGAAGCATTGAGAAAAAAGCGAAAATGTTGAGACTAAAGTCGAAAATACACTGAATGTTGAATTTCTTGTTGACATTGTAACCTAGGGCTGGGCAATATTTGCTAATCTCAAAATCCTGATTAATTGAAACTTTTACCTCAATTACGATTAATGAACGATTTATTTATACTATGCTCGAACGAATTAGTGATGACACCGACAGTCATCAACACGGTCCTTCTGCAGTATTTTCTGTTCAGTGCTCTCTGCAAAGAATCCAAAACGTGCCCAAACAAAGGACACGATATTTTCTGGACAACAAGGTCCTCTGACATATTAGTGCTTGTCTCCTCCATGTTGGTGGCGCATCCTTCGCTCTTAGCAGAAGTGAGTTCATATGATATGGAGGGGGCGGGGAAAATAATCAAAAAAATTTACATAAGAAAAATTATTTTGATTAGAGGGTCTGAATGTTGATTTGTCCAGCCCTATTTCAACCTTACTCTCGACATTTTGACTTTTATCAAGAAATCTCATTTCAACTTAATTCTCGAAATTTCGACTTTAATGTCAAACTTAATAAACCTAAAACTCTACCGTATGACTGTCTGTCAAACATTTTAGTTTAGTATTTATTTGTTGATGAAAATGTTGGTTAATTAAGTTTGAGTTTTTGTCCATGTGCTCTTGTTTTTACTGTTTGGTTTCCGCCAGGGGAAAAAAGGTTATGATGAAAACTATGATGAAAATAATTAGCCAACAAAATTAACACTGATTTAGTGGGGCAGCTTCCTCCAGCTTCCTCTGGTCATTTCTTAGACATTTTAGGCTTGTGCAAAAACGTAAAGCTAACCTTTGAGGATATTCACCAGCACGGCTAAAGCTCATTTATTCACACGTCAGTGTGCTAGAATATTTGCTGTGCTCCAAAGTCATATTCATGTCATATTTACATTCATTTTTGTACATATAAAAACAAACAATAGTTAAATAAATGAGCTTTAAAGGTGCCAGAGAGTCATTTAAATGTTGAAAAGTTGAGGCTAACTTATTCCCCTGTTTCAAGTCATCATGCTAAGCTAGGCTAAGGTTAGCTTCATGTGTAGCGTGGAGGTATAAAGGTGGCACCTGTTCACGTCACTCGGTAAGAAAGCTGTTTTTACCCCGTGATAACTGCACGTCACTCCATGTCCGTGAGCTTGTAATGACTTATGTTTCTGCAGGATTGCTTCAACTTTTTCTGCGTCACGTCGTAATACAAGGTACAGATTGCAGAGCGCTGTGTGCTTTGACGTGCTCCTGCAGTTTGTGTTCAAGGTTTAGGCATGATAAAGGCATGGCTCAGCGCTGGAGGGGCCTCTTGCAGAGAGTCACGGGGTCAGTCGGTCAGAAGGGCAGCAGGAGGAGGAGGAGGAGGAGGAGGAGGAGGAAGGCGGGGTGTGGGAGTGGTCAGAGTTTTGACTGGCTGGGGAATCCTGGAGAGGCTCCTCGTTAATAAATACAAGAGCTGTGGAGTCTTCAGCACACGGAGCCGGTGGGATCCGCCTCGCCGGGGGTGTAGAAGTCAGGGATGGGGAGTCCGGTGTGCAGCGTCACCTGAGGAGAAACACATTTGCATACAAATCTGAGTTCATGAATCACAGCTCAGTGTTCTGCCTGCAGGGGGAGCTGCTGACTCGTTTCTCCATCGCAGTGTTCTGCACTTTTTCTTTCTTTACCCGGAGACAGCAGAGAGGAGGAAACTGCAAACTGTTGTCAAGTCTTTGAAGCTTCCTCTTTCAAGGTTTAATCCTCCGAGCCTGTTTGTTAAACTCTGATAAAACACGTTAATGAATAATTACTGCGCTCTAGTGATACTTCATTAGACGACAAGTTAAACCCGTTAGTGCCTGCAGCCCTGCTCGGGGAGGGCCAATATCACACAAGGAGCCTTTTCTAAGCTAGAAAACAGCATCACGTAGACAGTGTTGCCAGATTTTCAACAGAAATAAGCAACCAGGATGACAAAGCCGCGACAACCGACCTCCAGCTAATTTCTTTTCTAATGTGATATATTACTTTTGTCTTTTAAAGAGAAATCTACAAAAAGCACATTTTGATTTTCGTCTACATTATATTTTCATTTCACAGTGATTTTTTTCTTATTTGTCTCTCAATTTACTACTTTAACATCCTTTTGTTTTGAGGTGGAACATCCTTTTCTTTATATAAAAGCGAGGGGAGCGAAAAATTCTAATTTTCTGGAGCTGAAATGTTTGTTTCACTTTCTGCTAAAATCCATAAAAATCAAAATGTCCATAAAATTCATCATATAGATTTTTCGTATCTCATTTGATACATTAGGTGTTTTTGGCAACTGATAATCCATTTGAGGACATTTTTATCATTTATCTGATTGTATTCAGATGTTTTTTTTTGTAATTTGTTGATCATATTGAGTAGAAAGAGGTATTATAAAAGTATGTATCAAACATGATACAGTTGGCTTTATAGGGTTAAGAACTGTTATCAGTAAACAGTGCGTGTAACTGAGATTTTTCTAACCAAACAGACATCGTCAGGCTTTTATCTTAGTTTTGTTGATCCTCTTCAGGTTTATTATGGTGAAAACAGTAACAGACACATTAGAAAATGTCATTCTGACAATAAAGATTTCTTTTTGGTGGAAACATTATTTTCTGTGTCCCTCTTTTTACAGTAAAATTTATGCAGACAAGTATAATGGACATGTTAGAAGGAGAAAATAGTTTTGGAGAAGTCGAGATTTAAGTCGAAATTTCTAGATAAAAGTTGAAATGACGAGAATAAAGTCAAAATACAATTCCGTTGTATAAGTCAAAATGTCAAAAAATTGGAAATGTCAAGAAAAAAGCAGAAATGTTGAGAATAACGTCAAATGACTTGTATGTCAACTTAAATCTCAACTTATTTTCTTGACATCTAAACTTTAATCTCATCGTTTTGACTTTGGTCACGAAATCAACTTTCTTCTCGACATTTCAACAAATCATCTCGACTTTAATTGGAAGTTTCAACTTTAATCTCATCATTTGGAGTTTAACTTCATCATTTGGAATTTAATCTCATCATTTGGACTTTGATCTCCTCATTTGGACTTTGATCTCTTCATTTGGACTTTGATCTCATCATTTGGACTTTGATCTCCTCATTTGGACTTTGATCTCATCATTTGGACTTTGATCTCCTCATTTGGACTTTGATCTCCTCATTTGGACTTTGATCTCCTCATTTGGACTTTGATCTCATCATTTGGACTTAAATCTCAACATTTGGACTTTGATCTCCTCATTTGGACTTTGATCTCATCATTTGGACTTTGATCTCCTCATTTGGACTTTGATCTCGTCATTTGGACTTTGAGCTCATCATTTGGACTTTGATCTCCTCATTTGGACTTTGATCTCATCATTTGGACTTTGATCTCCTCATTTGGACTTTGATCTCATCATTTGGACTTTGATCTCCTCATTTGGACTTTGATCTCATCGTTTGGACTTTGATCTCCTCATTAGGACTTTGATCTCATCATTTGGACTTTGATCCCATCATTTGGACTTTAACCTCATCATCTGGGGTCTGATTTATAAAGCTTGCGTACGCACAAACCGGGGCCTGAAACTGGCGTACGCCTTTTTCAACGCAAAGTTTGTGATCTATAAAAACAAACCTGACGGTAAAATGTGCGCACCGGTAAGCAAACTCTGAACCAGGCGTACGTACATTTTGGAGGCATGGGAAACTGGCGACACAGACGGTGAAGTGGTGAACTGAAGCCTCCAGATACATGTTGATGTCTCTCCAACATTTTATTTAACTAAATATCAAACTTTACTGACAGATCCACGTCATCATAACCATTCAAACTAACTGTTTCATTTGGGCTGTAAATAACGCATGTAATTGACCGTTTCCTATACGTCACTTTCATTATGAAAACATAGGCCAAAAAAAAAAAAAGTCCGCCACATACATATTTCTTCAGCGCCGTCTCACCTTCATTATCCGGACGCACCTCACAGGACCGGACACTAATGATTTCGTTGATGTAGAGTTAAAAATTAGACTAACAGAAACCTCAGAGCCACCAGTTTTCATTAACATCTATAAATTTGGCGCATTTATTACCAAGTGGTTTTAGTTGTAATAAAGATGCCTGCGTCAAGACGCACAGAGCACACAGAGACACGGCGGTGGCTTCACACAATTCTCCTCCTCCATCAGCACATCTTCATCAGCTGCACATATTTATTCTGTAAATAATCTAAGTGTGGGGATTAAATCAGGGCATCTCTGACATGATCATTCGGACTACATATCCTCATAAATAACAGACGGAGTTTCCCAGGAAAAAAAATGTGGCCAACAATTAACATTTTTTTGTTCGTCGATCAAAACTTTGATTAATAATAATACTGAGGTAGGGAGACTGCTGACTGACGCGTGCTCTCAGAAAGTATGTAAAGAAGTCAGTGTGGGTCCCGTTAACATGTAAACATTGCAGATATACTTGTGCGTAATAAAGAAGGTTGGTGTTTTGGCACAATGGATGCATGAAGCAGTGACGTGGTGCAATTCTCTGATTTTTGTAAAGTTTGTGATCCACTGCTGCAGCAAACTACCGACATGTTCATTTTATCCATCACTTCATTCACAAACTCCTCCGTTCGTGGGTCACAAAGTTTACTTGATCTCCGACACTGTCCTCTCTGTTGCACTTGCTGCATTAACAGCAGCAGCGACGGACAGCCACTCGCTGCCCTTTCTTTTGTTGGAGATTCCTGTGCTGTGAGACCCCAATAAAATACCTGTCCGGCCATCCACCTCATCAATGAGGACTTCAATCTCTGTCTCCGAGAAATTCCTTTTTTTGGTTTTCCTTTCGGACACCATTGTCACACGTAAAGCATATGAGCGAAAGGCTTATTTATATACCCAAATATTCATGAGGTGCTTTGCATTGACCATTTATAGTTAATTATGGGCATGCGAGGGGCGGGATTTGCAGCTTTTCCACGTGCGCACTTCTCCAGGTGGATTCTGTTTTATAAATCTGAATTTTTTTGTGCACACGCCATTTCCGGGTTTTTGGCGCACGTACACTTGTAGTCAGGATTCCACGCACTCTTTTATAAATGAGACCCCTGGACTTCAATCTCATCATTTGGAATTTGATCTCATCATTTTGAATTTAATCTCATCATTTAGATTTCATTCTTGTCATTTGGACTTTAACCTCATCATCTGGACTTTATTCTCATCATTTGGACTTTAACCTCATGGTTTTGATTTTAATCTTGTCATTTTGACTTTAATCTCATCATTTAGATTTCATTCTTGTCATTTGGACATAAACCTTTATTTTGGAGTTTAATCTCATCAATTGGACTTTAATCTCGCCATTTGGACATTAATCTCATCATTTGGAATTTGATCCCATCATTTGGACTTTGATCTCCTCATTTGGACTTTAATCTCATCGTTTTGATTTTAATCTCGTCATTTTGACTTGAATCTCATCATTTAGATTTCATTCTTGTCATTTGGACATAAACCTTTATTTTGGACTTTAATCTCATCATTTGGACTTTAATCCCGCCATTTGGACGTCAATCTCATCATTTGGAATTTGATCTCGTCATTTGGACTTTAACCTCATCATCTGGACTTCTATCTCATCATTTGGACTTTAACCTCATCGTTTTGATTTTAATCTCGTCATTTTGACTTTAATCTCATCATTTAGATTTCATTCTTGTCATTTGGACATAAACCTTTATTTTGGACTTTAATCTCATCAATTGGACTTTGATCTCGTCATTTGGACTTCAATCTCATCATTTGGAATTTGATCTCGACATTTGGACATTAATCCCATCATTTGGACTTTAACCTCAACATCTGGACTTTATTCTCATCATTTGGACTTTAACCTCATCGTTTTGATTTAATCTCATCATCTGGACTTTATTCTCATCATTTGGATTTCATTCTTGTCATTTGGACATAAACCTTTATTTTGGACTTTAATCTCATCAATTGGACTTTAATCTCGCATTTGGACGTCAGTCTCATCATTTGGAATTTGATCCCATCATTTGGACTTTAACCTCATCATCTGAACTTTAATCCCATCATTTGGAATTTGATCCCATCATTTGGACTTTAACCTCATTGTTTTGATTTTAATCTCGTCATTTTGACTTTAATCTCATCATTTAGATTTAATTCTTGTCATTTGGACATAAACCTTTATTTTGGACTTTAATCTCATCAATTGGACTTTAATGTCGCCATTTGGACGAAAAATTTCAATTTTAGTCTCATCCTTTTTGATTTTAATCTTCCCATTATGACTTTAATCTTGTCGTTTGGATTTTAGTTTTTATTATAACTTTGCTTGTATCATTTCAACTTTAATCTTGACTTACCCTAACATATTTTCTCCATCTAAAATGGTCCTGATACCCCTCAATATTTTCATTTGTGTTTGGAGCGAGACAAAATAGTTTGTGTAACTTCTGAATAGAGTTTATTTTTGGTAGCAGACCTCAGATCTCTGTGACTTTGTAGGCAAAACAAGCCCAAATCAGCAACTGCAACTTCTGAACAAGCCCAAAAAACACAACCCGCAACTGCCAATATTCATAAGCAACTTTCAGAAATTGAAACCCAAAGTAGCTTATAATAAGCAGACCTGGCAACGCTGCATCTATCGAGTCAGCCTGCTCGGTTTGTTTGTATCACAGCTTGGATGGCAAAGCAGAGGCTCTTCTTTCTGCACCAAATGTGTCGATGTCTCACTCTTTGTTTTAAACCTTGGTGTCTGTGTGGTCCAGGCTCGAAGCCAAACTTAGGCCTCGTGTCAAAAAATGAGCTGCAGTTGCTTGTCTATGAAATTTTATTGTTTTAGTCAATAAACTCTTCTTTCATAAGGTATAATGTTGTACAGTCTTTTGGTTTAAATAAGCCGGAAGCTTCAGCATTTACCTTTTTGAGTTATTGAAAGCTTGTGTTGAATGATTGTATTCTGCGTTTGTTCTTAACATTTATGTAACTGAAATAAAAACAGTATTAATCCATACCTGTACATTTCTGTTGATGCTGATAGCCGGGTAATAGACGCCCTCCAGGCCCTCAAAAGCCACTGGACCCTGCTGCTCGTCGTTGATGAGGAAGATTATGAGGCCTCGGGTAAAGTCCAGCAGGACTCCGATGGTGGAGCCTTTAGTGATTCCTCCGTCCGTCCTGAACAAACACACAAAAACACTAATGAGGGATCCAGCTGTACATTAAATAAAGTCTATTTCAACAAACTCATCTATTCTGAAGGTAAAACTGAAGGTTTAAGCTTGACTTGATCTTTTGAAGGATATTCTGTGACTTTAAACCTTTTTTATTCACTACAGTTCAAAGGCAAACATTCAATTATTTTCTTTTACATGAAAACTTCAAAGTATTAGTCCTACCTTTATTCATCTAAATATTTAGATTCCTTGACCATGAAAACATACCATTAGCAATTGGATTCATAATGATATCTATTTTAGTTTGGTAGTTATTCATGAAATTTTTGTCTTGGCGTTTTGTTTTTTTTTCTGAATCTAGCTCCAAAGTTTTTGAAGATACAACAAATCTGATTGAACACTCCAGATTCTACAGTATCTTGGCTTTATTTAGGTGTTTGTTACAAGTCTATGTCTTTATTTGTTCCCTTGCTATAATGAAAATTCCACGGATATCTAAATTTTTCTTGTTCTGGGTCAGAGAATCCAGAATTTTTCCAGGATCCAGATCAGTTTTTGATATCTTGTAGATCTGTTGGAAACTTGTCCGTTTTTTTTTCTTCTAAATGCCCTGACTATTTTTGGTGGAGTAATATGCACAAATGCCGAAAATGGTCCTATCTCAAAACGTTAAAGAATCCTTTAAAAAATTCCAGGATCTAGACCGTGATCCGGATCACTCCCAAAATCTAATAATTTGTTCTTTGTCCGTATTCCGGACATTTCCTGAAAATTGAATCGAAATCCGTTCATAACTTTTTGAGTTATGTTGCTAACAGAGAAACAAAAAAAACTAACAAACAGACTCCGGCAATAACATAACCTCCTTGTAGAGGAAAATATGAATAACCAACTTATTTTAAACCTTGTTTTGTTTTAGATATCTTTGTTGTTTAAAGGGATATGCCAACTTTTTTCTCTTTTCAAGTCTCACCTCACTCCTGAGTCCATGACAAGTCATTGGGTAGTGTTAGCTTGCCTCTGCCTACAGTCACCAGATAAAGTCTTCATTAACTGTAAATGGTCCTGTGTGCTTGTTGTGAATCATTTTTTATTCTATGATACGGTATCTTCTACAAACATTGTATTATCTTCTTCTACTTGTAAACCAGTGGCGATTGCTCTAAGACTGCAAGGGAAGCTCAGCTTCCCCTAAAATGTCTTCCAAAAAAGTGGTGATATGTCCTGCTGTGTGTACATTTCATTGACTAAATATGCTCTAGAATACCTTCATCTTTTGTTCAGAATCAGCTACTTATCACAGGTAACTGGCGTGACTTCCTTCTCATTCATCCCCACAGCGTCTCAGCGCTTTAACACAGTCTGACACTGAGCGTCTTCAGACTTTGATGGGGAAGCGTAGAGTGGGTTGTTCCACTGTGGAAACTGGACAGTCATTGGATTAACGCTGGGCTTTGTCCCGCCCATCGGACGCTCAGCGTCTCTGGGGGTCTATGAGGCAGTGGGCTGGCCTGGACGCTCGGCTTCTGCATGATGACTGGATGATCTGTCTGAGGCAAAATCCCTTTTCGATTGACAGTGAAATGAGCCAATCAGCGATCTTAAAGTATAACCCTCCACCGGAGCATCTTCTAAGTTTTACAGTCAGTTGTTCTGGACTGATCAGGAGGCTTTATCGATCACCAGCGACTTTATCTGTCTTAAAAACAACTAGCGTTGTGTTTGAAGATTCTCTCCTGTCACTTTTTTTTTCACCAACGAGCGGCTGCAGCTCGGGAGCTTCTCCCCCTGTCACTCACACTCACAGCCTGTCAAACAGTAGTCTCACGCAGCAGCTCCAGCTGCTAGCAAGCTGCACATCATGGCAGAATTTACATTTGAATAAATAAACTAATTTATGATGTAGGCCGGAAAAAAGTGAGCTTCCCCTCCTTGACTGACCAGCAGCCGCCACTGTTGAAAACAGAGGCTTTGTTTTGTTGACCTACTGCTTCTACCCTTTAGTTTGGTTTCATATGTATTTCTTTCGAGCTAATCTTAGTCTAAACATAGATAACGTAACATACCAGGGTAAAAAAACAAGTCATAACAAGCACACAGAACCATTTAGAGTTGCTAAAGAGTTAATCTGATGCCTGCAGGCAGAGGCAGGCTAACACTTCCCATAGACTCCCAGTGTTTGAGCTAAGCTAGCTAGCAGTGGGTGAGCTCTGCCCGTCTCTTCCTTGTTTCTGCACGCACAGTCAACATAATGGAGTCTATCTGCTTGTGTAATGTTATCTTCTACTATGATTGGCTTTTCATTATTTTTTTTAATCAATATCTTTATTAACTTTGGTTTTAGGAAATGTCCGGACTGGGACAAGGAACAAATGATTAGACTTTGGGAGTGATCCGGATCACCGTCTGGATCCACCATGACGAAAAATGTGATTTTCATGAATAACTACTGAACTAAAATAGATATCATTATGGGTCCAATTGTTAATGGTATGTTTTCATGGTCAAGGAATCTAAATATTTAGATGAAATAAAGGTAGGAGTAATATTTATGGTGAAAATCTCAACATGGGTGAGGACTGTGGTGCTGGCAGAGGTCTGTGCTCTCTGAGAACTTTTCTAGTTACATTATTTATCTACACTTAAATGGCTGCAGGAGTTTTTCAGCAGTTTTTGTCATTTCAAACCAATGAGACTCCTGACTTTAAGCCCTGCTCTTCTCTGCTGCCATGAAACTTAAATAAATATTGATACTGTTCGATCTTTCCTTCCAACACTTTAATATCTGTAGTTGTTGTCCTCACCTGTTGGTGTGCGAGTTGTTGTGCATGAACCAGGAACGGTTGTTGTCCACGTACATGGCCCACGCCTTGTCGTCCTTCCCCAGCATCACGTCTTTCAGCACGTCGCCCCGGGCGATCCCGAAGGCTGGGTCGGGGTGGTTGTCGTAGCGATCGACGGTCATCTCCCAGTAGTGAACCCCGCGGGAGAAGGAGGAGTTCCCCATGACCACGCGGTCGTCGTAGCTGTTGCACGTCACCGTCAGGTTGTCGTTGGAGAGGATGATGTCCGGGTGGGCCGAGGCGGGGTCAAAGGTGAACCAGGCAACTGTGCACGAACAGGAGAATCATTAAATGGACGTTTTTTTACGTCAGAGTTTGAACGTCAGCGACACTGGACGAATGATCGTGAAGTCATGGAGGGACGAGAGAGTGGAGTCTCCAGGTTAGACGAGGTGAGGAACACTGGAAAATATTTGATGACAGTAAAGGAGGAATAAAAGATGATCAACTACTAATTTATTAATAAAGTTATTATTAACTAAATAATTACCTTAACGCTTAAATTAAGCTTAACTTATCTGAACTTTCTCAACGGCTCTGGCTCAGCTCTCCACTGACAGATACAATGGACTCATGGAATAGAAAGTCAGAATTTAAAGATTGAGTCTTTTTGTCTCATCTGTTTGACTTTTTATCTTTTGATTATGACTTAAAATCATGCAAATTTTTTATATTAGCATTAATTTCAATTTTATGGATTCTTAACCCTTTAATTACCAGCTGTTTGGCAGAGGTCATAAATAAATTTAGGGACATCTAATGTTTTAAAAAAAAAGAAAAAAATAAAATCATTTACATAATTTTGTCAAAATTTCATCAAACAGAAAAAACTACAAACAAGCCAAACACCAAATATTTTCTTTGTGTGGGATATAAAGGTTTAAACTGTTATTAGATAATGTGTAATATTTGGGACAAAATCCATCAGAAATGGGCAAAAAATGTTTGTAAATTAAGTAGACATGAAAAAAACTTCAACAGATTATACTGTGTTTTACACACAAAAATGTTTTTGATGAATCACAGATTTTCTGTAAATAAATCATATCAGTAAGTGGTTCAGTATTTCAAATAATGATAATGGTAATTCTAACAAAAGTTTTGCTTTTTGAACCTTTAAATTCCACACAAAGAGAATATCAATAATTTTGGTTTGTTTGCATTTTTTTCTGTATCCTAAAAAACAATAACTTTTTTTTTTAAGGGTTAAGCGTAAATAACCTTTTAAAGTCAGGAGATCTGAGACAAAGCAATTAAGAAAATTTATTTTAAAGAGGACATATCATGCTTGTTTCTCCTTTTCACTATGCTAGACTAGGATGCTTGTAAAGCATTTCTGCCCTCAGTAAAAGTCATTTAGTTCCTTCATTGCCCCACAATAGCGTTCTCAAAATCCTCATTTTAGGCCATTATCAAGCTCTCGTTGAAACACTCAGATCTGAGGATGACCTATAGTTACCTCACAACGTCACAGCCCTTTGTGCTCTGATTGGTCAGTTCTATCGGGGGTAGCCAGCCTGTCCTCCTTCTTCTAGTGTATTTTCCGGCAGGCTCAAAGCAGCGACCGCGTATTGAGTCCCCCTACAGGCCAGAGCTGGTAATGAGTGACTGTGAGCTAGGGATCTATAAACCCCTGCTGCTGGATGTGTTCCTCGGTGACGGTTTTGTGGCTGACGGACATCACAGAAGAGGAAGTGTTTTATCAGATTACTCCAATAAAAAGAAAGGTACCTCGTGATGTCACGACGTTTGAAATCTCGCGGACATCTCGCAATGACCTATTTTCAGAGGCATCAAATCTCGTTCTAGGATATCAGAAAAAATACAATATCTCATTTTTTGACAATTAAGGGGGTGTAAGGTCTTGTTTTCAAATTTATTATATGTAAGTATTAAATCATGCATCAGCATGATATGTCTCCTTTAAAATCATTATCTTATCCTGTTGTAACTTTACATTTCTTATCCTTAACTTATCTTACATCTTATCCTCTACTTTACTTAAAATATCTTCTTGTTAACTTATCTTATTTCTTATCCTGTCATTTTATTCTATCATATCCTCATTCTGTTGAGCCAAACAGTCTGCTGAGGTTACATGTTCTCAC
This sequence comes from Scarus forsteni, assembly GCA_036419115.1. Taxonomy (NCBI): domain Eukaryota; kingdom Metazoa; phylum Chordata; class Actinopteri; order Labriformes; family Labridae; genus Scarus; species Scarus forsteni. The sequence goes on from JAZDUH010000451.1 coordinate 3,019,553, forward strand.
TTCTTTATGATAAACAAACAAATAAAAGGAAGAAAAAACCAAACCAAAACAAAACAAAAAAAACAGTAACTTTAACCATGCATACAGTGAATGTCAATATGTAACACTGGTAAAGGAAATCAGTCAACAACCAATACGGGGAGCACTTTTTTATTTTTTATTATGGATTTATGTAACTATGCTATTCAGCTTTACTTGATTTGGACTATATATCAATGGCATTTATATCTATCTTACTATGTATTTTTTTTACTTTACTGTGTAAAAAGTCTATCAATTACCAATGTTTAACTATATAGTATAGATATTTATGTTAATATAGTCTTATTCATTAATTTTTTATTATGATTGCTATCATTCATCTAAATATTTTGGGGTTCTCTTATATTGTTTTCGTTTTTTAATATATTGTTATGTTATTTCTCTTGATTTGTTGTATAAACAAAGCATTTCTCAGGATTTTTTTTATAAATTATGCATCACAGTGGTGTTGCATAATTGGGAAAAAATAAAGGGGAAAAATAATGATAAAAAAACTTTTTCAGGGTGTGTCCTGACAAGAATCTGACAAAACAACAAATATCGTGATATAAGTGTGATAATTCGATAATATCACGATATACTGTGATACTATTAACAAAGAGAAACTTTTTTTTTTTACATCAAAAAGTCTTGCCTTTTTTTATTACATTTTAATGCTTAAAAATACAGATTCTCTAAATGATACCCATGTAAAGCATTTTTCCTGCGATGTGCACGAGCTTTATTGTCCTTCACAGAAGTTGAAATAACAGCAATAATGAAGTTACTAAGAGAGAAAGAGTAACATGTCTGGATGTGTGCTGCTGACTTGTGGCTGGAGGCGGTACTACAATGTAAAAAACTATCCAAACACTAAACTTTATATATTTACCAAAACTATAAATCACTATGGATGCATTCTGACATATAAAATAAATGTTTAAATTAATATAAAACCAGTAAATGGATGTCTGAACTTATATTATGCTGATTAATCAAAGTATATTTGATTTATTCTCAGACTTTTTTACTTTTACATTTTATTAAATCAAATGTTTAAGATTTGGTTGTTTTATCATTCTTGCTAAATCTTTTGTTATATATATCTCAATCTATGTATTTATTTTAAATCTATCATTACTTCATGTTTATTTTTTTCCTTTTTATCTCACAATGCTGTTTCCACAGTCCATTGCTCAAACACAGTTCTGTTAAATCAAGGACTTTGATTATTATTATATATTATTATTGTCATTTTTTACTTAGCTTGGGTTTGTTGTTCTTATTATTGTTATTAGGTTTGTTTTGCACATACTCTCTCATACACCTGATTCTGATTATTTGGATGGGTGAGCGAATACTTTTGGAAACATAGTGTATTTGTAAGTTCTCTTTCTAAATAAAAAAGTGCTTTACGGTAAAGTTTGATTGATTCTTACTTCCACATGAACTTCTCTGCACAAATAATTTGGATTTTCTTGTGATGTGAATCCATTATTATCAGCAGGGACTGGTTTCTCCTGATTAGCTCCTAATAAAATTCTTTAAATGTTTTGGTGGCTGATGCAACATGTGAGTAACCTGTGAGGTGATAAACTCCTCTGCAGACTGTTTGACTCGGTCTAACGCTCTAAAGCTCCGTACACAGAAACACATGTGTGTGTGTGAGGGGAACAGGCGGGCCGTCTGCGCTCCTGTGGGCTCCTCGTGCTGACTGCAGCGTCAGTTTCATCACTTTACTTCCCTCAGGAAATCAAAAAAGTCCTCATCAGAGCTTTAATAAGAGCAGCCCACAGACCAGCAAACAGCCCCCCTGCTGCTCCGGCAGAGACCACGGGACGATGGAGGGGAAACACTCAGCAATGAAAGCCGTCGTACCTGTGCCTATAGACTGAATATCACACGGAGGGAGTCCAGCTGAAATAACGGAGGAGGAGGAGGAGGGAGGAGGAGAAAGGAGGGGAGGGCGAAGCGAAGCAGTGAAGCAGACAGTGAGGAGGGAGGAGGGAGAGAGCAGTTTGATCAGGAAAACATCAGAGAAGATCCAAAAACAAACGTCTGCAGAGATCAGGGCAGAGCTGAGGAAAAACCAAAGTGAGGATGATGGAGGGATCAAACCTTAAATCCACTAAGTGACAGAGTTAGGGATGCACAATAACATCTGCAGGACCACAGAGTCGGGAGCTGATCAATAAACAGTCAATAAGGAAATTCAGTTGATTTTTATGACCTTTAAATCAGCAGCAGGTAACGAGGACGATGGATAAATGTTGGATGATTAAGTTTGTGAAGCTTTAATGAGACTCTGCAGATCCTTGTGCCTTAAACTTTGAAGATTAACAGACTGAAATGTTTGGTCTGAACTGTATTTTGTGCATTTTTACACAATTTTATATAGTAAATTTTGTAAATGAAATATTTTAAAGGACTCCAGGAATACTAGCGGCCATTAAATAGGCATCTAATGGGGGATCCTAATAAATAAATAAATAAATAAACAATAAAAAAATAGTCACCAAAATATTTATTATATTTCTGTAATGGTTGTAACATTTGATGAAAATAACACTTTAATGGTAAAATATAACTATTTTTTTATCCACAAATTTTCAAATGTACTGTTTTACAAACTGCTCTAGAAATAATAATTAAGAAAAATTATTATTCTTTTACCAAAATGTCAAATTCTAGTTATTCACTTTCATTCCTGAGCAGAAAAAAAAAGTTTAGCAGTTTAATGTTCTGCTTATTTATTTTCTGACTTCTCAGAGAAGCACAGAGAGCAAATTTGGATCTTTTTAGGGGAATTTAGTTGGCAATTCTTCATTCATGGTAAAATTAGTTTATTGTATTTTGTACATTTTTACACAATTTTATATTGCAAATTTTGTAAATGAAATATTTTAAAGGACTCCAGGAAGACTAGTGGACATTAAATGGGCATCTAATGGGGATCCTAATAAATAAATAAATAAATAAATAAATAAATAATGAAAAAAATCACCAAAATATTTTTCATATTTCTGTAATGGTTAATACATCAGCATGTAGAAGCTCTTTGACCAAAACAATACTTTAATGATAAAACAAAACTATTATTGTAACCCACAAATTTTCAAATAAACTGTTTTACAAACTGCTCCAGAAATAATAATTAAAAAAAATGTTATTTCTTTATTAGAAAGTCAAATTATAGTTACTCACTTTCATTCCTGAGCAGAAAAAAATAGTTTAGTTGTTTAATGTTCTGCTAAATTATTTTCTGACTTCTCAGACAAGCACAGAGTGCAAATCTGGATCTTTTTAAGGTGAATTTAGCTGGCAATTCCTCACTCATGGTAAAAAATTTTGTCCAATTATAAAAGCATTATCCGTATAAACAAGTTTTAAAATAATATCTAAAGTATTTGTGTTCTGTCATTTTTATGACAGGTGGTTGAATAAATTTGTCGAGCATTTTTTCACAAATTTTCCCTTTCTTTTTTAGTATTTTTAAAGATTGATAACAACAACAACAATAATAATAATAATTATTATATCAGTATAATTATTATCATTATTGTTATAATAACAAATTAGCCATTTTAATTGAAATACTTTGGCAATTAAGACCCATATTCATGCCAATAAATCCATATGTATTTGAATTCAAATGTCAGTGTATCTCCACACATTCCTCTCAAATAATTCTTTATTTTATTTAATTTTTTTGTAAATTTATCTGAATGTGAATGGTTTCTGCTGTGCTACAGCCCTTGCAGAGGACTAAAAGGAGCTTTATTTGTGTTTTGGTTTGTTTTTCGGGGCACAGGAACATCAGAAAACATTAAACCAACGTTGTGCATCCCTAACAGAGTGAAGGAGAGTCTGAGACTTTCTGCTTCGCTCAAACTTCCCCGTCGACATGGAGCAGCTTTAATTAACCAGAGAGTGAGCATAAACATGGACTGACTGCTGCATTATCAATATTTCTGCTTTAAGAGCACTTAAAAAAACAAACTCTGAAAACAGAATTCACATCCTGGAGCTGGTCACTCTTTCACTTCAGACTCTTGTGATTGAAATATGAAGGATGAAGTTTGAATCTCCTCAAAAACTCTAATTAAAAACTCCAAATGCAAAGTTTTCTATCTGCCACAGGAAACTTTTACCAAAGAAGCTAATAATTCTCTTTTTCCTCAAACTCTTTCTGAAGATGGAAGGCCTCCGTCTTGTCAGACTCATTTATTATTCTTAAGATATTTTTTGGCATAAACCAAAAGATTTCTTTTGCAGTTAATGAGCAGCTGATTTTAAAAAGCAGAAAAACAGAAAAATAATTACAAACCCTCAACTTTCATGAACTTTTTGAACTCTTCATTCCTTTTTTTTTACAGTAAAGAGAAAAAAAAAATACCTACGGTTAATTAATATAATCTTTTAAAATCTGGGTTCAGATTATTTAGATTTAATTGTTTTAAATTCACATTTTTATTCATGAGCATACAGGAGGAACAACAGCCATGAAATTAGACCAGGAAAACCATAAACATGTTTGTATACACCATTAGATTTAGAATTGCAGTCTTTATGAACAAATGAGAAATATAAAACAAAACTGTGTATAAAATAGTTTAACTGGTCTCGTGAATAAGAACTAATAAAAAAATAAATTAATTAAAGTAAAAAAAATTTGGATTGTTTTGGTCTTTTCTTCACCTCTAACTTTGTCGTTAATATATATCTATATATTTAAAAAAAAAAACACGTTTCTGTGTTAGTTTTTGGTCTTGCATCGCCTCTAACTTTGCCGTTAATATATATATATATTTTTTATTTTTAAACCACTTTTCTGTGTTATTTTTTGGTCTTGCTTCGCCTCTAACAGGCCGTTAATATATATATATATATATTTTATTTTTAAACCACGTTTCTGTGTTAGTTTTTGGTCTTTGCTTGTGTTTCTGTTCTTGAATCTTTTCAGCTCTGGACAGTGTTCACCTCAGATTGACCTGCATCGATTGAACTGTAGGATGTTTGACCTCCCAGGCCACCGTACAAAAGAGCCAAACTTTATTTTCTTTCATTTAATAAATTCAAAAAGTGAACTAGACGAGCTCTGCTGAGGTATTTCTAACACTGACATTGCACCAAGGTGATGTTTATTTGACATTTTTCTGTTTGTTTGTCTTTGAGCCAAAAATAAAAAAAATCCAGACAGATGTCGACGATGTTTTCAGTCTAAACTTTAGCCTTTTATTTCAGGTGTCATCGCCTTGATTTGATCTAATTTTTGACCTTGTATTTAACTGTTCTGGCTCTTCTTTGTATCTGGATAAATATTCTCCAAAGGCTCTTACTTCCTGTTTGGATTAAGTCTGTCAAACATTTTAGTCTAGTTTTAATTTGTTGAGGAAATGTCAGTTAATTTAGTTTTAGTTTGACCCATGTGCTCTTGTTTTAATTGGTTGCTGTCTAGTTTTCATCAGGAGAAAAACGGTTGTTGACATCAATAACTAGTGAACAATATTCACACTTCCTGTTTACACGGACATGACAATGAAAACATTTTCAAAACTTTTCACTGTTTTCAGCCCAGTTTCAAATGTTTGCAGTTTCAAGCACCATTATTGTGTAAACGGAAGGCACAAATGCAACAAAAACGCTCATTTTTCAGCTGTTTTCTTGTCGTGTAATCCTTTTTCTAACAGGCCGTTCACACTGAGTAAAAAACTGCAAAAAACTAATCTATAGGTAAAAGTTTTTGTCCAATTTCTGGTCAAAAAAATTGCACTAGACTTATTTAAATGCCACAATTTCCTGACCTGTCTGGATTAACATCTTATTTGAAGATATCAAAGCTAAAAATAAAGTCTGAGTTGTTTGTATAAAGTCAAACAAACTGCCAATGAGACAAGACAAATTTAACCTGAGCAGATATTAAAAGTCAATCTAAGACCCTCTAAGAGTCAAACTTTACTTGTTTCATTGGCAGATATTTCCTCTACATTACAAGCAATTCAGTGCCTCTGCCTTTTATTCTTTGAGGTAAGATATCTATCCGGACTTGTTGAGAGTCTTTTAGTACTCTTTTAGCCAGAAGATTAATCGTACAATGAAGATTAACTGTAGAATTAATCCCTGTATTTTCTGAAGCTGGAGAAAATTAGACTTTCTTTAACTGGCTACTCCAGCAATTTGGAACATTTTGGGGCTTTTTTTTCAAATTGTTAAAAAGACGGATCTTCCGCTTATATATATATGTATATATATATATATATAATATATATATATATATGTATATATATATATATATTCCCTAATTACTTATTACTTATTTATTATTTATCTGGTGGTTGTGTTGATTGTTTATAAGTTGTTTGGGTATGCAGCAATTCTTACGTGACCACCTTGGTTTTCAGTTTTTTTTCTAAAAAGGAAAAGGATTTATTTTTCAACTCTGTAAATGTTGACACACAATTTTATACTCTTGCAAAAGCCAATCAAAAAGTTGAAAAAAAAAAGAAGGAAATAGAAACACACTGGCCTGGTCTGAGTTTGCACAGAGTAAAGTTTGTCTGTTTTACGGCAGTTTCTTTCTTTTGATTGTGTAGAAATTTAAGCTCCATCTGATTGGAATGATTTATTACTGATCAGATAGATATCAGGATGAATTCTGTTTCTAGAGTTTATTTTCCTTAAACATAACTTAATAATAATCCGTCTTATCAGCAGTAGGAGTAGATGTGTTCTACATACTTTCAGACGTCTGCATGATGAGCGTCTTGCTGTACTGGCCCACTCCGCTGGCGTTGAACGCCTTCACCCTGGACTTGTACGTGCTGTTGAAGTGAAGCCCGTCCACGGTGCAGATGGTCTCCGTCCCCACGTACACTTCCTGCAAACACACACAAAGCTGCCTCTTTCAGCACGGTGAGGCCGTCATGATGTCACAGAAGTGGACGGTCCGGCTCTCTTGGAAATGTTGGTGCGAGTAGTGAAGTGTGAGTTTGTAAAGCCGAGCGTGGGCGCCGCGGCCCACTCCACAGTATTAATAGACACGGAGACACCCCGGCGAGCTCAGCGTGGAGCTGTGTTGGCAAAGCTCGATGAGTCAGAATGCAGCAGGAAAGAGGGAAAACCTGATGGTCCATTTTGTTGAAGCTAGGGTTGGTAATTTTGGAAAACTAGCACGAATTTAATGTAGCATCTCGAGATGCACGAGCGTCACTGATTCACAACCAGACGACTGATTCAACTCCAAACCCTCAGCACAACGTTTATGTTTTATTCTACACCAAGTCATGTCTCAGTCAGCGGTAAGAAAACACCAAAACATTGTCATAGTGAAGCTAAAAAAACAAACATGTAAAGTTAGTTAGTGCTCACAGCCGATGTTGATCGGGGTATAGGTAGTTCCTCTGACATTCTCCACGTAGCTGTCAAATCTCTCGTTTTGGCCATGAAACTACCATATTTTATGTATTTTATTCTCTTTCTCGCCGTCCTCCTGTATCAGTATTCTCCTGTAAATCTCCCGTGTGATGATATAATAATAAAAACATTCCTCTGCCTCTCCAAACTGAGCTCTGTGTCTAGCCTGAAGGGGGCAGTAATGCTCCAAAATGATGGATGCCAATCACCGTAAAACCAAAGAAGAAAAAGCCCGGTGAGAACATCCATCTGCAGTAGCCTGGGTGGCAGTTGTCTTGAGATTAGAGCCAACAGAACAAACCAAGAAAGACAAAGAGTTTATTTTAGATTTCTGTACATCTGTTTTAAAATGTGAGGGATACTGGAGCTTGGTTGGGGTTGTGGGACGGCTCGTAGCGGGCTTCCCTTATTTTCAAACACTAAACTTGACAGGTAAGCTTCCTTTGATTTGATTGGTTTAAAAAAGTGTGCTACAAAGATGTGATTGGTTGGTGATTTCCCTGTTTTACTCCTGCTGTAGATAGCGGATATTTTTCGCTCTGTTTTAAGAACACATTATGAATTGATTACCATCAAGTCAAAAAGACCATTTTAACCACTATTACAAAAAGTGTACCTAAACCAGATTACCAACCCCAGCTTTAAATGAACGATGGAAAAAGTAAAAGTTCATCCTGGAAGAGAACATTATTAAAAAGGGAATTTTTGAGGCTTTGAAACTTTTTTATTCTGTGTTTTTTTTTTATTTTTGATTTGATTTATTTTGGATCCACCATTAGTTACAGAAAATATGCATTAGCTATTCTTCCTGGGCTCCACATATTACACCTTCAACAAAAAAAAAATCATCCTTTTGAGCATGACTATATACACTGCACTCACAACATTCATACAAGCCTCTCATGTGGTAGCTCTACTATCCACCTCTTGATTGCAAAAAGCAAACCAATACACAAAAAGCTTAAAAAAAAGAAACGAAAAAAAAAAAGGAGAGACAAACCACAGAACTCTCCTTACTTCTTGGGACTACAAGAAAAAATTGCATCATTAGGTAGAAGCAATGAACATCATTATCTTTCAGGTAAGTCATATGTAAACAAATACATCTTTAATTTCTTGTTGAAACAACTTCTGTTACTGTCTGAGATTAAAAAGCCTTTACTTTTTCCTACTGGTTTAATGTTTTTAGCCTTTGTTTTGGTCCTCATGGTCTCATTTTACGTTGCATGATTCTTGTTGGTCTGGGTACTTATGTCAAGACGTGTTTTTCTGGAACAGTGTCTTGATTTCAACTTGGCTTTTTGATTTTTGTTTTTATTTCTTGCAACTGCTGTCTGTATTAGGGCTGAACGATAAGGACAAAATTTCATTGTGTCTCGATATTCATGCCAGATACACTATATTGCCAGAAGTATTTGCTCACCCATCCAAATAATCAAACAAAATCAAACAACTTTCATGTCACAGGTGTATAATTGCTATGCAGACTGCTTTTACAAACATTAGTGAAAGAATGGGTCACTCTCAGGAGCTCAGTGAATTCCAGCATGGAACTGTGATAGGATGCCACCTGAGCAACAAATCCAGTCGTGACATTTCCTCACTCCTAAATATTCCACAGTCAACTGTCAGCTGGATTATAAGAACATGGAAGTGTTTGGGAACAACAGCAACTCAGACACCAAGTGGTATGCCACGTAAACTGACGGAGCGGGGTCAGCGAATGCTGAGGCGCATAGTGAGAAGAGGTCGCCAACTTTCTGCAGAGTCAATCTCTACAGACCTCCAAACTTCATGTGGCCTTCAGATTAGCTCAAGAACAGTGCAGAGAGCTTCATGGATGGGTTTCCATGGCCTAGCAGCTGCATCCAAGCCTCACATCACCAAGCGCAATGCAAAGCGTGGATGCAGCGGTACACTGGCACAATGCAGTCCGACAAGTATCACTCTCTTGGCAACCTCCAAACCCAGACTGGTCCATCAGATTGTCAGATGGAGAAGCGTGATTGGTCACTCCAGAGAACACGTCTCCACTGCTCTAGAGTCCAGTGGCGGCGTGCTTTACACCACTGCATCCACGTTTTGCATTACACTTGGTGATGTGAGGCTTGGATGCAGCTGCCATCCATGAAGCTCTGCACTGTTCTTGAGCTAATCTGAAGGCCACATGAAGTCACTAATGTTTGTAAAAGCAGTCTGCATGCCGAGGTGCTTGATTTTATACACCTGTGGACATGGAAGTGACCGGAACACCTGAGTCTGATTACTTGGATGGGTGAGCGAATACTTTTGGTGATTTAGTGTAAAAAGGGCTGAACAGGTTCATAAGATGTGTAGCTGGACATGTCAGGCAGTTTTGGTTGACAATAAGAATTTAAACTGGATGAATAAACTTCCTTAGATTTGAGTTTTTGCATTTTGTGATGTTTATGTTGCAGCCTTCTCAGCTTCCAGGAGCCCTTGTGGCTTAATCCTGGTTTGGTTGGTGTGCTGGTTCCTTCTCCGTCCTTCTATCTTCTCTAAGCCACGTTTGCAGAACCAAACACCGTTATAAATCTTTTCTCTGATTGCACATAAACTCTGAATGTTCCAGGAGTCAGCAGGTCATCAGAACAGTAAGAGACCTTTAAATGCTCAGATTTCTCTGTTATTGTTCCGAGTGTTTTGTTCTGGAGGTTTAAGTTGCCCGTGGAACAAAGCGAGGGCCTCCGCCTGTGGGGAGCTGCAGGGGGTTTAGGTGGATGGATTACATGGTGAGGGTCTGATCGCCTGTTTGATCCCAGATCAAACTTCCTGTGGGATCATCCCGCTGACAGCTGCCTTACAGGCCGCTCCCCTGACGGAGGGTCACTCAATGCTCCTCTGGCGTGGTCACATGACCCTCATCAGGCTGCGGTACGGCCGTCACAAACCGATCAAGGATTTCAGCCACAATGCTCTGCTTTCTCTGCTTTCTCTGTCGTCCTCGGCGGCTCCAGCTGAACGAGGCTTTGTTAAAAAGTCGGGGCGGTACTGTGGAGGTGAATTACGGCTCCTGTGTTTGCTCTTTTTAATCTAAATGTAAATCTGGAAACCCCTCCCTGAGTGTTGTCTAATAAACCTCCCCCATAAATCTGAGTCACAGAGGCAGAGGGACCTACCCTGAACGGCCCCCCCATCCCGTCATCCAGCTCCAGGATGTACCCGTCCACGGCGATGGTGGAGAGCGGTGGCTGTTTCCATGATAACGTGGCGCTGTTGTTCTGAGTGCAGCATTCCTCCAGCTGGAGCATCGGAGCAGCCGGGACTGAGAGAAAAAGAAAGAAAGAGGTCGGGTTACAGGAACAAACCTCTGCAGTGCAACACACACACCATGCTAAAATCACTTTCTCAAGGTTTTTTTTTCAACTCTCTTTTTATTGTTTTTAGACAGCTTGAAAAACAAGCATACATTAATAGCAAAAATGAACAAAAAAATAAGACAAAGGAAAAAATATAAGTTTACAGAAGAGTATAAGGGCTATGTTAGAAGGAGAAAAAATGTTTGGGGAAGTCATGATCGTAAACTGTAAAATATAGTGGACAGCGTGGCTCCGCCTTCTACCATTTAACGGTTTTGAAGCCACAATATCCCCTGTCAGGGCGCCACCATTGTGCAGCCAGTAGAGAGTCTGGACCATATCTGGACGCAGCTGTCGTAAACGGTCGCAAAACTCCGCAGCATACAACGTACCGTCCTGGAGCCTTACATAGCTGCCTTACGCACACAAACTTTTGCTCTTCCCGCTCAATTACGAGTTGTACAAAGCTAAGGGTAAGTACAATTCATAGCCTTGTCAAAGTTAGATATCTCAGCACCGTCCACTCCAAATACAATCTACGTTCACAACCTATCTCACCCAAGAACGGCAGCTGTCAATCATTGTGAAACTGCCGTAAACCACGGTTATTTTTTAAACTCTAATAACTGATGAAAAAGAAACTTTTCAGAAAAAAAGAGGACTTGGAAAAAACGCAGCCCAATAATACTTTTATATCACCACAGCATACAGATGGGAGAAATATTTCTACGAGGTGTATTAATTTGTTGAAGTTTCACTACGGCCCGTTCAGATGAATGGGGGAGACGGAGAATTGACCTATACTGCAGACAGTCACCAGGGGGAGCAGTTTTTGTGGCGACTTCAATTCAAGCCCAGCGACACGACGTCCATGTTTTTTTACAGTTTATGGTCATGATTAAAGTCGAAATTTTGGGATTAAAGTTGAAATGTCGAAAAAAAAGTAGTAATACACTGTATGTCGATTGTATGTCCATTGTATTCTCAACATTTCCACTTCATTCTAGACATTTCGATTTTTATCACAAAATTTTAATTCAACTTTATTCTCGTCATTTCTACTTTATTCTCAAAATTTTGACTTTAATGCAAAAATATGGACTTTTATGTCGACAATTTTCAGTATGCTGGCAATGGCCCTACTTGAATATGACTAGATTTTGGTGGCGATACATATATTTATCTGGATGCAAAAAAATCCCCCAAAATCTCATAAGTCAATAAGTTTCTAATTTTACAGAATTGTATGGGTCTATGTCTCCATCATCGAGGTATCATCTGGATCTGAGTCTGATTGATATTACAAAACACACTGAACTTAATAATGGAAAATGTCAGTTAATTAGTTTCTTGTTTTTGCCCATGTGCACTTGTTTTTATGATCTACTGTTTAGTTTTCATCAGAGGAAAAACGGTTGTTGACGAAAACTTAAATCTGTAACACAAAACATATTAAGGCAAAACAACATATCAGACATGAATAAGATATTGAACAAAGCAATAAATTACAAACATCTACAAACAGAAAAACAGTATAATAAATTTTATTATTATTTAGATACAAATTACTGGCTCATTTTTGGCCAGTGGTTGGTAACTTTTGAAAATAATTCATCTTTAATTCATCTTAGCAGCCAGTAAGTAAAAAGTCGAGTCTAACTCTGCCTGCAGGAGCTTTAACAAAATCTCTTTGGACAGTTTTGCAAATGTTCTTCCATGAAGCATACTTCAGTTCTGCCAACACCACAGGTACGCTCCACATTTCCATCTCATCGTCACACAACGATGCTTTTAGAGCAGCTCCCTCACAGAGTGCTAGGTAATGCTTCAGCGGTCACATCCGCTCTAAAGGGGGTCAAACTTTCATCTCTGAATTTTAAGAAGCTCCCCTCTCTTACTCTAATCTCCTCGGAGAGCCTGCTCTCTCTTTTACCTTTCATCTGCACAAAGTCGAGCTGGTGGATGGTCTGCAGGAGCGGCCCGCTGTCCAGGGTGAGGTCGAAGTCGCTGGTCATCCTCGGGGTGAGCGTCCCCTTCCCCCACTGACCCTCCGTCATGTGGACCCTCCGGATCAGAGCGTCCGAGATCTGAGGATCATCATAGTCAGAAATACATTTAAAGGAGCAGTCTGCCATTTAGCCCTGGATTATTTATTTGGTGATCATTCAGTTTGGCATTAACACATCAACAGGTACGTCCAAACTAGGGTTATGATTGTTAGGCAAATAAAAATAATAATAATACACTTTATTTGTATAGCACTTTTTAAAACAGAGGTTTACAAAGTGCTTTGACAGGCAGGAACATAAAGACAGCAAAGCACAAGAGAATTAAAATCAAATAACATTTAAGACAAACACAAAAGGCAAAATGAAATTGAGATAGATGGTGGCATAGCAACCCAGACAATACAAGAACCCTGCTACGTAAAAGAGACCACGAGGACTAGGGATGGGATGAAATATCATTTGGCAAAATATCGCGATACAGAAAGTGACGAAATGTATCGAGTTTGAAAAAAATGGATCTCGAAATAAAGACGTCACGTCCGGTATCAGCGCATGTGACCAGAAGTGACAACAACAAACATTAGCACCAACTACCTTGCCTCCAAAAAGTCAAATGATGGAGTCGAATGAGATTGAAATTGAGGACGCTCCGCCTGGATACAAGTCATCTGTCTGGCAGTATTTTGGCTTTCTCGTTAAAAAAGACGACAATAGAGTAACTGACAAGACTAAGACTCTGTGTAAACTTTGCTATGCTGTCATTCTGTACACCACCTCCAACACAACAAACATGAACCACCACCTTCAGCGTCACCATAAAAACGTGAAGACGACCCCGGCGAAAACGAGCCTACCGCTTGTTAGCATACACTCTCTCTAACCTCTCTAGGGTTAGAGAGAGTGTTATTGTTTGTGTTTGGCCTGTTAGGCCTTGTGTTTTCCTGTGTGCAACTCAAACAAAACTAAATAAGTTGTGATTACACAGTAATATTTTTTCTTTTTTACTTTTTTGATATTGTACCGTGACATATCGCATCGTGACCCGGGCATATCGAGGTGCAGCGTATTGTGAGTTTAAGCGTATCGTCGTGAGGTGAAACAAAAATAAAACAATTAGAATTAAAAGTCATTAAAGACACCGATCTGTTAACAAAGCATAAAGAAATCAATAAAAACAAACAGGCTAAAATGATAAGATTAATATCAAATACAAGGCTACAGGAAGACTGAATTGCAAATAGAAGACTAAAACACAAATAAAAGGCTAAGAAGACTAAAACACAGGGAAAAGAGAGAAGATAAACACTTTAAAAGACATCACATGAAAGCAATTCTGTAAAAATGAGTTTTTAAAAAGTGACTGAGTGCTTCTTCTTATGTAGTAATGTAATTATTTTAGTTTATACATATACAAACATATTTTCTGTTTCATATTTTTATTGATGTGTTTACATAAAAACAGAAACAAGGAACTTACGTATCACATATCAGCAACAAATGTTGTCTGTATACACCTTTAAATGTGCATATTGTTTCTTTCCAGAACATGTAAACAGAAAATATAAGTATATATACTGCCAAAGTCACCACCTACTTCAACTAAGCAAACAGGTACGAGCCTCCTGTTGGATAATTACTGCATGGGTGATTATTTTTCAGCTGGAAACAAGTTATTTAACTCCAGCTGATGTAATGAGCAGCTTCTCATTTCTTCAACAACCATGTCAAAGACACATCCTGTGGTCGTGGAAAAGATATTAGTCTGTTTAAGAAGGGTCAAATCATTGACATCAAGCAGAGAAAACATCTAAGGAGATTGAAGAAACTACTAAAACTGGGTTAAGAACTGTCCAACACATTACTAAAAACTGGAAGGATAGTGGGGAACCATCGTCTTCAAGGAAGAAATGTGGTCAGAATAAAATCCTGAATGATGATGATCGGTGAATCACTTAAACGTTTGGCCAAATCAAATCAAAGAAAAAATAACAGTAGAACTCAGGGGTGTGTTTAATAGTGAAAGTAAGAGCATTTCCACACACACAATGTGAAGGGAACTCAAGGGATTGGGACTGAACAGCTGTGTAGCCTTAAGAAAACCACTAATCAGTAAGGCTAAGCAGAAAAAAGGCTTCAGTTTGCTAGGGAGCATAAAGATTGGACTGTGGAGGACTGGAAGAAGGTCATGTAGTCTGATGAGTCCAGATCGACCCTGTTCCAGAGTGATGGGAGCATCAGGGTAAGAAGAGAGGCAGGTGAAGTGATGCACCCATCATGCCTAGTGCCTACTGTACAAGCCTGTGGGGGAAAAAATGTTTGCAACGCTGGATGGAAGTAAATCTTGTGACATTGCAGAAACTTATCTTAATGCTACAGCAAATTCATGCTGTAATCAAAACTAAAGGTGGCTCAATGAAATATTCGAATGTGACCTTAAAGAGCCCTGAGGAGATGCTACTTTCAAATTCATGCTAGTTTTCCAAAATTGCCAACCCCAGCTTTAAATGTTGTTTGCCCTTGTAAGCCGTTAGCCGTAGCGGCTAATGGTTAGTCATTATTGGCTATGTTTAGCCGCTACATATGCTATGTCATAGCAGCGCTGCTTGATATGGATTGGTCTGTGATGAGTGTGATGAGCCAAACAATGATCCAACCACAAGCTGCTGTTGTTTTTGAAGGTTCTGCCTCTAAAAACATTTTCGCAGGGCTCCGTCCCAGATGGATTAGTGAAATATTTCCAATATGAGGCTGTCCGTCTGGCATGTCAGGTTAGAAATGTTAATAGTTCTTGAGAATATCTTGGACATTTTTTATAGTTAATTTTTCTCTTGTAATTATTAATAATAAAAGTTTAGTTATTTTGTTGATATAGATGCAGGACTTTATTTGTTTAGTCGAGGTCGTTATCGAACCTGCAGGAAGCCGCTGGGGTCGTTCTCCTTGATGACCTCCAGACAGTACTCCATCAGTCCTGTGGTCTGACGCAGCTTCACCGTGCAGTGGGAGATCTGATCCCGAACCACCTGAAAACACAAGGACAGAAGAGGAGGCGGTTTTTAGGGAATTTCAATCTGTAAAAAATAATGAAAACTATGACAAAAATAATCAGCCAACAAAATCAACACTGTTTAAAGGCCCAACTAAGGACGGGCAATGCAATTTAGCTTTGTCTATAAATGCTGTAGTTTTTATTCTTATCACAAACACGGCTGCACAGCCTGATAACATCCGACTCAGGATTTGATCCATATTCACTCAAGCCCGTAGAATTTTAATCCTCGTCACTCCTTCTTCTTCCACACACAGACTGATGTGATTGGATATCTGATGGAGGCGTTGTGGGAGATTCCCGTTTTCTCCGGTGTCCGCAGAGCCTACTCACTCACTGAAATAAATGGAGGTGCTGGACCGCCAGTTGCTAGGTAACAGAAACTTCACTGCTGCGATCCGAGGGGCTGAACGGGGAGGAAAATCCTCTCCGCAGGCCCATGGCATGCACATGAAAATGATTTACAGGCAGATGACTGCAGCAGCAGAACATCTGAAGAGGAAAGTGTTGTGATGCCGGAGCAGGAGAGACGACCCACATCCCATCAGCAGTGGGTTAAATGTCTTGACTGTAAAGACTGACGATGCATTTTCACCAACTCTGCTGCACAAAACGTAAATCCAAACGACCTCATACAACTGCAGGCCACTTTATTAGGCACACGTCATGAGTGCAGTCTGCCTTAATTCTTTCTGACGTGGATAAGAGGGGTGAGTATTGGCAAGATCCTCACGATACGATACGTATCACGTTATATATCACAACATTGTGATATATCGTGATATTCTACAGTTAACTAAGAAAAAACTAGAGATGATGTTTCTGTAAAACACAGTTTTACTCCAAACTAAAAGTAAAAATCAATAAAAAACAACTTTTCCATTTTATTGTTTTTGAAATAGGTCAAATGCAGTGTTATATACCGTATTTTCCGCACTATAAGACGCACCTAAAAGCCTTTAGTTTTCTCAAAAACCTACAGTGCGCCTTATATATGGATCAATATTGGTTAATTATGGCTACCGTAGTCAGCTGTTCATGTGTGCCAGAGGCGTGTTTACAGATCCTGCCGGTAAAGAACAAGGGAGCGCGGCTGCTCGAACGCTGTTCATGTAGCTTTGAACTGTGAAAAATGGAGTTGGAAATACATTGTTTTCAACGAGGGCGGCGCAAATAAGAGCTACTGGTACATATGGTACCGTATTGTGAATGCGCTAACTTGTTTTGGGAGTGAACGGAGTTGTCAGAACGCTGGTTTGTATTCCATTAATAAAATTTGACTAGCTGACTTATCTGTTTTGTTGACATTCCCTTTAGTGCAGCGCCATCTAGTGGATGCATTACGAAACCCCATCCACTACAGTAGCTTCTACTTTATGCACCTTATATACGGTGCGCTCTATTGATGAAAACAGTTTTTAAATAGGCCATTCATTGAAGGTGCGCCTTATAATCCGATGCGCCTTATAGAGCGGAAAATATGGTACATACACTTAACTTGAAAACGCAGAGTGCATCAAGCCACTTAAACAAATGTTGCAAAGAAATTATTGTTTTCCCTTTAACAAAGTATTTAAAGCATCCTAACCTGCAGTGCAGCTCAAACTGTAATTGAACACATGAGGAACAAAGAGCTTTGAGTTACTGACAGCACAACAGTAAGTAAAAAAAACAAAACATATTTCTCTTGTCACGGTCTGAACTGAATAGACTGCATGAAAAAACAGTGCATACATATTTATAAGTTGTATTTTATTTCCAACTCTGATAAAACATGAGTTTTTATTTATACCAAAAAAATTGATATTTAGATTTGAAGTATAGATATTATATCAGAGGTCAAAATATTGCGATATGTTGTTGAATCAATATTTTTCACACCTCTAGCGGATAATTTTCTGCCTTTTTTGGAGATCTGAAATTAATCTAATTGCGAGTTATTTGTTGCTTACACGTTTTGTCTGTCTTGTTTATTAAAACTGTGTTTTCTGTTTACTGTCTTGTGGAAAGTGTTGCTGTTTTAATTTGTTTTTCTCTTTCCACGTGATCACCTGCCTTCGGACGATGGGTGATATTTAGCTATTGTAATTTTGCTATTTTAATTTTAGCTCCTGACCTGGCGGAGGTCTGCGCTCTCCGAGTGCTTTTCTAGTTATTTTATTTAATATTTTGTCCCATGTAAAGCACTTTGTATGACAAAGTCCTGTATGAAAAGTGCTATACAAATACAGTTTGACTGATTGATATTGTGCTAAGTCCGGCAGGTAGGATTGAAAGATTTATCGTTTTTGGATCGAAATCACAATTTCAACAAGAAAAGCACTCGGAGAGCGCAGACCTCTGCCAGCACCACAGCCATCTCCCATATTGTGATTTTTACCATAAATATTAGTCCTACCTTTATTTCATGTAAACATTTAGATTCCTTGACCATGAAAACATACCATTAGCAATTGGATTCATAATGATATCTATTTTAGTTCAGTAGTTATTCACGAAAATCGCATTTTTCGTCATGGCGGATCCAGACGCTGCTCCAGATCAACACCAAAATCGAATCAGTTCTTCCTTTTCCCATGCTGAACATTTCCTGAAAACCACCCATAACTTTTGGAGTTATTTTGTTCACAGACAGACAGACAAACAAACTCTCCCGAAAACATAACCTCCTTGGCGGAGGTAATTAATGCAATAATGTGACCGCGGAAGAGCGTTATTCTGTGTTACTCAGTTTTGGAACTAAACAACAAACTGGCGAAATGGTGGCTCGCATCAATGTTCCAACAGCGTTTGCTGCTTTACTAAAGGTTTCCGTTTTCATCCAGCAACCCAGCACAGGTAAGGTAAAAAGTGAGAGTCCCTCGTACGGTGTACATTTTAGGACATCCTCAGTCTCAGGAGAGCCTCTGTCATTCCTCAGACCAAACGGCCTCAGAAAAACCTCCCTCAGACCAAACGGCATCAGGCTTCAAAATAAAAGTCATCAGACAAAACGCCGTCAAGTTAGACTGCCTTAACCAAAACAATGTCAGATAAAACGGCCTCAAAATGAAAGCCATCAGACAAAATACTGGAAAAACAGACTCAAATAAAAAAACAGCGTCAGGTTGTAACATCCAACTGAACATTATTTTTAAGAGACCGGGAGTGCGCTTGACATCAGAAATCGGAACCATAGACATTATTATATTATATATGTCCGAAATGGCATGCTAACGTACTACATACTACGTACTCATGTGTGTATACTGTGTACTACATACTATAAGTATGATTAGAATGCCAACGTTGACACTGTAGTATACTACAAGTTTCCCATGATGCATTTTAAACCTCCGACGACAAAAATCAGAAGCACACTAGGCTATCAAATATCTCTGTTGAAAGTTCAGAGAGCATTTCAGGCAAGAAAGTCACCACATAGAATACCAAAATGTGGTCATTTGAGCCAATACAAATTTCATTTGGACATTTCGGACATTCCGTTATGCGTGCCATTATGCTGTCGAAGAAACTTCTGGTCAGCTCCAAAACAAGAGCCCAATTTACAAAAGTGTTAAAGAACTAAAAGGAGATAATAAAAGATGGTTTTATTTTGAAAACATGAAGTTTGCTAGTGGCTGAATGCCATCTCAAGACGATTTAACATTTATGATATTACGATGATTATGATATTGTTACGACCTGACGCTGTTTTTTATTTGAGTCCGTTTTTCCAGTATTTTGTCTGATGACTTTCATTTTGAAGCCTGAGGCCGCATTATCTGACGGAGGTTTTATTGAGGGAGGTTTTTCTGTTGCCATTTGGTCTGAGAAATGACAGATGTTTTCCTGAGACTGAGGATGTCGTAAAATGTTCACCGTACCCTCGACTTCTTGATCATTTCATCAACACAGAGCATGATTTACCCACTAGGGCTGAATGACTTTGGCAGATTTGGATTTTCACGGCTGAACTTTAATGAACCAAATTCCAAAATGCAACTTCTCTTCCTGAGGACAAACTCGACGCCGGTCGATCCTCACATCTGGATATTTCATGCACTGATCCATCAGACACGTCTCATTTGTGTAATCAGTCTGGTGGAGGATGTTGAGTCAGAGCTGATGGTTGTCTATATTTCTCTGGCGGAGCTCCAGTCGCGTCATGCTGTGTCACGCCGGGAACATCGACTGCAGTGAGCTGGCGTTGCTGCAGGAAGAGTTTCTCTGTTATGACGATCGAAGCGGCTACAGGAATCACTATCTCCCATTTCAGTCGGGACAGTGGATGGATCTGCGTTTCAGATTCTGACGGCGTCCTCCTGCTTCTGTTGTCACTCAGACCTGATGATCACTGACTCTCAGCATTGCAGTTTGTTTCCTGAAATCTGTTCGGAGTGGCTGATCTGATTTGTAATAATCGAGGCACAGCAGCAGACTGATGCAGCAGAGCAGCCTTGAATAAAGAGGAGGTGTAAAATAAACATCAGGCCTCTAGTGCTGCCCGCAGTGCAGCGTTAGTATCTGTGAAAATTAGTCACTCTGTAACTGATAAAACTCAAGAGTATTTTACCGTCATATTACCTACTGTAAAAATCTATGCTGTAAATTACTGTCAATGGCAAAAGGTTGTGGGAAAACATTTTTGATTTTTGCAAAACTAACAGCATTTTAAGATCAACAATTTCCTGCTATAAAATGTCCACAGTTAATTCCATAGCAGGGTGATGGATCAAGAGAAAATTTCATTTTGAGCAAGAAAACTGACCAATAGCAGGCAAAAATGCTTTTAGCAAATGTTTCCAAGACAGTCCAGCTTCAGACCTCCACTCTCAGCCGACTAGCTTGCAGACTCTGCTCCTCCATCGTCAGAAGGAAGTGACGTCATGATCACCTCCAATGTGAGAAGGAAATGGTGTCAGCGTTTTCAGTTACCATGGTAACTTGATTCGTCAGTCTTGTTTCATTAAAAAACACAAAGTTTAAAATGCATCATCTCTGTTTGGTGTAATGATCTCGAGCGTTTTCATTTCCTAGAGAGAGACACAATTGCTTTATTTGCTTGACAGTCCTATCACAGTCTCTGTGTTTACAGTCACTGCTGTTTTAGCCGTAACACGGGGACAAAGGCAGCATCAATTCAAGGTTTTATTAGTTAAGACCCCTTCACACAGCTGCGAGGCAACATCCCCAAAAACAGCCTCCCTGCCAGATCAGTCCATTAAATATAAAGCGTTTTTACAGCGTCTGCTGCGCCCCGGTACGAGCATAGAGTCCGAGGCGGCAGTGACGGAGAGGTGATTTGGTGAACGTCACAGCAGAGCCCAAAAGTCCTTCATAACACTCCCTCCTTAAACATTCTTAAGTGAAATGCTGTCTCATGCCAAGTTTTTCTCCCGATTATCTTTACATGAAGGTAGAGCCGTTTGGTAGAGCTCATTTAATGTTAGTTTTGACCCGTGAAGTCTGCTATTTCCAGGTTCTCTCCATCCTTCGATGTGATTGGCTGCTGCCAGGCGACTGCCGCTAGAAAGTATCTGTGCAGCAGGGCAGAGTCTATAGACATTATATAGATATATCATAAGTATATGATACATATTTTATACATATACGTAATATATTACACGTATATGATTTCTATGACAAAATCAGTGCGCGCTTACATGGGCGGCAACCGCTTCTCTGTCCTACTGCCGCGGTTAAAACTGTTTCCATCCGCTGCCCGTCACTCAGTAAAATGACTGAAGGTGGCGCAAACGTGGCGGTGTGAAGGGGGCTATATAATTATTTATATTTATGTCACGTCCGTCTCACGTTGGAGGTGGCTTCCGATTCACACTGGAGCAGCTGTTGGCCGGCTGAGAGTGGAGGTCTGCAGCTGGACCCCTCTCAGTGTTTCACAATTTTGGGTTTTAAGTTCGAGTAAACGATTTTATCGGGCAAAATATTGATGTACAGTCCAGGCCAAAAGTTTGGACACACCAAAACAAAGTCTCCGTTTAGGGGGAAGAAGATAATATGATGATAGCAGAAGATAATGCAAGATAATGAATTTCTTTCAAAAATTACATAAAGTGCTAATCTTCCTGTAAAAATAGGTATCATGAAATAACGTGGAAGGAAAAAAATGAGTCACAACAAGCACACAGGCTGTTTAGACTTACTGAACAGTTTCTCTGATGACTGTAGGCAAAAGCAGGCTAACACTTCCCATTGACTCCCAGTGTTTGAGCTAAGCTAATTAGCATTGGGCGAGCTCTGCCTGTCTCTTCCTTGTTACTACAGCACAGTCGAAAGAATGGAGTCTACCTGCCTGGCAAGCAGTGTTGTGTGTAACGCGTTATAGTAACATAACTAACATAACTAACATAACTACTTTTTCAACTACTTTTTTTGTAGCGCTACTTCTTAAAATTTAGTAACAAAACGTAGTTCCTTTTTTAATGCGGCACAATGTTACTTTTCCCACCGACAGATCTGACACTGAAGCTGCCTTCTCAGCTGTTCGCACACACACGAGCAGCGTTGCCAAGTCCGCTCATTGTAAGCTTGTAAGGGCCGCAAATCTCGTGAGTCACGCCGCGGGCTGTGTTTTTTTGGGCTCGTTTCTAAACGGGAAGTTTCTTCTTGGAGCTCTTCTGTCTGTGTGAATCCCCCTGATTATCTTCCAGCACCTAACATTAAGCTTAACAGGACTGCAGTAGGCAGTTTGTCCACTTCCTCATTTCCTGGTTATCGTGCAAGCCCCCAAACACACTCACGCACATGGAGCATGCTCCAGAGCCAAAGTTGCCAGGTCTGCTTGTTATAAGCGACATTCTTTTCTTGAATAGCACTGTGATACTGAAATGTAATGTAGACGAAAATTAACACACTTTATGTAGATTTCTCTTTTTAAAAAGTAGTTTATCACATTAGGAAAGGAAATAGCTGGAAGGTTGCTTATTTTGGGCTTGTTTTTATCGACCTGGTTGCTTATTTCAGAAGCAAAATGTGGAAACTGGAGTTGAACTTTTGTAGGCCTTCACATTTAGGAACAGATATGGGGTTCTGTCCAAGATCGAGCAATGTAAAAGTAACGTAAAAGTAACAAGTAGTGTGAAAAGTTACTTTTCTTAGAGGGTAACTAAGTAAAGTGACAAGTTACTTTTTTCAGAAGTAACGAGTAACGAGCAAACACTACTTTTTAAAAATAACTTCCCCAACACTGCTGGAAAGACATGAACACAAGACAAAAAGGAGGTGTATCCCTTTAAGCTCTTATACTGTGCTTGCAACAAAATGAAGATTATAAGAACAGAGAGCCGTAAACTACGTCCAGGACAGAGATAGAGGACTGTGTAAGTGGGCCACGGTCTCTGCAGTAGAGATGATGAACGAAGCTCTGAGGGGAGAAGAATAACGCGGTCGTCTCAGACATATGTGGCTGTCATGGTGATTAAACTCTTCGTCACACTGAATCACGGCAGCTCAACAGCACTGCAGCTACAATCATGAACATCAAGAGGGGAAGTGGAGAGGGAGAGATGCTAACAGAGCTGAAAACTGACAGTGAGCTTTTTAATTTAGCTTCAGTCTTTTATCTAAAACACCTTTTAGTTTTGTCATAAACTGGTCATCTTAAGTTTTATTCGATGAAATCTGCTGTAAATTTAGTCAACTAAAATATTAAGTGTAAAGTGTAAGGCATTTTTATGTTCTCTTGAATTTCTGAAGTCATGTTTTACTCTTGGATAAAATGAAACATCTAATCACTCTTTATTGAATGTTAGTGAAGTCTGAATGTCTAAATCAGGGGTAGGCAACCTGCGGCTCCGGAGCTGCATGCGGCTCTTTTGCCCCTCGCCAGTGGCTCTCTTGACTCAGAGGTCAGAAGAGCAAAAAACGTCTTCTTTGACTCGCATTAAACTCTAATTAATTGATGTTTTTTTTGCATGTTTTAGCACCATCTGCCTTTTTTCTTTTAATGACAATTTCTTGGTTTTTACATCGTGAACTTTGCGTCATGTGTGCACCTCCCATGACCTCTGCGTGACCTGCAGCAGGTCGGAGGGAGAGCAGGACGCTGCTGCATCTTTAGCTGTGAGCTCACTTGATGTTCATTTTAAGTTCTGATGAAGATGTTTTGATGAACTCTCATACTTTCAACTGTTGCTGTGAAGGGATTCAAACTTTTTAAACAGAGGCATGTCGGCGTTAAAGCTTTGGAGAAGAGGAGAGATACGGGGAGACGATAATTCAGCGCAACTGTGATGGCGTTGTTGAAGTGGTGGATTTTTACACAAAGATGTCAGGTGGATGTTTTTTATTACCATTTCTGCGTTATGATTGCAGTCAGTCTCTCCCCCTCACATGATCTCTCTTTAACTAACTACAGACACAGGTGTGTGAGTAACTGTGTTATATATGACAATTTTTTAATGACACATCAAAATTGGCATGAAACTAAATATTGAGTAATTCTGTGGGATAAGCTTCTAAAACACTGATGAGATGTCGAAAAGCACCTCAAAAATCACAAGATTACTTCATGATTGATAAAATTGTGCATAATAAAGATCAGAATGCAGGAAAGAAATGATTTAAATTTAAAATGTGAGGGGAAGACCTTCTGACCCTCATCTCACCTGATGATGTCAAATAAATATTTATGATTTTTCCACTGCAAGTAAAACCTGATCCTGTGTAAAAAAAAAACAAAAACGGAGTAACAACAATACCAAAATAAAAAATGAACATAACAGTGTTAACAGGGCTAATATTAATAGATGGTTATTTTTGTTGACAAACCTGAAAATCTAAGTAAACACACCAGTGTTGTCATTTTACTTCTAAATGAATTACTTCAAAATAATATGGTATAACATTAATGTCAAGTTAAAGCAACAAAAGTGCATGGTCCATTATAGAGCAGTCATGTCAGGTGGTAAAGCAGTTTGCTTATAGATCTATTGTCATTATAATGTAGAGTCAGCAGGTGCTGCTGTCGTCATTTTAAGGTTCAAATGTGTTTGTGGCTCCAAACAGATTTTTTTGGTGGGCGTGACGGGCAAAATGGCTCTTTTGATTGAAAAGGTTGCCGACCCCTGCTCTAAATGAACAGAAACAAATGTTCCTTTGTGTGAAATGCAGTCACCTTTATTTAGGCTACCTGGCAGAGCATCTCAGTTACAATACCAGAACTGACAACAAACAGTGAACCTGCTCTACATGAATATATTAATTCATAAAGAGAGCAGCTCTGATTGGATCACTCCACAACTTATCCCACCACCACCAAGCTAAGGCAGCTGTGATTGGATGTCCCTCTGAACTCATCCAACCTTTAACACAACCAAAGTAGCTGTGATTGGATAGATTCCTAACTTGTCTCTACTTCCTACATGACCACATTAGGTCTGATTGGATTAAGTCTGTCAAACATTTTAGTCTAGTTTTTAATTGTTCATAAAAATGTTAGTCCCTGTCTAGTTTTCGTCAGGAGAAAAAGGTTGTTGACAAACAAAGATGAAAATCTTTGGTCAAAAAAATTAGGTCTGACAGTAAGGGTCTCTTTCATCACGTGCACACCGAACGGTTTCTGGCACCAAGCGACTGAATTCAGTGACCCGGGAGAAGAAACATCCTCTTTGCACAACTAGAGTTCGGCTTGGGGACTCAGAACTGGCTCCAAGTTTCCAAAATGTGAGGTATTGATGAGGGATGTGAGCTTTGGTTCTTCTTTTTGGTAGACTAAAATGATTAAACTGTTCTGTTCCCATTTAATCTTTACATATTCCCCCCCATAGAGATTTGCTATTATTTTGTATTATATGTTTGAATTACTAATGCTTTCAGTTTATTTGTGTTTTTATTTTTATTGTCTTCAAAATATAGTTTGACAATTGGAGATAAAGCCCAGCGTTTATCCAATGACCGTCCAGTTTCCACAGTGGAACAACCCACTCTACGCTTCCCCATCGAAGTCAGAAGACGCTCAGCGTCCGACTGTGTTAAAGCGCTGAGACGCTGAGGGGATGAATGAGAAGGAAGTCGCGCCAGTTACCTGTGATAAGTAGCTGATTGTGAACAAAAGATGAAAGTATTCTAGCTCATATTTAGTCAATGCAATGTACACACAGCAGTACATATCACCACTTTTTTGGGGACATTTTAGGGGAAGCTGAGCTTCCCTTGCAGTCTTAGAGCAATCGCCACTGAATACAGTGATCTGAATCGGAATCCAACTCCACTTGAGATTGAGAATCATGTCCCTACTCATACATAACCTGAAAGTAACTCCTGAATAACTCCTCTGAATAAAAGAGTGCGAGACAACCAAATAAATACTGTACTTTATTTGGAAACAATGCTAAAGGTATATTTGTGCTTTAAAAACTAGAAAATACTCATTCTTTTATGGTATTAAAAGGAAGCTTAAATACTAAATTTTGAAGCTTTATAGTTGCTATTTTGTTGTTTAGTTTTACATTTTTTTCAATATTGAATGTGCCCGACAAAATGTTTAGGGATGGAAATCAAAACCAATTCCCGTTGAGACTCAATAGCAGCTCCATCAAAGAATCGATATCATGAGTCTTTTTGCTAATCAACTCCCTTATCAATTCCTTCCACTGACAGGGTTCAGAAGCGTCAGAATTGAGGATTAATTTTTTAAAAAAGGCGCCTACTGCACAACCTTAAGTGAGTGAAAACACCAGCAAACTTGCAGAAGCAGTTATCTAAGCTGTGACGTGTGTTTGACATTGTTGACACCAAAAATCTGCAGGAATCAATAAGGGAATCGTTAAAGAATTGGATCGTTAATTGCATTGGTATCGCTAAAAAGGTATTAATTCCCATCCCTCGTACAATATTAAGGTAAATGCTCCAGCTGCACATCATGCTGTAAAGGAGCTTGCAGAAGCTGCAGTCTGTTTGTAGAGCATCTGATCTCCAGTGTGAGATTTTAGGCCACTGCGGCACTGCTGGCCTTCTAACTCTGTGGCTGCAGACTCCTCACCTCTTCCTCTGCAGCAGAGACACACAGCCATGAAACTGTACAAACAGTTTGACATTGGGGACGTGATCGGAGATGATTTAATGACAGTGACGGGTGTAGTAGACTCACAGCAGGGAGGGGAAGGACAGGGTCGAGCAAGGACAGAGGAGAGGGGCAGTGACAGCAAACACTGAATCAATCTGAAGGAGAGGAAGAGGACTGAGATCGCTTCCTGTTGTGTTTGTGTCAGAGAGGAGTGTGATGTCCACAGACTCTCAGCTGTCAGCGAGGACCAATACAGCGCATGCCGACTTTAGTGATTCTCACACAGAGAGAGAGAGAGAGAGCATACGACAGCCGGGCCTGCTTCACGTCCCATAATCAAACAAAACCAGGGATCCAGTGAAAGGCAAAAAAGAAGGGCAAGAATAGACGATGACGGACTGGATCTGAAATTCACTTTAATCAAATCAACAACCTTTTTTCCCCTGACGAAAACTAGACAGTAACTAATAAATACAAGTGCACATGGACAAAAACTCAAACTAAATTTACAAACATTTTCATCAACAAATAAAAACTAGAAAAGCACTCGGAGAGCGCAGACCTCCGCCAGTGCCACAGTCCTCACCCATATTGTGATTTTCACCATAAATATTAGTCCTACCTTTATTTTATCGAAATATTTAGATTCCTTGACCATGAAAACATACCATTAGCAATTGGATTCATAATGATATCTGTTTTAGTTCAGTAGTTATTCACGAAATCACATTTTTCGTCATGGCAGATCCAGACGGTGATCCATCACTCCCAAAATCGAATCATTTGTTTCTTGTTTCAATCCGGAAATTTCCTGAAAATTTCAACGAAATCCGTCCATAACTTTTGAGTTATGTTGCTAACAGGGAAACAAACCATAGACTGTAAAAAACATGGATGCCATGATGCTAGGCTAAAATTGAAGCCGCCACGAAAACTGCTCCCCCTGGCGACTGGCTGCAGTATAGGTCAAATCTCCGTCTTCCCCATTCATCTGGACGGGCCGTAGTGAAACTTCAAAAAATTATTACACCTCGTAGAAATATTTCTCCCATCCGTATGCTGTGGTGACATTAAAGTATTATTGGGCTGCGGGTTTTCCAAGTCCTCTTTTTTCTGAAAAGTTTCTTTTTTATTAGTTATTAGAGTTTAAAAATGACCGCGGTTTACGGCAGCTTCACAATGATTGTGTACGGCGTATGCTGCGGAGTGTTGCGACCGTTTACGACAGCTGCGTCCGGATTATGGCCCAAATTCTCTACTGGCTGCACAATGGCGGCACCCAGACGAGGGATATTCTGGCTTCAAATCCGTTACATGGCGGAAGGCGGAGCCACGCTATCCAGTTCTTATAATACAGCCATGAAACAAACAAACAAACACAAATACTACCAAAAAAAACAAACAAACAGATGTCGGCAATAACATTACCTCCTGGCTGATGTAACAAGTTTTTTTCTGGTATATTTTTTTTCCTTCCTCTTCATTTTGCAAAATTTAAGGTTTTATTTTTCAAATTACCCTTGTTTGTATTAGTTACTGTCTAGTTTTCGTCAGGGGAAAAAAGGCTGTTGATGAAAACTATGACAGAAATAGTCAACAAAAGTGAATTTCAGATCCAGTCCGTCTTCGTCTATTCTGACCCCATTTTTTTGTCTTTGCTGGATCTCTGGTTTTGTTTGATTTCGGGACTTGAAGTAGGCCTGGCGCTCTCCGGGTGCGTTTCTAGCTGCAAATGTATGTCTTGATTTGGAAGTACAGAGTAAGTAAATTAGTAAAGCTAAACAAAAAAGAAGTGCACACTCTCCCAGTAGCTGTTAACCCTACTCTTACTGACTGGACCTACCAGTGTGACATCATCCCATCATTTCATCATCATCACCTATCTGTTATGTATTCTCCAAAAAAGAGCTATAAGAATAATACACAAGGTCGGTTATTATGACCACTGGAATTAACTTTTCTTACAGTCAAGAATTTTAACATTTCTTGATTTAGTAGAATTGAAAACGGCACAAATAAAGCATAAAGCAAGAAATAATTTACTGCCTAGTCACATGCAAACATTTTTCTCTGACAGAGATGGTGGATGTAAGTTAAGGGTTAAATCTTAAAATCCCAAGCATAAGAACAACAATGAAGTTTTTTTAATAACAATACAAGGTGTCAAAATATGGAACAGTCTAGATGATGATCTGAAGCAGAGCAGAAATTTAATTCAGTTTAAAAAGAAATTTAAATCAGTCATATTGGAGAAATACAGGAATCTAGAGGGGGATCAACAAGTCTGATGAGTGTAGTAAACAAAGTGCCTTTATATTAAAAAAAAAAACCCAAAACAATGTGTGCGTGCGCAAAGAAAAGTATGTATACAGACATGTATGCATACAAAATTCATGTATTTGTAAATTTATATATGAATTTGAAATCCAGGTGCATATATAGGTGTTGTGTTTACTGTAAGTATATATGGATATGAGTAGGTAATCAGATAGGTAGAGAGGTATTAATATGTGTATAAAAAACAGGTAGGTGAATGTTTAAATATATTTCATGAGTCCATATAATAAGTCTATTAGGGATGTAACGGTTACCGGTAAAATGGTAAACCGTGATAAAATTTCCCACGATGATCGTTACCGTGTCCAATTAAAATTACCGTTATATCGTGCTTGATCACCACACTGCCTCAGTAACGCACGGTGATGATCTTTGCCTGGAAAAGACGAATCTATGTATCTGCCCTCGATTAAGGAGCCTCACGCGAGGTGCACATGCACAGTTTGCATTGTTTGGCCTCTGAGTCTGACACATTTATTGACAAAAAAGACAAAAGAACTTTTATGAATATAACAATAAAGGGGTTAAATGATTTCAATTCTGTGTAATAGTACTTTTAGAACATTTTGAGCACATTGCAACAATACCGCGATAATAATGATAACCGTGATTATTTTGGTTACAATAACCGTGATACAAAATTTCCATATCATTACATCCCTAAAGTCTATTGGAGTACATATGTGGAACATAAGTCAAATATGTAAAAGAGAATAAGGGGTAGGAACAGATAAGTTTTACTTCATCCTACTCCTTTTCGAGCATGTACATTGTAACTCCTAAGTTATCTGCTTTCTTATTATTTCCTCTTATTTATTGTTTTGTATATGTTTTTGTTGTTAGTATGTTCAAAATAAATAAATTAATAAAAAAAAACCTTGTAAAAGTAAGAAGTAAAAGTGGAAGGAGCTTGACAACAGGACTAATTTTCACTGGGTAAAATAGAAAAAAAGCAGCAGTCTCTCCTTAAATAAGATCTGCCGAGTAGAAAACTTTAAACCCAAATCTACCAAAGTAAAGAGCAGCGAACAGCGCCCCCTCTCTACGTGGATGTTTCCGTGAAGATTCTCGCCTGCAGAGCGAAAACCTGCGATAAATCTCACCTCCACCCACCTCTCCTCTGCTCTCTTTGATCCGACAGGCAGGTCAGTTCTTGTCATGTCCAAGCACCTGACTCATGTTTAAGGACTGCTTCTCGCCTCCGCAGCTTCACACAACAAGCTCAACATGTGCCGGTTATCATGACAACGAGGATCCCACATGCAGGAGGAGAGCGGCGGGAGGCTAGGTTTGGATTTTA
Source organism: Scarus forsteni (assembly GCA_036419115.1). NCBI lineage: Eukaryota > Metazoa > Chordata > Actinopteri > Labriformes > Labridae > Scarus > Scarus forsteni. The sequence continues at coordinate 3,050,010 of JAZDUH010000451.1, forward strand.
CTGTACGCTCGCCTTGATTTCTGTTGATACTTTCTCCTCATAAAAAGGTTCTGTGTGTGACCAGAGCAGCAGATTAATGAGAGAGCTTCATTAAGGCTTCCACTGGACTCAGAAAATGCAAAGTTGGCATTTTGTTTTATGCAACAATCAGCTTTCACAATAAAGGAGGAAACAATAATCAGGGGGGCACTACAGGGAGAAATGTTTCCTCATCGTCTCAACTACAGGAGCTGCAGGTTAACAAAGAAGGAGCATCAGCGACTGAGGGGATGAAATTACCTCCATCAATCAATCTTTATTTGTACAGCTCCAGTTTATATTAAATGTTATCTCAAGACACTTCCAAACAGAGCGGGCTGAAGACAAACTCTTCATTTATAGATACACATACACATGTAGACAAAACTGTTGGTAACCCTTCTGTTAGATAAAGAAAAACCCACATGCTAACTGAAATAACTTTAAACTGACAAAAGTAATAATAAATAAAAAAAAATACTGAAAATCAACTAATGAAAATCAGACATTGCTTTTGAATTTTGGTTTAAGAGAACTATTTTAAAAATGAACAAATAAAAGTGACCTGGACAAAAATAATCGTACTCTTAACTGTGTTTTGTTACACAACTTTTTGAGGCAATCACTGCAATCAGGTGATTTCTGTCACTCTCAGTGAGACTGCTGCACCTGTCCACAGGTATTTTGGCCCACTCCTCTGTGCAGGACAAATGTGATAAAAGCTACAGTTCTCTACAGAGCAATGGTGGCATGGAATTTATTACCAAGCTTTTTAATCTTGGACAGTAACAGAAGTTGCTTCAACAAGAAATTAAAAATGTATTTGTTTACATATGGGTTACCTGAAAGATAATAATGTTAACTACTTCTCCCTAATGATGTGAATTTTTGTTGTAGTCCCAAAAGGTAAGGAGAGTTCTGTGGTTTGTCCCTCCTTTTTTTGTCTTTTCTTTTCTTTTTATAAACTTCTTGTGTATTGGTTGGCTTTTTACAATCAAGAGGTGAATAATAGAGCTACCGTATGAGTGGATTGTATGAATGTTATGGGTGTAGTGTATATAGGCATGCTCAAAAGGATGATATTTTTATTGAAGGTGTAATATGTGGAGCCCAGGAAGAATAGCTACTGCATATTTGCTGTAACTAATGGTGGATCCAAAATAAATCAAAAATCAAATCAAATCCTCATGAGCAAACTGCTCCAACTGTCTCAGGTTTGAAGGCTGTCTTCTCCAGACTGCATGTTTCAGCTCCTTCCACAAATGTTCAACAGGATTTAGATCAGGGATCATAGAAGGCCACTTCAGACTAGTCCAATGTTTTGTTCTGAGCCATTCTTGGGTGTTTTTAGCTGTGTGTTTTGGCTCATTATCCTGTCGGAGGACCCATGACCTGTGACTGAGACCAAGCTTTCTGACACTGGGCAGCGCATTTCACTCCAGAATGTCTTGATAGTCTTGAGATGTCATTGTACCAGCACAGATTCACGAGACCCTGTGTCAGATGCAGCAAAGCAGCCCCAGAACATAACTGAGCCTCCTCCATGTTTCACAGTAGGTACAGTGTTCTTTTCTTTGTATGCTTCATTTTTGCATCTGTAAACAAAGAGCTGATGTTTCTTGCTAAAAAGCTCCAGTTTTGTCTAATTTGTCCACAAGACATTCTCCCAGAAGCTTTGTGGCTTTTCAAAATGCATTTTGACAAAATCTAGTCTTATTATGATTCGCTTTCAACAGCGACGTCCTCCATTTAAGTCCAGTTTAGCTCAAACAGAGACGGAAGGTGCAATCTCATTTTCAGCAGTGTCACTTTATCCAGATCCTGTTGAGCCAAACCTGACTCTAAAACTGAAGCATGAGCCAAACCATGACCTTTCCGAAACATCAAACCTAAATCAATGACTACAATTCAGTAAATCTGACCTCAAGATGCATCTTTGTGTGAACTTCTTTTGCAGCTTTGACCCAAAAAGATAGAAGAAAAAAATTGTCAAAAATGACTCTAATGATCCTGTAAATCCTACTGCATAACATTCAAAGAATATTTTAGCTGTAAATTCAAAAAACTGCCTCATAAAAAAACAAAAATGCACCATTTCAATGACTCATGTCCCCTCGTGCAGGGGCAGATAAGCAGAACGAATCCAAAGACAGTACTTTAAAGTAGTCCGAGTCCTTCATTGTTGAGAGATTTACAAATGCAGCTCGTCTAAGTGAGGCAGAGAAGAGGAAACAGGATGTAAGTGTTCACATGTCGCCATGCACAGGCTGTTTCTCACACAGCCCACACGCGTCAAACATTGATTCTGCAGAGCGTCCAGCCGTGAAATTGGATGCTGTACGGCACAAATGTATCCCTCCTCCTCCCCTCATCCTTCTCTCTGTTATGTCTCCTGTTCACAGATGGTTTACAGACAAATGTGGCAATTTACATGGCTGATTTTACTGGAAGTGATTTCTAGTTTTCTCCCTGCAGCGTCGTACCGACACCTGCAGATCATTCAAAAACAGACATTCCTCGAGCCAATTACAGACCCAGGAAATGTCCATTTGACTCTACAGACATCCATCTTAAAGCAAAATGTTTATATTAAGATTAATTTACATCACTCCAGGCTTTAATTTATTCCATTATGTGCCATTAGTCAGGTCAGCATCCCAGTAAGTGTGTCTGCTAAACATTTAAATATAAATTAAACTTTAGGGTTTCTAACTATTTAGAGACCAGTATGTTGATTATCCCAATTGTTTTAATATTAAAAAATCTTACGTAATGTCCATAAAGTAGATTTCAATCAGTGATTGATCATCATTATCATTAGGCCCTGAGATGTGTGGGTAGCAACACTGATAATGATGCATTGTCTTTTTTGCTCCAGTGTGTTAAAAATAAAAACCTACATGTGGTCCTAACAAAAAAAATAAAATAAAATAAAAAAAGCCACCTCCCTAAAATATGCTGAAGTATAATTCATTTTTGAAACTTCTTAAGCCTGATTTGCATATAAAGAAAATTACATTTTAGGCATTGAACCCTTTAAATGGATCCCTCTAATCTGTTTTTTTATTAAAATTAAAACTAAATAACTTAAATAATTTCCAAAAAACAAGATATATATATTTTTTTCTACTTGAAACTATTTTTTTTTTTAAATTAGCCTGAAATATGCATGTATTTATATATACATATGTAGACAAAGGTCTGGCCCCCTTGAAAAAGATATCTGCTAAACTCAGTGGGACAAACTTGGTTAAATAAAGGTTAAATAAAACAAAAAATATTTATGCCAAATTTACAGTGGACCTCTCATCTGTTTTTAGAAAAAAATCAACTAACTAAAATGCCATTCATAAACATATTTTAAGAAGTTTATGACGTTTATTTTTATTATAAACTCTTGAGATGGTTCACTGATTGGCAGCAATGTTGACTGTGATGCATGGACATTTTTCCAATTATTTATTTACTTTTTTTTTTTTTTGCTGGGTTGGATTAAAAATAAAAACTCACGTTGGTGGTCCTAACGACCAAAATTGCCAGCTTCCTAAAATCAGCCGTAAAATCTTATACAATCATTTTTCCATTTCAAAGACTTAATATTTTAAAGCTACTTTAGCCTGTGATATACAAATATATGATATTTTGTTTTTTTTAACCCTTTCAATGTGCGAACTGCTGATAGTCTCACTACTTTTAAAACACGGCTAAAGACGTACTTGTTCCCTTGGCCTTTGGTAGATTATATTCGCTTTTATTGGTTTTACTGGTTTTACTTGTTAGTAAACATATTTATGCTGTATTGTTTTTGTTCTTACTGCTTTCATTGGTTTTATTATTCATATTGGTTTTATTGTCTTACTGTTTTTACTGTGTCTGCCTTTACTACTGTACATCCTTATTATTTTAAATACTTATGTTATTATTATTTTAAATACTTATTTTTTATAAAATCAGTTATTCATCAAAAACATTCTTTGTTTGTCAAGCAGTATCATCTATTGTAATTTGATTGATATTTTATTTACAAACATTTCTGCCTTTCTAATATTGTCTCAAATATTTGTGCATTTTATGTCATCATGTTATCGAATATCAGCTTTTTAAACCTTAAATCCTGCACCAAGAAAATATGTTTTTTGTTTCGGTAGGCCTCTGGCTATTTCAATGTGCTATATTTATAAAGTTGACATTGACATTTAAAGACCATTATTTCTACATAAATGCACATTTTAAGTAAAAAAGAATTAAAGAATAATTTAAGGAAGTGAGACAAAAAATAAAATGAATATCCTTTGGCAAATTTGAGTTATATCCATTCAACACTGTTAAAATGGATTTAAAAAGAAGTCAATTACATAAAATGTCCTTCAGATCTTTTACGTGTTGGAAACTAAATTAGCGGATTCATTGCACTCGGGCGTAACTTTGATTTTTTTAGATCTGGAAATTGCACCTACATGCACAAACTATAGTTTGATTAGGAATGTTGAGGTTTCTTCGGTCTTTATGAACATCTCCAGGAACAGACGTGACGTTACGGGACTGTTTTGGTTCATGTCTCTCACCTTCAGCTTGTGTTCGTGCTCCTTGTTCACTCTGGCGAGCAGCTGCGCTTTACGTCTGTTTAAGGCTTCGATGAGGGCGTCACACTGCGCCACCAAACACGCCTCAAACTCCACGCCGTTCTCCTGAGAGACAGAAAACAAAGAAAAACTCAATGCAAAGCTACACAGATAGGTTGCATTGCTGTTTTATTGCAGTACCAAATTAAAATCAAAAACACACAATCGTAGTCCTCGAGACAAAAATGCCGACTTCCTAAAATTCTCTGTCAGTCCAAAATGTGTTTTGTTTTTACCTGGATGTGCTGCACCATGTTTCTGAGCTGAACCAGGAACTCTTTGGCCTCGGTGGCTCGATCTGACAGGCCGTTTAAAGCCTGAGACAGCTGACCCTGCAGAGAGGACAAACAGAGAGACATCAGATCTGCTGTTTTATGGCCTTAAGCATGAGATTCCAACACGCCTGCTTTAGTTTAGACTGAACTCCCAGACCAGCTGGACCCCGAATGTTCTAAAATATCTGCACCTATGTACAGTCTTGCTCAGTATTATTGGCACCCCTTCATTATTGTCATTGCTTTAACAATATCTTCAGAAATAAATTGAAATAAATTTTAGGCTAACACTACCCATTGACTCCCAGTGTTTGAGCTAAAGCTAATTAGCTGTGCGCGAGCTTTGCCTACATCTTCATTGTTGCTGCATGCTTTAATTTTATGTCTCATTGGAAGATTATTGAACTTTTTACAGGCAACTAAGGCCTTATTTTTCATTTTTATATCTCCAAATAAGATCTCAATCCAGAAATATCAGGAAATTCTGCCTCAGAATAAGTCCAGAGAGGTATTTTTGGCTTGAAATCGGACAAATACTTTCCCCTAGATCTGTGTCAGGCTGTGAAAATCTACTCAGACTGAATTCTAAACTCTTGGCTGAACCCAAAATGCTCCAAGAAACAAGAAGCTTTTCATTCATCCCTGAGAAACTGACATTTTAGAGAATCAACGTTTTCACCCCGAAGACGAGAAACACAATCAGACTTATTCTCCACGTTGGTGACATTTAGTACACAGAGTGAGTGAAGCTCTGGACCGCTGCTGGATTAGACTCTTCTGCTAACGAGCGTGAATGTGACAGGAAACTTTTAAAGGACGCAGCAGCGCTTGTGTTTGCACAGCGGGGGGTTAAAGCGGGATGTTCATGTATGTGTGTGAACAAGGAGTGATGGAGCGAGAGGATGCGGCCTGACCTCGTGGGAACCTCCTTCTGGATGAGTGAATAACCGTCAGTTTGGGGAGCGTGTTGTCTTCTGGGAGGAAGAGCGGGGCGGGCTTCACGTGGAAAAAAAGACTTTGACTCAGGAAGAGAGCAATAAGAGCTGGAATAAGCTGATACAGTGAAAAATGCTGTGAAAACATCGCTGTGTCAACCCGGCTCCTGCTGTCTGACGTCCGGTGGGCAAACGGGAATCGGGCTGCTGCAGCCTTTGACCCGAGCGTTTGGGAAACCATGACAGCTGCCGCTAAAAAGAGTGCAGGGACCATCGAGGCGGCGGCAGCTGAGCAAAGACTGAAATGTAAACCTTCCCAGACTGAGAGGGTTGAAGGAGCTTCCTCTTTGTTAACTTGGGACTCGTGTTGCAGCGTCTCCGGAGAGCTGCTGGAATGGACAGAAATGAAATGTTTGTTTTCTCACGTGTTTGTTTGTTTGCCTTCTGTGATTCCAGCAAACAGACTATCGAGGCTCTGCAGGCCTTCGATGAGACGCACTGTTAATCTGAAGACCATCACGTGTCTGTTTATTGACACAATGAAAAGATGTAACGTGTGCGTGCTCCGTTTGTCTGAGCAAGAGCTTAAAAGTAAAAGGCATGGGGTGCTGGTTTGGCAGAGTGGTTAGCAACCAGGCACGTCCCATATACATACTTCTGGGTTCAAATCCAGCCTGTAGTCAGTTTGCAGTGTCTTCCCCTACTCTTTCGTCCCCTTTTACAAGCCTATCCACTGTCTCTCTTCTATCAATAAAGGACAAAATGCCAAAAAAAATACATAAAATGAATAAATAAATAAATAAAAGGCATCGAAAAATCAGATCGAGTTTTTTGGCTTGTTTACTTAACAGGCGTCCATGGGTTTGTCTCTATCATAAATTCTTATTTTTAGTCCCTTCATCTCTGCCTGGATGGATATATCTCTGGGTGTATGTGTGTGTATAGATATTAGTGCTGTCAGGAGATTAAAAAAATTGATCGATTAATCAATTATGATCTGTATTTAATTTATTTAATTAATCAGTTTTTTAATCTCACTTTAAATATGGCTGAAAAAGCCTCAACTTGAGGTATTTTCATTGAAATTCATTAGATTATAGTGGCAGATCAAAAGGTTGTTCTCCACCTCCCAAAAACTGAAGCACAAGAAGCCCAATTCATGAAAACTCTCTAGATTTAACGGACCAATCAGGGGACAGAGGCGGAGCTGTGGATGTGATGACAACAGGAAGTGACTGAAAACGACAGCGGTGTGTAGAGCCGTCTCCATGGATGCAGCAAGATCTGCAGTTTTATCAGAAATGGACTCCAGAGAGAGAGGAGGAAAGAACGTCACTTCAAGCTTTCTTATGGGAAATTATGATTTTGCTCTTATCCTGACCGGAGATCACTGCTGGGAAACAGAGAGAGACGCGGAAATGCTATGCTAACAACGCTGAGCCGTAGTCATGGTTACCCTACGATATGACATTTTCTCTCCTGAGAAGTTTACCGGGAGAACTTGGTGGGTTTGTCTTTGTCAAGATTCATGTCACATGTGGCAGATGACACATCTGTGTGGTATAATTTAATGTAAGACGATAGTCCAAGGACTGAAGTACTCATAGTATACGCTAACAGCTAACAACAGGGTCAAGCTGCTCGTCATACTGTGGCTTGATGTGATTGGCCTGTGAAGAGTGTGACAAGCAGACTGATCGTCCAATCACCAGCTGCCCTGGTATTTTAAGGTGTTACCCTCCGAAAATGCTAAAACAGTTAAATCAGATTAAAAATTGGATTAATGAGATCATAAACTAGAAAGCACTCGGAGAGTGCAGACCTCCGCCAGTGCCACAGTTCTCAGCCATATTGTCATTTTGACCATAAATATTACTCCTACCTTTATTTCATCTAAATATTTAGATTCCTTGACCATGAAAACATACCATTAGCAACTGGATTCATAATGATATCTATTTTAGTTCAGTAGTTATTCACAGAAATCACATCTTTCGCCATGGCGGCCAGACGCTGATCCGGATCAACACCAAAATTGAGGCAGTTCTTCATTTTCCCATGCTGAACATTTCCTGAAAATTTCATCCAAATCCATCCATTACTTTCTGAGTTATTTTGTTCACAGTCGAACGGACAGACAAACTCTCCTGAAAACATAACCTCCTTGGCGGAGGTAAATATAGCGCGCTAATTATCAATGTAATTAATTAATCTGAATTAACGCTGTAATTTGGCACCCCTAATAAATATATATACACTGCCCAGCAAAAAAAAGATCACACACTCTAATATTTTGTTGCACCACACAAGATTTACTTCCATCCAGTGTTGCACAATTTTTTGCCCCCACAGGCTTGGACAGTAGGCACTAGGCATGATGGGTGCATCACTTCACCTGCCTCTCTTCTTACCCTGATGCCCCCATCACTCTGGAACAGGGTCAATTTGGACTCATCAGACCACATGACCTTCTTCCAGTCCTCCACAGTCCAATCTTTATGCTCCCTATCAAACTGAAGCCTTTTTTCTGCTTAGCCTTACTGATTAGTGGTTTTCTTAAGGCTACACAGCTGTTCAGTCCCAATCCCTTGAGTTCCCTTCATATTGTGTGTGTGGAAATGCTCTTACTTTCACTATCAAACACACCCCTGAGTTCTACTGTTGTTTTTCTTTGATTTGATTTGGCCAAACGTTTAAGTGATTCACCGATCACCATCATTCAGGATTTTATTCTGACCACATTTCTTCCTTGAAGACGATGGTTCCTCACTATCCTTCCAGTTTTTAATGATGTGTTGGACAGTTCTTAACCCAGTTTTAGTAGTTTCTTCAATCTCCTTAGATGTTTTCTCTGCTTGATGCCAATGATTTGACCCTTCTTAAACAGACTAACATCTTTTCCACGACCACAGGATGTGTCTTTGACATGGTTGTTGAAGAAATGAGAAGCTGCTCATTACATCAGCTGGAGTTAAATGACTTGTTTCCAGCTGAAAAATCATCACCCATGCAGTAATTATCCAACAGGAGGCTCGTACCTGTTTGCTTAGTTAAATCCAGGTGGTGATTTTTTATTTTTTTGGCCAGATAGTGTGCATATATTTATATGTATTTGTATATGCTGTATGTAGGTATGCTCTATTGAAAAGTATCTTGAGATAACACTTGTTATGAACTGGAGCTATTCAAATAAAGACTGATTGACATGTGGGAAGCTATCATGGAGAAATGGACCAAAATCCGGTGCTTGAATGTTTTCAGCATCTTGTTGGCAGCCCTGAAGACAAAAGGGGGGTCAGTTCAGTTCTAACCAACCTCCTTTAAGACTGGACATGTGTGTAACTTCTGTCTATTTGAGTCCTCCTCTGACTTCTGACCCTACATCCAGCCCTATTTTCTGTAGTTATGAAGCCCATCAGCTTCACGTTACTCTGATCACGAAGCTGCCTCAAACAATTTACGATCCTGCCAATCACTCTCCCGTCATCCAACTGCTGGCTCGAGTCCTCAGCTTCTCTCAGAAGGTCACGCACACTGACCTGCTCATCTCTCTAAACCAAACTTCATTTTCTCTGTGATGCAGTGATGGATGCTGAGTGATCTCCTGCCTCTCTTCATCCCGTCCTAACAGTCTGTGTGACGGAGCAGATGAACTTGAACAGCGCTCTGATTGTCTGGAGGCGTCTCTCTTTTTTGTTTTTTCCACGCTGTGCGTTGGAGGGCCTGCAGAGCTCTGTGCTCTAAAACAGGTCAAAACGTGCCGTGAAAGTAGAGCCTGATTTATTTCTGGACCGCTCACAGATGATTCCTGCAAAGTGAAATCTGGAGAATCATCGCATGTGGGTTGGTTAACTGGGTTACAAAGCACCCTGGAACGAAAACAGTGAAATATTCATCTTTTAAATGTGGAATAATGACTAATCAGGCTGAAATGTGAAGATTTAGGCCAGAACTGGCCAACAACACTGCTAATGTCTGTTTGTATAAGTTTCCTATAAGAATAATAACCTGACTTTAGAGTTTAGTGACACTTTAAACAAAAGGTGGGCAATTTTGATCACAAGGAGGGACACATGTATTTTTTTCTTGTTGCTCGAGAGCCATACAGTTACATTTTGTCAGGCACTTTCAATAAGGGCGACACGGTGGCAAAGCAGGTAGTGCACGTGCCTCACAGCAAGAAGGCACCCGGTTGGATTCCCGGGTCGTACAGGGACCTTTCTGTGTGAAGTTTGCATGTTCTTCCTGTGCATGTGTGGGTTCTCTCCAGGCACTCCGGCTTCCTCCCACAGACCATAAACATGCTCATTGGGTTATTTGTTGACTTTAAATTGCCCTTAGGTATGAGATTGAGCGTAAATCGTTGGCTGTCTCTTAGAGATGGGTACCGAATTCGGTACTTTAAGAGGTACCGACCGAATTCTGTAGGTACTACCGAGTACCGATTAACGTAAAATCAAACGGTGCCATGTTTCGGTACCTAAACGCATCCTCGTGACTGTGAGGGAGTGGAAGAAGCAGGCATACTATTGGGTAGAGTAGGTGAATTTCCATACCGGACTTGAACGCAGCACAGCAATAGCGTAATGATGTCAGCAGCCACGGGCTCAGTCAACAAAGTAAGCATGGCTGAGAGAATTAGCTCTAAAGTATGGCTCTATTTTATTAAATGTGATGGAGATTATGCTCGCTGCAATATTTGTGACGCCATGTGTTAGACCAGCGGCGGAAATACTTCAAATCTGAGGAAGCACCTGGTGACGCACAAAATTTTCCTTAAAGCTGAAGAGTGCACAATTTTTGATAGCCTCAGATCTACGACCACAAAGGATTCATTCAGCACTGTTAGCACGCCTGTGTCCAATGGAGACTAGATGTCTGCAGCCAGAAACACAGGAAAAGAAACGGCTTTAACATTTGGTGATGGCAGCAAATGCGACAAGGAGGATACCTGGTCCAGTTAAATAAGCCTCGTGTTTAAGGTGGTATTAGCTTGGCATTTTAAGGTGCATCAGTTATCATTATCAGGTCGGTTCCTCGTACTTTGTAACTTTAATGTAAATGCTTTTTTTATTTACATCTCTGTCTGACCCATTGTTATACTGCCCTAAAGTTAAAGTGAGAGCTACAGTAAATTTATTAAGTTGTGGTTCATTTTAATTACTGGTTTTCATGTTGTAGAAATTTTCGGAACAACTATAATGTTACAATACAAACAGTTGGATGTTGTTTTGATATATATCTGTCAAATTTTATATATTGAGAAATAAATTTACATTGAAAAATTTTGAGATCTTAATATTAAACAAATTAATATTTATTACCCCATAAACACACGAAAAGTATCGAAAATTGTTACCGTTGAGTACCGATACCGATTCCCAGGTACCGGGCATTGATATGGTATCAGTTCAAATGTGAAAGGTACCCATCCCTATTGTCTCTCTATGTTGCCCTGTGATCGACTGGCGACCAGTTCAGGGTGTACCCCCCCTCTCACCCAATGACAGCTGGGATAGGCTCTAGTCCCCCCCGACCCCAAAAGGGATAAAAGGGGTATAGAAAATGAATGAATGAACTTTCAATAATGAAATAAATAAACAAAAAATTGCAGCTATAAAACTTCAAAATTTCCGTATACCAACATCTAAAACATAATTAAAGAAATGTAAGCTTCTTTTAATACCATAAAAGAATGACTGTTTTCTAGATTTAAAAGCACAAATATATATATATATATATATATATATATATATATATATATATATATATATATATATATATATATAAATACATATGTATACTTTTTTTTTTAAAGAATTTTATAATTAGTGAGAGTGACTTTAAGTTTCTGCATTAGTAAAGATATGTGGATAGGGAAGCCAAATGATGCTTCATGGATAATGGCTGGATTAAATATTATTTCTTCCCGCTCTTTTTTGAAAATCCTGGTTTTCATTTTCACATTTTTTCTTATATTTTGTCAGTTTTGTGTTGCATTGTTATGTTTGTCCAATATTGTATGATTACAATATCCTTTTTTTTCATGTCGCAAAATAAACTACTGCTACCAGTAGTTTATACGAAGACTATATATCATATTTTAATGCCTCATGAAAGATGGAAACTACTTTAATAATTGGAAAAAGCAACACATGTTTCAGCTTGGACATCTATCAGTTGTTAATATTTACAACTTTTTTTCTTTTTTTTTTTGGAGATGATTTACAGGCATTATCGAGCCCTAAGATGCTGACTACTGCCTTACAGAGTCTGAAAATACTTGGTATTGTTTCATTTTGAGACCAGTTTTTAGTAACCAGGTGGTGTTACGCCCCAGGTTTAGCTTCTCCTTACTTAAAATTCACTGAATTCCACAGAGCTCTTGACCTGAAGAAATGAACTGCTCAGTTTCTGCTTGGGTTCCCTTCTCACTCAAGCAGGCCACTTTATGTAATTTTCCTTCAAAAAACGACATAAAGTGCTACACTTGGTCCCTCTAAACTCTGTTTAGAGTTGCTGAAGTGTTTATCGTATGACTGCAGGCAGAGGCAGGCTAACACTTCCCACTGACTCCCAGTGTTTGAGCTAAGCAAACTAGCGGTGGGTGAGCTCTGCACATCTCTTCCTTGTTACTGCACGGATGGACTCAGGAGTGAGGCAAGACACAACCCTACCTAAAAAATACTGAACTATCCCTTTAATATTGTACAAAACAAAACTTCAAAATAACTGCTCTAATTGAGAAGACTGGTAAGAGAGGAACGACTTGATCAAAAATGAAAAACAAACTTCCAAAATACACAAAGTTTCAGATGTTTTGGACAAAGTTTGCCTGGAGAAGCTGATAGAAAATGACAATACATAACCAAAAACTGGGGAGCTCGAACTTCTGTTTATTGCCGTGGCATCAAAACAATAATCATAATGATTCTGACTGATATGTTAAAGTCTAAAGGTCTGGTATCCTGAGTAAACAAACGTGTAGAGAAGAGGAAGCTGCACTGTTTACGAGCTGCAGAGGATTTGGAGGTGTGTGCGTGGGGGGTTGTTGGGATGTCCTCTTATTGAGCGCTAATCATCTCAGTAATTAAGCCGAGCGGGGACACGTGCACCCGTGAATAATTCGCCAACAGCTCAGGGGCCGTCCTGCATGTTTCATTCTGCCTCAGCGGCCGAGCGAGGCAGCCAATCCGTCACAGGAGAGCGAGGGCGGCGTCACAGCCAATTTGGATTTAAGCCCCCCTGCAGGAAGAGCGAGCGACGCGGGAGGCAGGTGTAATGTCAGCACTAAGCCTGTGAGGCTGCAGCAGACTGAAGCTCTCCTCCTGCTGCAGATAATTAAAAACACATCCACATCATGCTTCAGCATTTTCTGAAAATACAGACTTAGAGTTCCACTAACCCAGTTTAGGGGAGACGACGGTTAAGCTTCCTGCTTTCTGTCAGTTTTTATTATTATTGATTTATTTATGCAAGTATTACGCACTCCTGTGGGTGCACCTCCACATCAGGAAGCTGGGAAGACCTGCAGAAAACAAGTTATTTGGCCTCCAGTATCCTCGACTTTCTGAGCTAGAATGTTTATTCAAACAGAACAGGGACTGAATTTTCTTTTTTTTTAATATATAATTCTGTCTTTATTGAGGAAGAGCAAACATTTTACAGTTAGCATTTCTTACACAGACTTGGTAATTCTTAAGCCATTTAGCTCCTAAATGTTTTTTTAGAGCAACTTGAAACATACGACAGCACATGGGAAGAATCCAGGCGCATAGATTGTAGGGCTGGGACGATAAGCTTTTCTTCAGATTTGATTTTTTTAATTTCTGAAAGAAATTGTGATTTCAATTCCATTCAAAATTTTCTTCAAATCAAGCTTTAGTGCAAAATTCACTATGTTTATAGTTAGACAACAGAAAGTAAATCAATGATCAAAAGCACATAACAGGTTATTCATCATCTGATATTTATGATAAATAATTTGTTTTCATTATTTAAGGGATACCCAAACCTAGGGCTGGGAAATTATCGATTAAATCGATTAATTCCAATTATTTTCTGCAAAGATTTAAAAATTTAAATTGAAATCTTTTTCATTTCAAATCGTAAGTAGTTGCCAAGTTTGAAAAAAATATAAACAATAAAACTTGACAGTTTTCATGATGGTGGCCCTGTCAGGTTTTGCACAAGCACTTTTATAGGCTTGTTTTTTATTTTTTAAATTTGATTAAATATTGATCAGAGAGAAACATGTTAAGAAGCTGTGAAAATGAAGAAGAGCACTTGCTCCGCGCCTGCGCAGTGTGGCTCATGTTTCAGGGGTGACCACCGGCTACACGACTTTCTTCTTCCAGTTTTGTGCAAAATGGACGAACACCTATCAGATGAAGATGTTGTGGACGAGAATTTTGAATATGATGGGTGTCCTTACAGTTTCGAGCCAGAGTTTACAGATGAGGAGATCATCCAAAGGAGGACAAGGAGGCAGCGCTCCAGAGAGTACTGCGCATGTGCGGAGGCAAGCGCTCTTCTTCTTCAGTTCAGAGGTCAGCACAGTTACAAAAACATGTCTGGAGCGACACAGACTGTAATGGAGGAGTAGCCCGAGTGGACCATGATGAAATATTGGTGAAACTAATGAGTTTTTGGACGATTAATGCAGTTTTAGGAGCAGCGCTACACATGCCCCGTGTGCTACCATTATACGGATGTCCGCCGCTCGATTTTGGATCTAAATATCTCCTGAAGCACTGTTTGGATCAGGAAAGCCTTCTGGTTGAGTATATTGTTCTACTTCATTCTATAAGCAATGTAAAAGCTGTAGAAACCGAACTTGTCCTTTAATGATACTAAGGAAAACATGAAGGTCTGCAGACTGGGATGAATAAAATTAAAAGATCCTTTCAGCAGCAGGATCCTCTGATTGAAAACAGGAATGTGATAATTTCTCTGACTGTATTTCAGCATCAGTGAGTCCCTCACATGAAAGCTGGCGGTTGTTTACAGGCTCCGCTGCTGCACCCCTCTGAGACTTCAGCCTGAAATCCTGAACAGACGACTTCATGATACTCATCGTCTCGGGAACCTCTCTGCTGTGAAAAAATTAAGCTGTAACATCCACCGACACGCAGGAGGAGTTAGGATCGGTCCAGATTGTGATTCTTCTCTCCCTGTGTTTAACAAGATCCCACACGCAGGAGCTAAGTGTGCGCTGCATTATTCATCGCTTATATCTGCTGCCATCAATAATGCAGAGGCCGTCGTTAACTATCCACAGAAAAGAAGAAGTGTTGAAACTCCAATAACAAGAATAATTAGGCCTCTCCAAAGTTGTTTCCTCACGTGAGTCCTTATTTGACGGACGCCAGGGACCAAAGCGCGAAGTGGGCCACAAGTGATCTATTCTGAGTCTGAGATTTTTGGAAAGGGACGGAGATTTCTGCACATGATGGAGTTTCTCAGTCGCTGATCTAGTTTACTTGTCTCCGACTATGGACACTCATCCTAAAACTAATTTGTATTCCTTGGCTTTCAACCTGCATGGCACTCTTTGAAAACAATGAAACAATTATTTTACTGTTAAACCTGCTTTATCCTTTGTCTTAACCTGTTCAGCCCCTTTTTAAGCCTTCTGCTCGAATATGACATACTCACAAAGAAAGGAGTGTATCTCTGCAACCACAAGGTCTGTTTGAATTATGTTGGTGTCATAATAAAATTAACACTTGAGAGATTTGTCCACATAATTATCAGTATATGTGTTACTGGGACAGAGGAAATGAAGATAGAAGTCAGAATAATTGTCCTCCTCGCCTAACAAAAACAAGTTTTTATTGCTAATATCTCTTTGGAATGATGCAGCTGCAGCTTTAGAACTCTATGAATGAATGTGAAAATATGTGAACATTACTTCTGCCAAGTTTGAGTCTGATAAAGTGATGCAGAGCAAAGTTAGAGAGGTTTTACTACAGAGTGGTCAGGCCCAATCTTGGTACAGTTTGGCTCCATTAGTTCCATTTGACATTTTAACAAACTTTATATTTCACTTTTATGTCACTTTTGGTGTTCATCACACCCAATTAAAACAGTTTTTATCTTCCTTTGCTTATCAGTGGCAGTTTTTGACTGTCTTTGGAAAAATATATATATATAAATAAATTAACAAATAAATAATATTTTTTTTGTTTCTTTTTGGGAAAAAATCAAGCAGAACTCTCTACATGTTCCTGTTCAAAGAAATCCATACAAAGCAACTCAAGTTTGAATCAAAGTGAAACAGATTTGGACATTTGATAACTCATTTGCTTGGTGTTGGTGTTTCCTGTTTAATTTGATGTGCAGCATGACTATATTTCTACATGGTGTTTACTTTTTCTTACGTTTTTGTTGGTGAGCATGCAAGCATTCCCAAAATCAGGTACTTTGGGGCTGAACAGGTTAATGTCAGTGTTGTTTTATCTTTTACGCACAGCACTTTGTTTTAGTTGTTGTTAATTTTAAAGTGATTTATAATTGAAGTTGAGTTGAGCTCAGTCGAGTAGAGCTGGGGAATACATACAACTTCATCTTGTACTTAATTATTATCCCCTGGGAAATTTGTTTTGTAGCAGGCATCAGCACATCAGTACATAATAAAGCATAAAACATACAGAAAAATAAGGAAAAAGGGCATTTGAACCATAAAAAGCCAAGGCTAAAGAATTAGACAAAGCTCTGTAAAGTGCATTCAACCAGTAAAGTGCTGTGCTGTAGATAAGTAAACAGCAACGATGAATAGTCGAGGTAAAAAAGAGTCAATAAATAATCAATAAACAGTCCAGGATTACAGTCTAAAAATCATTCTAATCCACAAGTGCATAAAGCACACACAGAAAACTGTCAGGCCAATGAATAATGACCAATGACCAAAAATAAAAGATTTTATTATATTACTATAGAAAAAAAGAGAAAGGAAAGACGCCATTAAGCAAATTACACATTTAAATGTATTTGCACGACTGGTTTTAGTATCATTTATAAGATTTTCTTAAAATAAGGATGCATTTATTAACCTTGTGCAGCAGCTGGATCAACCTGATTCAATGTCTATAATCAGGCATCTCGCCAAGCTCCAATCTACAATGTTTGTGGTCGGTCCAAAGTGGGATGGCCCAATCAGAGTCCTTTAAAAGTGGAAGAGGTGGGAGATAAGAGAGAGACGACAGCAGGAAGAGACTGTTCGTACAGAGGTTAGCGTAGATGCTAACAGCCTCATTAGCAGTCTCATAAAAGTTTGATCACATTTCTTTACATGTATCTTCCATAAACTAATGTAATACAAAAACTCAATAGATGAGGTTAATAAACATTATTTAGACTCATGTGGGGCTGACTTTCTTCTCAGTTTGGTTTAACAGATAAAAACTGAGGATAAAGTTGATCAGAAAACACTCATGTTTGTTTGCCTTACATGATAAATGAGAAAAATCTGTAAAAACATCAACATTTAGAATCAAAGTGAAACAGATTTGGATATTTGATAATTCATTTGCTTGGTATATCCATATCTCACCTTGGTGTTTCCTGTTAATATTGTATGTGCAGCATGACTTTTCAAACATATCTCCATAAAATTGTATTATTCCAGAAAAGGATGGTCATAACGGCAACCATGTCCAAGTCCAGTGATGCATCCTCATTGCTTTTCTAAAGTGTAATATTTAACAATCTTGACAGCTGATCTAAGTTGACACACCCCCAGTCAGAAGTGCAAATAAATGGGGAATACAGGAGCTAAATAACTGTTCACACTGGGGGCATCCATCTTCAATTGTCAACCCTGAGGGTGGCAGGTTTCAGCACATCAGTACATAATCCCAGCATAAAATTCAGACTTTGAAAAAGGGCATTTGAACCATAAAAAGCCAAGGCTAAAGAATTAGACAAAGCTCTGTAAAGTGCATTCAACTAAAGTGCTGTGCTGTAGATAAGTAAACAGCAACGCATGAATAGTCGAGGTAAAAAAGAGTCAATAAATAATCAATAAACAGTCCAGGATTACAGTCTAAAAATCATTCTAATCCACAAGTGCATAAAGCACAATAAGAAAACTGTCAGGCTCAATGAATAATGACCATTGCTTTACCAAAAATAAAAAGATTTTTCAACAACTTACAGGAAAAAAAGCGCCATACAAATGTATCATTTAAATGTATTTGCACGACTGGTTTTAGTATAATTTATAAGATTTTCTTAAAATAAGAATGCATTTATTAACCTTGTGCAGCAGCTGGATCAACCTGATTCAATGTCTATAATCAGGCATCTGTGCTCTACAATGTTTGTGGTCGGTCCAAAGTGGGATGGCCCAATCAGAGTCCTTTAAAAGTGGAAGAGGTGGGAGATAAGAGAGAGACGACAGCAGGAGAAGACTGTTCGTACAGAGGTTAGCGTAGATGCTAACAGCCTCATTAGCAGTCTCATGAAAGTTTGATCACATTTCTTTACATGTATCTTCCATATAAACTAATGTAACACAAAAACTCAATAGATGAGGTTAATAAACATTATTTAGACTCATGTGGGGCTTTATTTTCAAAGTCAAATACATGAGTGCTAACTTGCCTGAAAGTTTTACATGTTTCTTCAGCTTAACTTTTAATCATTCGACAAATTAATAACCTATACCTACCAAAGTGTCAAACATCTTGAGGGCAGTACTCGATAAGATACCATGGAGTTAAACTCTGGAACATGTATCTGTATTTACTGAGACTTTTTGTCGTTTTCTAAAAACAAAACGAAACTCAGAAATGCTTTGATGACAGAAAGGTTTGTGGTCAACAGCAAATAGATGTGATTTTATCCTACTGTCTTCATAATACACATCCTCATATGTTTCTGCTCCATTTGTAGCTTTATTGCCATGTTTGAATGAAGTGTTTGTATGCAATACTGAATAATGTAAATTTATTTTCGTTAACTTATATTCTTACTTTTGCTGTATTTTATTTTTAACTTTGTTTAATCACTTAAGATGAGGTTTGGAGATAAGCCTCTGAGGGTTTCTACCTCTCCTGCACATGTGATTTTTTTCAATTGTTTTCAAATAAACAAACAAACAAAAAGAGAATATTTTGCAAATTTAATACATAAAAACAGGACTCAGCAGTCCACTATTGTGAATGGACCTCAGGTGAGTTTGTTTTGAGGGTCTCAGATGTGATAGATTTTAAACGTGAGCTGATAAGCAGCTCCAGCTTTGGATTAAATTAATATGGATATTAATAGATCTGTTTACATCAGGTGGACTGTTTATTTAAAGGCTCATCTTCAGCGCTCCACAGGTTGATATCTGCAGAAAGTGAAGTAAAATTTCCCTCATGATGTTTAATACTTCATTAAGCTTCAGCAGAGCTTTGGTGCATCAGTTGCACTACTTTAAAAGAAGCAGAGATTTATTTTTTATTATTTTGAAAGCAGAAAAGACCAAAAGTACGGTTTAGTTCTGTTGGACAGTTTGAACAAAAGAAAAGCCGCCAGTTTAATTTTTAAGCGTCTTTGTCTTCAAACTTTGAGAGAGTTTAAATCTTCAGACGATGTTCCTCCACCAAGAGAAGTTCAATAAAAGAAACATCAGAAACAACCATCAGAGACTTTGAAAATGTTTTCACTGTGGACCCCGACACAGACATGAAATATTCTGTTAAAGCTCGTCTCCCCCGTCGACGAGTCTTTCTGCTCGCTGTGTTCGGGCATTCTGGGTCATTCTGTCGCCCCCACTCTCCTGCTCGTTATCTCCTCTCTTCATTAACATTTACTCAGATAATCTCTGCAGTTCTCGGCTCCAGGGGTAAATATCAGCGTCTGTGATGAAGCAGCATCAGACTAAATGACTCTGAGACGGTGCAACTCGGCCCCCTGAGGTGAGGAGGCGTTTTCTCTCGGGTCAACGTCAACCATCTCTGTCCTCGTCCCTGAATCAATGATTCTGTTATGGAGACTCACAGATTTAGTACAGGCTCGTGCTGCAGGCTGCAGGGGAGCTCTTGACTCATCATTAAGAATGTAGGACACACACAGGGGGACACACGAGGACAAAGCAGAGGTAAGATCATCCAGAGCTGCAGTGATAGCCTGAGCCAGGAGCTCCATCCATCTCAGGGGTACACAAAAAAGATTATGGGGCTGTTTTTGTCCCAACTTTTCCCCTTTCTAACCAAGGACGAACAACTACAGGGCCTGAATTCACAAAACATCTTCAGGCTAAAAGTAGCTCCCAACTTGCCCATGTAGGAGAAACTCTCAAAAATAATAGCGTCTCCTGTTGGAGTCTTGTCTCGTGTCCATAAATACCTCATATTGGTCACCGTCGCCGTGGCTCGGTGATGTCACGTTTGCTCGAGTTTCACTGGGATCATAGCATATATCATATAATAGGATGTATAAGCTAACATTATTCCAACTGTATCATTTTCACTCACCTACCAACCACAAAACACTGCAGCTGATGCCCTGCAGCAGCATTGTCTGTCAGTTTTCTGCGGTCTGTCAAGGAGGAACTAATGTCCTCACTGACTAATGTTTCCACAGGGACATAGATTGTTACTCTGTTGTCTGGAATAAAAACTGTACTGTCACATAAGCACACACCGCTAATTGTCTGTTGCCGCACAGCCACACACAACATCACCTGAAAAGATCAACTTTTTTTCAACTTTGGTGAAGAGCAACGGAGTGACGTGGTCGCCTTATCCCGGCCGTCACGGTTAACCCCGCCCGATCACGGCTGTACATTGACTTTGCATGGAGGGTGGTCGCCGAGGACGCTCAAGTTACGTTCAGTGTGTTGGCTGCTTTAGATTATCCTGAGGTCTGAGGTGTTAAGAGTGAATCTGTCCTGATACTCGGCTCTGAAACGGGTCAGAATGACAATCTTAAATATTAAACTTGTTCAATATTTACAACCAAAAATGTTCAAGTGTTTGGGGAAAACCGACGACTCCCAAGTCATGACTCAATGAATTGTGACATAAATGTAGCCAATCAAGAAGTGAGCTGACTGATGAACAAGGAAGCAGGTGTTAATAAAACAAACATGGCCGACCTGAAACAGAAAGTTTGGTGGACCTCAGAAATGGAGGACAAGCTCACGTGTTCATGCCTTCTCCAGGACTTTTCCACTGTCTTTGCTTTTTATTACTTCAAGATGTTTCCATCAAAAAATGGCTATTTTTTGATTTTTGTTTTCTTTCTATGTGATCACCTGCCTTAGGACAATGGATGAAATTTAGCTGTTGTGCTAATTCCAGAATATTTACAGTGACGTTTATTACAAAATTATTGATTGATGTGCACTGTCTTTATCAAATAAATTAAAATTTCATTTAATTAAATCTCCCAAGACCACCATGATTCCCTCTCCTCTTCCAGTGTGTTCCAGTTATTGCAGTTTCTTCTTCTTCGTTTTTGTTTTATCATGTTGATCAGACTTCTGTCATGGAGGATTAGATTCTAGATCAGTGGTTGGACAGAATGGTTATTGGACCTTTTCCACTAGCACGCCTTCGCCCTACTCTACTCGGCCCTACTCGAATTGCAGCGTGTTTCCACTAGCCTGGTACCTCCTAAAACAAGCTAGTTTTAGTACCTACTCCGCTCTGGTTCTAAGTGAGCTGAGTTGATACTAAAAGATGACGTCACCGACTGCCAGCTACTGATTGGTCAGACAATGTCGTCATCGATAAGTCATGAGCGACCTAGCATCTTCTCTAGCATCTTTTCTTTGCAGCTCGATTGCTCTCGTCCTCGGCTTCATTCTGTTGTATAGCTTCCAAAACTCCTGTGCTTCTCAAGGGGTATTTCTTCCTACCACCTGCAGCCTTCTTCTGTTTTCCTTTTTTACTCAGTTTGTGACAAAAAGCCACAGATTGTTGTGTCGCGCTCAAAATGACGCCACCGCAGTGCCGCTCAGCTGTTTACAGCAACATTGCACCCCATTGGGCAGGCGACTGAGGCTAATGGAAAAGCAGCACAAGGCGAGTAGAGTAGGGCTAATGGAAAAGGGCCCTATGTGTGTGGTGTGTTGAGATTACCAGGGCTCACCACACACAGTACGATCAAAACTGTTCAATGTCCGATTTTTGATCTTCATGTGTGGGGTCTCTAACAGATAAGACATCTCTTCAGATTTAGAAAATCCTGATGTGTGGACCCCACCTTAGTGAACCATGATTTGGTCTGCAGGTGGTGTGAAGGCCATCAAACCAAACAAACCAAAAACTGATGCACTGTGGACTGAATTTGGCCAAATACAGCAACAATATCCAGCGGGAGATTGAGTCTTTTCTTGCAGTTGTCAGTGGCCTTTAAAGTCCAAAACAGAGTCCATCCAAGATGTTCTGCTGAATGATGCAGCCTTCCTTTGCACCATCAGCCTGTTCCCCAAAACTGAGAGCAAGTGTCACAGCGTGTGGCCTCTTATCTTTATTTTTATTCAAGCTCTGGGAGCGACTGTGACAGCTGCTCCATTAAGATCATTCACTGTCTGAGCATCCATTTATCTTCAGTCATCACACATCAAACTACAGAAAAAGTGACTTTTCAAAGTGTTACGACAGCATCTGCTCAAACACGGATAAACATCTGCATCTGTGGTGGCAAGAAATAACATTTAAACTGTCCAAACACAGACTCTGTCAGCCCTCTGCTCTGATTTTCAATCGTGGATTAAAGCTCGAGAAGATTATAGTTTGTTCTCTTTGTGTTTGTGCACAGGTCAGTAATTAGATAAACTCTGCAGAAACTCTACGTGGTCTTGTGTGCTTTAGGCAAAGGCAGGCTAACACTTCCCATAAAATCCCAGTGTTTGAGCTAAGCTAACAACTGCATATTGCGACTACAAAAGTACTTAATTTTTTCTTAAGTCTGTATGGTCTTATCTATTTTTATGTCTTTACTTGATATTCCTGCTGCTACACTATGTATAAGAGCAACTTAACTGATTTCAATTTTATTTTGTATCAAGAAAATAAAAGTTTACATGCTGTACAATTCCAAATTCTGTCACATGTTCCATTCCCTGATCAAAAAAGGGGCAGGAAGAAGAAAGTCTTATTATTACCGGCCTCTTTCTCAAAAGAAAACAAGAAATAATTAGATGGTCCGTCTATATCTTCAGATATTTAACAACTACTGCTTATCAAAAAAGCAGGAAAGAAAAAACAAAAAATACAAGACACACATCAACTTATCATAAACAACAACAGCATACAAAGCTTCAAAAAGTCTTTAACCTGTCAACTTCATATTTTCTTATTATTAGACTTTTGACCTCTAACAAAGTACCCGATCTCAGTAGTGCTTGCACGCTCTCAAACAAGAATGAAAGACAGAGCCAACTATTTTTCAAAGTTCTTGCCTGACCATATTGTTATAAAACCTCTCCAATTTTGCTCTGCATCCCTTAATAACAAAAGTCCGTTGCAGAGACGATGTAAAGATATTTTATTATTGAAGGTGCTGTGAGGAGAATCTATTTCGGCGACATAAAGACTCTGCTACCCATGAGCACGCGCGGCGACTGTCGTAAAGACGTGACCCAAGCCAAAGTGTGTGTTTGTTGTGATGCTAATGAATGCAGCTCGGACCTTCCTCAGAACTCTGCATTGCTTTAAAACTTCTTTTGTCAACAACTTACAGGATGCAAAGCGACGAGGTAATGTATCTCTTTCTAGTTAGGTAGCGGTAGTTTTTGATGTGTGACAACAAGCAATTTTTGGAAAACTTAGTACCCTAGTTTTGTAGCCGGCTATATATCTCTACTTACAGCCCGGTGCTCTAAGACGTGTCCCAATAATATAAATTTGCTCTAGTTTTAATTGTCTTGTTCCTGAAGTTGAGTATCCAGGCCAGTCCAACCCCGTCCAACCCGACCGCGAAGCTAAGGAATAGCATTTATAGATAACCTATTTTGATGCTATAAAACTCATCTGAAAGTGTGTATTTCCATCAGGCATATGTCTAAAAGTGAGACTTTTTGGTAATTACTTAGAAACTCCTCACAGTCCCTTTAAGTACTGCTCTTTATTGAGTTTATGCACTTTTGGATGTAGCAATAAATGAATAAACATCCAGTGTGTTCGTTGTCTACTTGTGTTTCTTTTACGTGGTTAACTTTGCTCACTGTCTGCCAAAAATGTCCGGCCCAGCTCATGTCCTGAGTTCTGAAAATCTGGCCCGACTGAATGTCTAATTGAACAGCCCTGGTATAAATGATGTAGATTTCTCCAGCACGCCCTGCATGTACAGCTCTGGAAGTCACAACAAGTTTCATTTTTACGATTGCCCTTGATATGAAATCTTGTCCATGTCGTTCAGCACTTTCCCTTACTTCCACTTTGTTTATAATTCTCCTTAGGGATTGATAAAGTGTTTCTGATTATTCGGTTTCATGGTCGGGTCATGATTCACCGGTATGTTCCTGCTTTGACTCCCTTACTCTCTGCACACCCACACATCTCCGTACAGTAAAGTGTCTGTGTGATTAATCACCTTTAATTGAAGCTAAACACACTGCAGCTCGACCCAGATGCATTAAGGGTTCACATCAACCTCCCTGACATGCGTGTAAAGACGAGGGCCGCTCATTACGCCTCGATGTAACACCCGTTACTCTTTTTAATGTGATTTAGTGAGATTAACGCTGACGTCCTGTCATCGCACAACAGCCTCCGACACAGATCTGAGGAGGCAGGCGAGAGCCGGACCAGCAGCTCCGTCATTTTTTCTCTCGTCTTCTGTCTCTGAAATCGACTTTGAAGACGAGAGAAGGATCAGAGACCAGATCCAGATTTAAAGACGTGAAGGACGAGTTGTTCAAGGGCAGAAACATATCAGGCTTTGAAGACGCAATGATAATGACAAGAAAGAGATGTTGTCTATGTCAATAAACACTCGCTGGCCATTTTATTAGGTACACCTTTTGCCCTCAGAGCTCCTAAAATTTCTGTGGTGTAGATTCAACAAGTTGCTGAAACATCCCTCAGAGATGTTGGTGACAGCATCACACAGCTGCTGCACAGCCACAATCCAGAATTGCCCATTCACTTTAATGGTTTGAGATCTGGTGGCTGTGGAGGCCACTGGAGAACAGTTAAAGTCCAAATTGTCAATTGCCGACCATTAGGACTGAACAATCGAAATAAAGCAATCTTGTGATCGCCAAAGCAGCAACTCCTGACTGACCCAGGATCTGTTGTCAACTACTTTTACACACACAATTTTACAAATTTGCAGTCTCCAACACACAGCTTTACTTACATATTCAAGAGAATGGATTATAGGGCTAACATACACTATATTGCCAAACGTATTCGCTCACCTGCTATGACTCACATATGAACTTAAGTGACATCTCATTTCTAATTCATAGGGTTCAATATGACGTCGGTCCACCCTTTGCAGCTATAACAGCTGCAACTCTTCTGGGAAGGCTGTCCACAAGGTTTAGGAGTGTTTATGGGAATTTTTGACCATTCTTCCAGAAGAGCATTTGTGAGGTCACACTGACGTTGGACGAGAAGGCCTGGCTCTCAGTCTCCGCTCTAGTTCATCCAAAAGGTGTTCTATGGGGTTGAGGTCAGGACTCTGTGCAGGCCAGTCAAGTTGATCCACACCAGACTCTGTCATTCATGTCTTTATGGACCTGCTTTGTGCACTGGTGCGCAGTCATGTTGGAAGAGGAAGGGGCCAGCTCCAAACTGTTCCCACAAAGTTGGTGCATGGAATTGTCCAAAATGTTTTGGTGTGCTGAAGCATTCAGAGTTCCTTTGACTGGAACTAAGGGGCCAAGCCCAGCTCCTGAAAAACACTCCCACACCATAATCCCCCCTCCACCAAACTTTACACTTGGCACAATGCAGTCCCACAAGTATGGTTCTCCTGGGAACCTCCAAACCCAGACTGGTCCATCAGATTGTCAGAAGGAGAAGCGTGATTGGTCACTCCAGAGAACGCGTCTCCACTGCTCTAGAGTCCAGTGGCAGTGTGCTTTACACCACTGCATCCACGCTTTGCATTGCACTTGGTGATGTGAGGCTTGGATGCAGCTGCTCGGCCATGGAAACCCATCCATGAAGCTCTCTGCACTGTTCTTGTGCTAATCTGAAGGCCACATGAAGTTTGGAGGTCTGTAGCAATTGACTCTACAGATAGTCGGCGACCTCTTCTCACTATACGCCTCAGCATCCGCTGACTCTGCTCTGTCAGTTTACGTGGCCTACCACTTGGTGGCTGAGTTGCTGTGGTTCCCAAACACTTCCACGTTCTTATAATCCAGCTGACAGTTGACTGTGGAATATTTAGGAGTGAGGAAATGTCACGACTGGATTTGTTGCTCACGTGGCATCCTATCACAGTTCCATGCTGTAATTCACTGAGCTCCTGAGAGCGACCCATTCTTTCACTAATGTTTGTAAAAGCAGTCTGCATGTCTAGGTGATGATTTTATACGCCTGTGGCCATGGAAGTGACTGGAACACCTGATTCTGATTATTTGGATGGGTGAGCGAATACTTTTGGCAATATAGTGTATGTTTTTGTATTGTAGAGATCGTCACTCTGATCCAATTTTAAGCTCATTAGGTGGCAGTAATGTAGCGTGGACAAGCTACAAAAATCAAAGATGTGATTCAGTCCATGTGACCCAGCCTGAGTTTGAAAGCAGGAGGAAGAGCAGAAAACCCTGTGAGGAGAGGAGCTTCATTTACTCTCTCACACACAAAGACCTGAGCAGGAGGAGGGACGACTGTAAACCATCGGGGAGGAATTTCTCCAGGGGTCTGTATCTAGGAGACCTGCTCGGCTCTGCAGAGCATCGGCTGCAGCAGGTGGCTCCACGCTTCTCCACGGAGGGACGAAATGTTTCACCCAGATATGGAGATCCCAGTTTGTTCCTTGAATGACTCCGCAGATTGAAAAAGCATGAAGAAAATCTGTGCTGGGAAGAGAAACAGATCTTCCTAAATGATAAAAGTGTGTATATTTCAGCAGTGAGATGTAAACACTGCAGGTTTGTCCCGAGACAACAAGACTTTTGTGCCATATTTTCTGCACGAAGAGGCTAAAAAATCACACATCAAACAAACTTTGATCATTTTGAGCATAAACAAGGCAGGATGGGAGTCTTTATGTGCTTTTGTGCAAGTTACTGTGGAGCATTTGGTTTGAAGCTGCAACTAATTATTCATCTTATTACAATTTAATCTGCAGATCACCACAAAAAGACAATAATAAATCTTTAAACAAGTTGATTTTAGTCATAAGTCCTCAATCAAAATGTCTTTATTCCTCCATAAGTGGCTAAAGTCCCTCCTCACATTCACGCAATCTGCTTTGAAGATGTGCAGCTCGACAGAAAACAAGGATAAAACCTGTTCAGATTCACAGATGTAAGAGATTCGAGGCACCATTTTGACCATTGTCTTATTCACCATTTAAAGGTGCTATAAGGAGAATCTATTACCGGTGACATTAAGACTCTGCTACCCATGAGCACGCGTGGCGACTGTCGTAATGCTTCGTTCCAGTAACCTCGGAACTGGGAGTGACATCATCTCCGACTTATCGACGTTCCAGTTGAAGTCTGAAAAAAACTTGCCGATCTACCAGGCTATTGTTAGCTGTTGTTAGCACGCCCTGTGTTGTTGTTCACAAATATCACATGAAGAATTTGATTATCACTATGGCAGCATTTTTGTAAATATAAGTCTAACAATACTATGTATACAGCTGATCTAGAGCGACACACCCCAGTTAGAAGTGCAAATAAATTGATTATTACAGGAGCTAAATAACTGTTCACACTGGGGGCATCCATCTTCAACTGTAGACTCGGGGGTGGCGAGGTTTCACCGAGTTCCAAGTAGGAAATTTCGACTTCGGGGGACGTTCCGGTTGCAGTTTCCTACTCAGGACTCGGAAATTCCTACTTCTGACTACAACTGGGACGCACCAAAAGACGTGACCCAAGCCAAGTTTGTTGTGATGCTAATGAATGCAGCTCGGATCTTCCTCAGAACTCTGCATTGCTTTACAACTTCTTTTTTCATCAACTTACAGGATGCAAAGCGACGAGGTAATGTATCTCAGTATTTTTTGATGTGACAAGCAATTTTTTGAAAACTTAGTATCCTAGTTTTGTAGCCGGCTATATATCACTACGTGCTCTAAGACGTGTAATATAAATAATAAAATAATATAAACTTGCTCTAGTTTTAATTGTCTTGTTCCTGAAGTTGAGTATCCAGGCCAGTCCAGCCCTGTCCGACCCGACCAGAAGGCTAAGGAATAGCATTTATAGATAACCTATTTGATGCTATAAAACTCATCTGAAAGTGTGTATTTCGATCAGGCATATATCTAAAAGTGAGACTTTTTTTGTTATTACTTAGAAACTCCTCACAGTCTCTTTAAAGAACATTTTAGAGTGCAACAGTTCCTCTCTTGAGCCAATGCTGAGACTCTGAATTTTGCTTTTATATCCTTCAGAAATGGCTATTGTAACT
Organism: Scarus forsteni; assembly: GCA_036419115.1. Taxonomy (NCBI): domain Eukaryota; kingdom Metazoa; phylum Chordata; class Actinopteri; order Labriformes; family Labridae; genus Scarus; species Scarus forsteni. The sequence continues at coordinate 3,078,407 of JAZDUH010000451.1, forward strand.
CTTCTTTCTGGTCTTTATAAAAAGAACATTTAAAAACTTCATCTGCTGCAAAATTCAGCTGCAAGGATGCTGACGAAGACCACAAAGACTGAGAGAGACCCTATTCATCCAATTTTAAAGCTCTGCATTGGCCTCCAGTATCTTTTAGAAGAGATTTAAGGTTCTTTTATGAGTTTTTAAATCTCTTAATGGTCGAGTCTAATGATCGGCTTAGCTTTAATGGATGGATTGATGGTTATTTAATCTCTACTTTCACTGTTTCTAACATCATCTCCAGTGTTTTTATTTCCTATTATGACCTTATGATATGTTTCCTTGGTTCCTTGTTCCAACAGTTCTGTTTACTTCAGGTCTTTATTACCTTATTTTCCCTTGTTTATGTTCAATATGCACTCTGTTTCTTCTGTTTGGCTTTATTTATGTTTTTGTTGCATGCTATGATTTTGTTTCCGTCCACTTTTAGCTACATTTTCTTGTATGAAAAGTGTTACACAAATAAAGTTTAATTGATCGAGTTTGATGTCAAATCAAGTTGTGGGACCAATCTTCACAGCTTTCTGTTTTCAGACTGTTTACTTTCCTTGATGCTGATCTGCATCCATTTCCAGCCTCCAGACTTCACTGATGCAACCTCACTCAGCCTCACTCAACATCAGCATTTAAGTCAACAGCATACATTTTTGGCCTTGTTTATAGTCTCACTTTTACTTGTTTTATTTATATTTTCTTTATAATAAAGTTGATATAGTTTACAGACTCTGCATGTTCTAACCTATTTATGTAACTTTTCAAAAAAAAATGCAAATTTTGTTTTACTACTGTACAACAATTTAAGATATCATTACTGTCTTTCAATTTACAGCATAATGACTGTATTTTAAAAAACAGCATCCCCACTGTTTTTTTCTTTCATTTTCAGTATCATTGCTGTATTTTATTTTACAACTTTTTAACAAGTTGAACTTACAGTTAACTTGTTGCATTTTGGTTTCTAATGCTATATTTATTTTACTGATCATTTATTAAAGAGACTGTGAGGAGTTTCTAAGTAATTACAAAAAAGTCTCACTTTTAGATATATGTCTGATAGAAATACACACTTTAAGATGAGTTTTATAGCATCAAATAGGTTATCTATAAATGCTATTCCTTAGCTTCGTGGTCGGGTCGGACAGGGCTGGATTGGCCTGGATACTCAACTTCAGGAACAAGACAATTAAAACTAGAGCAAATTTATATTATTCGGACACATCTTAGAGCACCGGGCTGTAAGTAGAGATATATATCCGGCTACAAAACTACGATACTAAGTTTTCCAAAAATTGCTTGTTGTCACACATCAAAAACTACCGCTATGTAACCAGAAAGAGGTACATTGCCTCGTCGCTTTGCATCCTGTAAGTTGTTGAAAAAAGAAGTTGTAAAGCAATGCAGAGTTCTGAGGAAGGTCCGAGCTGCATCACAACAAACACACGCTTTGGATTGGGTCACGTCTTTTGGTGCATTCCAGTTGTAATCAGAAGTAGGAATTTCTGGGTTCTGAGTAGGAAACTGCAACTGAGATGTTCCCCAAAGTCAGAATTTCCAACTGGGAACTCTGTGAAACCTCGCCACCCCCGAGTTGACAATGGAAGATGGATGCCCCCAGTGTGAACAGTTATTTAGCTCCTGTAATAATCAATTTATTTGCACTTCTAACTGGGGTGTGTCGCTCTAGATCAGCTGTATACATAGTATTGTTAGACTTATATTTACAAAATGCTGCCATAGTGATAATCACATTCTTCATACAACAACACAGGGCGTGCAAACAACAGCTAACAATAGTCTGGTAGATCGGCAAGTTTTTTTCAGACTTCAACTGGAGCGCCGATAAGTCTGAGATGATGTCACTCCCAGTTCCGAGGTTACTGGAACGCAGCATTACGACAGTCGCCGCGCGTGCTCATGGGTAGCAGAGTCTTAATGTCGCCGGTAATAGATTCTCCTCATAGCACCTTGAAAAAGATAGGAGTTTGCAAAAAATATTTCTATTATACATCACTTTTTAAATCTTGCCTGGTCAGATGATCTGTTTTTCTGGGGAAAACTGAATTTTCTCTTGATCCATTACCTTTTTAACTGTATAGACATTTTAAAGTCTGTATCTGTTTCCTTGCTATATTTTGCCATTTGCTATAATGTGCTGCATAGATTTTTACAGTAGGTAACTGTAGATTTTGCAGTTAAACTAAAACTAGTTATATATTTACAAAAATTTAAAAAAATCTGCAGTATTTTTCCTTACCAGTCATGCTGTTTAATCATGATTTCTCTTAAAACTGTCTTTCTGCAACCAAATGCTGCAGAAAAGGAAATGCAGAAACCTTTTACGTAACCTTTTTTGGTGCTTTGTTGGGTTTTAATTGTGCCAGGTGCACTCGGCAGAAGCACGCGTACATGCATGAGCAGCCTCAGTTTATCTTCAGGTTCTGAAGCGCAGTCACATGCTTTTCTCTGTTAAATTATGTGACCAACACCCTGAAGCTCTGAAACATGCCCACCCTCAATTGGGCCAGCTCTCACCATCTGTGCCGCTCCTGCAGGCGTCGGATAACAGGTCAGAAACAGGCAGGTGCAGCCAAAAACACGAGGACGGGACGGAAAACTGGCGACGGGATCCGAGATGCTCTTCGTGTGCCGCTAAAAATACTCCTTTACTCATTTTCACATCCAAGGAAGATGAAGCGGAGAAGGTCAGCGGCTCCTCCAGTGATGTGAGCGTCACCGTCGACCCCCTCTGATCTTTCATCAACTCCCCATTTTCCTGCAGATTCTGAGGTGACAAACCATCTCAGCACCAACCAGGAGAAGGGATTGAGCTGCAGGTCTGATAGAAGGAGGCTTTTGGGCCAAATGAGGTCCAATCTTTGATTTCAGAGCAGCACCTCCTGTTTATATTTTTAAAAGAAAACTCAAGACCTACCTATTTAGTCTAGCTTTAAGCTGATTACATTTATCATTATTATTATTATTATTAAATTTCTTCTTATTATTATTATTATCATTATTATTACTTAATCTTATTTAATTTTTTAAATATATTTATTGGATGTAATTTATTGCCTGAACCTTTTTTTTATTTTTATTAATCTGGCGTGTGCTGCTTACCTCTTGACCAGGTCGCCCTCGTAAATGAGATCCTGATCTCAATGACTTATCTGGTTAAATAAAGGTTAAATAAAAATAAATATATTTTTTAACTCCCTTAATATGTTTTATTATTCAATTTAGTTCAGATTTATTGTTTGGAATTTTATTATTATTTATTAGTATTTAAAAGTGCATTTTATTTACCTATTTATTTTTATATTTATGCATTTTAATCTTATTTCTTATCAAGATTTTATTATTTTATTTTTTATTATTGTTTTAGTCCTAGCTCCAGTGTTCCTTCATAATTAGTGAAAGATGGGATTTCCTCAGTTCTCTTATTCTGTTTTCTATCAGAATCTCTTCTTCATGTCTTTGTATGTGTGTGTAGGTTAGTCCATGTGCTGTATGTGGATTGCGAAGGTGGGGGTGAGGGACGGGGGTGGGTGGGTGGTAGGGATAGGTACCTTTCACATTTGAACCAATACCATATCAATGCCCGGTACCTGGAAATCGGTATCGGTACTCAATGGTACCAATTTTTGGTACTTTTGCGTGTGTTTGTGGGGTAATAAAAACTAATTTGTTTAATATTAATATGTCAATTTTTTTCAATATAAATTTATTTCTCAACATATAAAATTTGACAGATATATATCAAAACAACATTCAACTGTTTGTATTGTAACATTGTAGTTGTCCCAAAAATTCTTCAACATGAAAACCAGAAACTAAAATGAACCACAACTTAATAAATTAACTGCAGCCCTCACTTTAACTTTAGGGCAGTTTAACAATGGGTCCGACAGAGCTGTAAATAAAAAAGCATTTACATTAATGTTACAAAGTACGAGGAACTGACCTGATAATGATAACTGGCGCATGTTAAAATGCCAAGCTAATACCATCTTAAACACGAGGCTTATTTACCTGGACCAGGTATCCTCCTTGTCACATTTGCTGCCATCACCAAATGTTAAAGCCATTTCTTTTCCTGTGTTTCTGGCTGTGCGTCACCAGGTGCTTCCTCAGATTTAAAGTATTAAATAAATATAAAAAAATAAAAATTGCAGCGAGCATAATCTCCATCACATTTAATAAAGTAGAGCCATACTTTCAAGCAATTTCTCTCAGCCATGCTTACTTTGTTGACTGAGCCCACAGCTGCTGACGTCATTACGCTATTGCTGTGTTGCGTTCAAGTCCGGTATGGAAATTCACCTACTCTACCCAATAGTATGCCTGCTTCTTCCACTCCCTCACAGTACAAGGATGCGTTTAGGTACCTAAACATGGCACCATTTGATTTTACGTTAATCGGTACTCGGTAGTACCTACAGAATTTGGTCGGTACCTCTTAAAGTACCGAATTTGGTACCCATCCCTAGTGGGTGGGTTGTGTTTTCATTGTATTTAATTTTTTTCCCTTTTATTATTTTATTTTATTTTATTCATTTCTGTATGAGGCATTTAGCGTGACAAAATTTTGTATGAAAAGAGCTATACAAATAAAGTTTGATTCATTGATTGATTGATTTCAGGAGTGTTTATTTGGTTAGTTTGGTCTATAACGGAGGGTGGAGGCAGCAGAGAGATGGAGGTTCACACTCGGGGTGTAACTGTAAGAAAAGGCCTCAGGTAACATCCCGCCCTTACCAATGGAAAACTGTCCCCAGGGCCCCCGCAGTGAGGACTTCCCTTTGTGTTAAACTGACATAATCTTCCACATGATCTCTCCGTGTGCTTCGAACATTTCTGACTGTAACAAACTGCAAATGTGTGCGAGAGAGAAAATGAGAGGCCTCTGCGGAGAAATCAATGCCTCAAGCAGATTTTTCATTTCTCCATGGAAACAGAGACACCATGACTACGCCGCTCTCCATCTGTGTGTCAGAGGACTACAGAGAGTCTACATCCAGATCTACGTCCTCGCAGCAGAGGGCACGGAGGTGAGAGCTCATGCCAAAGACCGTCACCTGATTTCTAACAGGTGATTTTATTTCAATCAATCAATCAAACTTTATCTGTATGGCACTTTTCATACAAAATTTGTATGAAAAGTATGAAAAAAAGTGCTTCACACAGAAATGAAGACAATAAATCAGAATAATAAAAAGTAGAAAATTGAATACAATTGTAAAATGCAATCCACATACAGCACACACACTAACTTACACACACATACAAAGACATGAAGAGATTCTAACAGAAAACAGAGTAAGAGGACTGAGGAAACTCCATTTTAATTAAAAATGGGGGAACACTGAAGCTAAGGCTAAAATAACAATAAAAAATCTTTATAAGAAAGATTAAAATAAATAAATAAGCATACTATAAGAAAATAAATAGATAAATAAAACACAATCTTAAATAATAATATGGTAAAATTTGATAAAATGCACTGAAGTAAGACAGTGCAAAGAAAATCGATAAACAGTAGGGCTGAAACAACCAATCGACTAAATCGATCAAATCGATAATTAAATTAGTTGTCAACAAATTTAATTATCATCTGCAATGAATCACGAGTGTTTTGGTTCATGAAATTGTAGCTTACAGTCGGTTAGTTAGGAGATGAGCCCGCTCTCTTGCCGGAAGCTATAGTAAAGTGGGAAGTGCTAGCCTGCCTCTGGCTCAGTCATCAGATAAACTCTTCAGCAACTCTAAACGCTCCTATGTGCTTGTTATAACTCGTTTTTTATCCCTTTATATTACGTTATCTATTTTTAGACACTTTATAGTCCGATATAGTGGGGGACCATCGTCTTCAAGGAAGAAATGTGGTTGGGAAAAAAATCTTGAATGATCATGATCAGCGATCACTTAATTATTTGGCCAAATCAAATCAAAGAAAAACAACAGTAGAACTCAGGGGTGTATTTAATAGTGAAAGTAAGAGCAATTCCACACACACAATGTGAAGGGAACTCAAGGGATTGGGACTGAACAGCTGTGTGGCCTTAAGAAAACCACTAATCAGTAAGGCTAAGCAGAACAAAGGCTTCAGTTTGCTGGGGAGCATAAAGATTGGACTGTGGAGGACTGGAAGAAGGTCATGTGGTCTGATGAGTCCAGATTGACCCTGTTCCAGAGTGATGGGAGCATCAGGGGAAGAAGCGAGGCAGGTGAAGTGATGCACCCATCATGCCTAGTGCCTACTGTCCAAGCCTGTGGGGGCAGTGCTATGATCTGGGACAAATCTGTGACATTGGAGAAGCTCATCAAAACAATGACACAGAGAATGTGACTGAAATCAAAACTAAAGGCAGTCCAACAAAATATTAGAGTGTGTGACCCTGTTTTCTGGTGGGGACGTTTTTGCCAGGCAGTGTATACACACATGTATATCCATATACATGCAAACTTAAAAAAAAGGTCAAACACAAACTTACATATCAGTGTTGTGCTCAAGACCACATTATGCATCGAGACCAAGACTTTTTGGAGTCGAGACCAAGACAAGACCAAGACTTTTGGGAGTCGAGACCAAGGCCGAGACGAGCCGAGACAAAGAACAAGATAAGATCAAGACTTTTGGGATTTGAGACCAAGACCTAGACAATCTAAGACCAAGACAAGAGCAAGACTTTTGGGAGTCAAGACCAAGACCTTGATGAGCCAAGACAAAGAACAAGACAAAAAACAAGACAAAGACTTTTGGGAGTCGAGACCAAGACTGGGACGAGCTGAGACCAACACAAGACCAGACATTTGTGAGTTGAGACCAAGACTGAGATGAGCCGAGACCAAGACAAGATCATGACTTTTGGGAGTCTAGACCAAGTCTGAGACGAGCGGAGACCAAGACAAGATCATGACTTTTGGGAGTCGAGACCAAGTAGAGACCAAGACTGAGACGAGCCAAACCTAAAACAAGACAAGACTTTTGGAAGTTGAGACCAAGGCCGAGACGAGCCGAGACCGAAAGAACAAGCAGCAGCATCCAGTCTACTGGAAACACACAGACGAAGACAACACTCTGAGAGTGTGGAAGCACTTAGGGCTCCTCAGTGTGTTGATTATGTGCTAACCAATGGCCTACTATGACAAATCTACAGGCCCATTTGTCAGCCTTTCTCCCATCACAGTCTAACATAGTCTATTACAAATAGTAATATCAGGCCAATAATAATGTGCATTTCTAGTTGATAACAGCCCACAACCTGACCTTGCTCTTTCTTTTCTTATTACTTTTCTTATTCTCATCATCAAGACCGGTCCAAAGTGACACAACACTATTACATACACATACGCACTTTTTGATGCCCATATCTACATTTAATATTGTGTCCACTATATAAATCCGTAAATTGTGCCGACCTCACTTCAAGTGCACTGGCCAATCCCTTAAAGGAACACTCCGACTATTTTGGACCCACGCCCTTTCCCTATCATTGACAGAGTGAGACAAGCTCAAAAATACCTTTTTTGTGTCTCTGCGTCCAGTGGCTGGCTCCCAGCTGTTAGCTCCGTACGTAGCTTAGCTCAATGGCTGGAAGTCAATAGGAGTCAGAGACGGACTGACAAAAGTGGACAAAATACTCCTTGCAGTGGTCCAGTGGAGGGCGTATTAGCAGGTGAAGTAAATCCAAATGGTTATAAAACATTTTAAAAGACTTGTTTTCTTTCTTAAATCCGTTAAAATAACGTTTTGATAAAACACAGAACTGCGCATGCGCAGAGCTCCGCGGACCGGAAGTAGGAGCCGGACTGAGTACTGCGCATGCGCAGGTCTGTGTGTGTATCAAATCATTATTTTAATGGATTTAAAAAAGAAACACGTCTTTTAAAATGTTTTATAACCATTCTGATTTACTTTAGGTGCTAATAAGCCATCCTCTGGACCATTGTAAATATTTTGTCCACTTTGCAGTCCGGCGGCTACTCGTCCATGAGCACTGCGCATGCGAGGTCTGTGTGTGTATCAAAAGCGTTATTTTAGCAGTTAAAAAAGAAAACACGTCTATTAAAATGTTTTATAACCATTCTGATTAACTTTAGGTGCTAATACACCATCCTCTGGATCACTGCAAGGAGTATTTTGTCCACTTTCGTAGTCCGGTTGCTACTTCCGGTCCATGAGCACTGCGCATGCGCAGGTCTGTGTCTATCAAAAGCGTTGGTTTAGCAGTTTAAGAAAGAAAATGAGTTGGCTTATTAGCACCTAAAGTAAATCAGGATGGTTATAAAACATTTTAAAAACGTGTTTTCTTTAAATCCATTAAAATAACGTTTTGATACACCACAGACCATCTTATCAATCGGCTCCTACTTCTGGTCCGCGGAGCTCTGCGCATGCGCAGTTCTGTGTTTATCAAAACGTTATTTTAACGGATTTAAGACAGAAAACACGTCTTTTAAAATGTTTTATAACATTTGGATTTACTTCACCTGCTAATACGCCCTCCACTGGACCACTGCAAGGAGTATTTTGTCCACTTTTGTCAGTCCGGCTCTGACTCCTATTGACTTCCAGCCATTGAGCTAAGCTCGTCAGAGCTAACAGCTGGGAGCCAGCCACTGGACGCAGAGACACAAAAAAGGTATTTTTGAGCTTGTCTCACTCTGTCAATGATAGGGAAAGGGCGTGGGTCCAAAATAGTCGGAGTGTTCCTTTAAAACATGACAGCAAGAGCAGGAAACAGAATCAGGGCATCTTCAGTCTCTGCTGCAGAGGCTCTGCAATTCACTCTGCCCACAACCCAACAGCGTCCAAAATAACCCGACCATCCCCACGGCAGCACACCTGTGCATCATGGCCGCCTCTTATTAAAGCAAAAAGCTCCAGTTTCAGCGGCAGCATAACGATCTCTGGAGCTGTCAGAGCACAGAGGGAGAGGCTGAGAAGACAAATGGTCTGAGCTCCTCACTGTGCATAATGATGATTTCATGGTGTTTCTAATGGAGGCAGTCTGCCGCTGATAAGGGCAGCCTGCTCCTTGTTGTCCACTCGTGAACAGAATTTCAAACAGATCTCCCTCCTGACGGATTCTCTCAGCAAACACAGCCCAGACTCGGGCTCGGAGGGGGACACAGTCACTCCCTTCTCTGCCTCAGTGCATCTGCTGAAATGTGATCCAGGGGCGTGTCAGGACTGGGAATGTTTCCTCTCCACTTCATACATTTTACAGTTTAAAGTGTTCATTTAAATCCAGGGTGACGGAGTGAACATCCACACAGCCTCCCATCTCTGCTGGATAATGAGCATGGCTGACAAGATTAAGACTTGTTGCTCCGCTCGGAGGATCAGGCTGTGTCCACACGCAGATCTCAGCTTTTCATCGGTTAGAATCATCCTTTCCACATATGAGAAATTTTTAATAACATCCTCATCCACACAAAAAAAGCAAAACACACCACTAAACACCAATCATCACCATGTTAGGAAAATTTTATGTTAGTTTGAAAACCTAATTTCTATTGATTATTTCTCTCCTTTAATAAAACCAGTTGGTTTTTTTATCTTATATCATCGGAAAGCCTCTTTAGTCACCTTTACAATGAGGTACAACTTCCCAGATTTTGAGGCAGATGAAGTCGAAGACAGAACGTGAAGTGGGCGTCCCAGGAAGACAACACCCAAGAAGATCACTTCTTCATTTTTGCTTCACTGACTGGAAAATATGTTTCTTTTAAAAACACTCGCTAAATGTGGACGCAGCCTCGACCTGATAATACACATACATACACACCACACTACTACAGAGAAGAGATGCTCTAGAAAGAAGCACTTCAACATTTTTATGGTTTGATTTAGAGATAAAAGACAAGAGAAAGCAACAAAGCAATCTTATGTTTATGTGCTATTGAAGGCAAAATCTTTCAGGAAAGTAACAGAAAGTGTTAAGGACGTCAAAAGCACAAGCAGCAGCATCCAGTCTGGAAACAAACGGACAAGTGTGGAAGCACTTAGGGCTCCTCAGGGTGTTGATTATGTGCTAACCAACGGCCAGCTATGATAACAACAGTGTTTAACAGTGTTCTAACAGTGTTTGAATGCAGGATTTACCAATAAATAAATGTAAATTAATACTAATATCAGGCCAATAATAATGTGCATTTCTTGTGGATAACAGCCAACAGCCTGACCTTCCTCTTTCTTTACTTATTACTTTCCTTATTCTCATCATTTCAAAAGCCTCCTGTGGGCAAGTGTTACGAATTAGCACGTGCTAAACCACTCAAACAATGCATCTGTTTTTAATTGTGGTTTCCACATCATATAAGCAATAAATAAAAGAATAATTAGAAGTTATGCAATGGCAAGCCACCAGTTTGACTGGTATGTTCTCGAAGGGGCATGACCCTACATCAGTAGATTAAAGCTGCTGTCAGGGTGCTGCAGAGTTTAATAGAAGGACAAGAGGGTTTAAAATAATTCAGGAATTTTCAGTGCAAGGTTCATCCCACTACGATGCACCACAGGAAGTCCTTCCTGTCCAAGCCATCAGACTTTATAACTCTATAACATCACTGCTCCGTCATTTTTCATGTTTCTTTTCACCTCTGATATTTGTTGATAAAATAACAAGTAAACAATAAGTCCAGGGCTATATACTTACTACCAAACTTTGCCTTTTGGTCAAATGTGTCCTACAGTGCTGTCATGTTAGACAGTACTGTCATGTTAGATTCAGATTGCAAAAATTGTTAATAGTGTAAATACCTTTGTCTTGTTTACAGTCTCACTTATATTTATTTTTCTGTTATAAGGAAGTTTATGCGGCTTAAAGACTCTGCGTGTTGCAGCCTGTTTACTTAATTTTTTTAGGGTATTTTTATGTCTTTATTTGAAATTTCCTACTGCTACACTGTACATAAGAGCAACCAAATCAACTGAATTTCCCCTTGAGGATTAATAAAGTATTTTTGATTCTAATTTGTCATCTTGAAGATTCAAAAACGAGGCAACTGGACTGAGTTTTGGGAAGATGTTTCACTTCTCATCCAAGAAGCTTCTTACCTTCCAAATGGCTGGTGAAGGAAGCAGATATGCATCTTACCAGAGGAGTAAGACAACAACAGGAAGGATAAGTGGGTTTAAAACATTTCAGGAATCAATGTTGAATTTTCCAAACACAGGAAGATAAGTATCTGCTTCCTTCACCAGCCATTTGGAAGCGTAGAAGCTTCGTAGATCTTCCCAAAACTCAACACAGTCCAGTTGCTCATTTTTGAATCTTCAAGTTTTTTTAAAGCTGATTTTATTTACGTTTTTACAGATGAGGCATGATTTAGTAGAAGAAAAAGAATTGACAGGGGACACTTAAAAAAAAAAGTTGGAGGCAAGAAATGTCTATTAAACACAAAATTAATTTAAAGAAATTTCACTGCCTCCACAATTCATCATCTCGAACATTTTCAACCTCATATGCCCCCTTAAAAAATAAATAAAAAATAAAACAGGGAAAACACATGATTGGGAAAAAATGACTAAATTTAAATAAATAAATAAATATTTAAGATAAACATGACCTGGATAAACGAGAATTTACACAAACATATTCTGATATGTTGTTCATTTATCTGGAAAGTTCTCTTAAACATTAAAATCCATACAGGGTGAGAAACTGTTGCAGTGTCATGTTTTCCCATTACAAGACTTAAAAACCAAGCAGTGAACTGAATAGTCAGTGCTTCACAGCTCTTGTGTGCACACTTTGAACTCATTGAGTGAAGGAGAAGACTACTTTATGAATGCGTTTTGTTTGGTTCATAAGATTGAGATTTACGCACAGCCCTAGTTTTGCGCGCTTACCTTGTGCAGCTTCCACATCGCTCCCAGGGCTTTCACCTCGTGCGTCCCGTGTTTCCCCTCCTCCAAACACTGATAGCACACCGGGGTCTTACACTGCACACAGTACATGCTCAGGTTCTCCAGCTCGTGCTCCGTGCAGGTGGAGATTTTGCGCGGACTGGCGCGGCGGCTGATCCGGCCCTGCGCGGGCGGCACCAGGCGATGCTTGGCGAGGGGTCCGCGGGGGGGATGGCACCGCAGGCGGCAGGGGTCGCAATAGAAGACGTCGCACTGCTCGCACATCACGGTGGCCTCTTTGGGGCTCTTCTCGCAGAGCTGGCACTTGAGCGCGGCCGCTTTGCTCTGCTGGTACCGGTCCACAACCCCCTCCAGGACGCGGTTCTTGGGGAAGCCTCGCAGCCCGCGGTCGTCCAGGATGAGGCTCCGGTGACACTGCGGGCAGGTGATGCACGAGTTGCGGGGGATCGGGGGGAGAGAGCCGGGCTGCGGGAGGAGGTGCTGTGGTGGGGGCTGCTGGGGGACGGCAGGAGGGAAAACGCGCACGCCGTTTGGTGATTTTTGGCACGGGGTGGTTGGAGCGCTTACGAAGCCTCCATATGATCCGTATCCACTGTCCGCCTCGCTGTACAAACTCATTTTATCCAAATCCAGGTAGTCATAGTCGGACACGGCGGATCCGGAGGCTCTGCTGCTCTGAGGAGACTCCGCATCAGGAGTCTGGACCAGAATATTCCGCGCGCACGCCAGGCAAATGTTGTGAGAGCACGGCAGGATGATGGGCTCCCGGTAGAAGGAGCCACACACCGGGCACTTCAGCTCTTCCTCCATTTCATCCATGGCTGCTGTCGTGGCCTGAGAGATTCCTGCGTGACGTGAAAACAAACAGCAGCTGCGCGCGCTCGGTGGATGTCTGTGCGTAAAACCCGCTCCGCTCGCGTCCTGGTGCGAAGACTGAGGACAAACCTTGACCAGAGGAGAGAAATCAGCAGCCAGGAGGCATGATCAGCCAATAGGAAGGCAGCACTGGATCACATTGACACGTGATTGGATGAGGAGTGGATCCCGCACAGCTATTGGACGATTGAGCTGTCAGTCAGGAGAGAGCGAGCGCGTTAATGAGCTTTAAAAAGCAACAACAGAGGCACACTAAAGTGATTGTAAAGGGATTAAAATAGAGACAATATGAGGGCCTCTATAATAGAATTTAAATTAATGATGATCAACATCATGAATATGTAGATTAATTTTAAAAACAGCTTGTTTTCTGTAAATTCCTGCAGAAAAATCAAAACTTTAACTAATTACTTCTTCATTAATCTTATCAGACTAATAAAAAAGCAGAAAAAACAGAAGTATTGACCTTAAGCCAATCATCAGTTTGAATAACAACTAAATATCTGGATTAAAGCTTCATTTATTTACATTATTGCCATATTTAAATAGATGAATTTCCTTTATCCTCTTGTATATTTGAATAGTTCAGATGAAATACTCTCATTATTAAAGCCTGTGTTACTGCAGTGAGTCAGCAGCCATTTGTTTTCTACATTATCGATTAAATTATTGACTTTTCTGTCCATAAAATGTCAAAACATAATGATAAATGCATCACAGGGACTCCTTTGAAATATTTATATATTTAAATGATTTTTTAAACCACAAGACAAATCAATGATTCAGAAAAGAGAAACAGAACATCCTTATTTATGAGACCCTGCAACAAGATGGTGTTAAAATTAAAGGGATGGTTTGGGATTTTTGAGACAGGGTTATATGAGGTATTAAACTAAACATTAGCCACAGAGACAGAAATCAGCTCTGCATCTGTACAGAAAGAGCAAGTGTGGAAGTTGGAGCTACATGGCTGCACATCTTCTGTTATAAAAGAGTCTAAGGGTAATAACAAGCCACAAAAACAGCGCAGGGTAGCGTCTTGCTGTGTCAGATTTATTGATCCTCTGCTGAAATCTCACAGGAATGGGCTGTCTCAGTGTTGCTGCGGGCAGGAGCAAGCGGTCAAAATCATGGAATCAACATATGACAAAGAAAAGACGATGAGAGCTGGAATTTGTAACACAAAAATAAAGTAGGCAAGTCTGATACCCGGACTCATTTCACTACAAAGGGACAGAAATGCACTTTGTTAGCTGCTCTTACTTTATTTTGTTGACCAGTTACCTGTTATTAATTAGGAAAAGCAATATGAGGCACTAGGGGTGCCCCAATACAACTTTTTCACCTCCGATACAATACCAATATTGTAGCCTTGATTATTGGCGGATACATCAGCAGGAATTATAAATAATTTTATTAATTATTTTGTAGAATGGACTGTAAGAAAAGGCTTGATCAGGTGAGATTACTCAAACAGAGAACAGTAGTCAGCAATAGTGGGTATGAGAAAAACTGATCTGTTTGTTATTAACCAATGGATTCAATAAACTTAACCTTAAATTAAAAAAATAATACAATTGAATTAAATATATGAAAAATAAAAGATCCTGAAAAGTAACCTCAAGAAATCCAGTAAAAACAAACAAAAAAAAAAATCTAAATTGCAAATTAACCACTGTGTTTAATTTAGCATACGCAAATTCTACAACTGAAATAAATAAGCAAAAATAGAATGGACTGCTTATATCGGAGTGCATATATTGGATATTTTAGATGCAGGCTGACATAATCAGATATTTGGGTATTTTTTTTGCTGATATTGGACCGGAATCTGATATTAATATTGGATCGGGACACCCCTATTAGGCAAATCTCTCCTATCCTTCTCCTCGATTTCTTAGGTCTTTAGATTTTTTTTAATAATGAAAAGAGAACATATATATTTTGGTGTACATGAGTTTTCGTTTGTAATTATACATCTGAAAGTTGAGTCAAGCGATGGGCAGCTGGAGTTAAAAGTACTCCTCCCCTAAAAAAAACTCAATAATTTCTAAGCCTTTAACAAAATCCTGTTTGTGTCGTAAGAAGCTTTTGGTTCCTGTTTAAGGCTTGTTACCTGCTCAGTGTGAACAATGTTGGATTTAACTGAAGGTAGATTTTTTTGTGATACTGAATCTTACATTGTGGTCAGGGTGAGCAGGAGCGAATGACGCACAGGGAAATGTTTCAAACACTTGTTTAAATGGAAGCTGTTTTTGTTATTGCACCTGCATGTTGAACAACAAAGAGGAATTTTAAACTGAATTCACCTTTTTATACCAAAATCTGAGCTGCTCACTGTGCTTCTCTGATAAGGCAGAAATTAAACAAACACAATATTGAACCAGCCAAACCTACGGAAGAGCATTAGCAGACAATTGCCCAAGTCCCTCCGGTCCGAGTCCCAAGCAAGTCTCGAGTCATTTGCTCCGAGTCTCAAGCAAGTCCCAAGTTTTTTCTGTTGTGGGCAAGTCGAGTCGAGTCGAGTCGAGTCACAGGTTTGTCAAGTCAAGCCGAGTCAAGTCACAGGTTATGACGGGTCGAGTCCCTCACCACTGTTCCCAAGTCCACCCAAAAATCATTCAGGTTTTCATCTTGAGGAGAGAAACTTTATCTTCCCACACATACAACACACGTACACCCTCTTTAATAATGTTAGCTTTGCTAGCTTCATATTGACCACAGGTTGGGGTAACGGTCCTGCCATACTGCCATATTGACCTATGGCAGGACCGTTAACTACCTGGCTAACGTTTGCAGGTGTCACTTACTTG
This sequence comes from Scarus forsteni, assembly GCA_036419115.1. Lineage (NCBI taxonomy): Eukaryota > Metazoa > Chordata > Actinopteri > Labriformes > Labridae > Scarus > Scarus forsteni. Next base: position 3,094,004 of record JAZDUH010000451.1, read on the forward strand.
GCCAAATGTGTCCTCAGGTGGCAGATAAAGTTTGATGGTGTGCCCTCGCTTATTGAAGCGTTGCAGGTTGTGCACTTGGCGTGCCTTCGTTTGCCATCTAATTGAAATTCTTTATATATAAAGAAATAACTTTGAGCACAGAAGACATAGCAGTTGCCCTGCCCACTGGTCATCACTGAAGCAGAAGCGGGTGTGTGGTAGGAACATATGTGTGTAGTACTGTGTTGTGTAGGGGACAATAATAGGTGACGGACAAGTGTACTGTGAATGGAGCATCAATAAAGTGAACCTAAAGGAAAGAGCGGCGTATATCTCCTGTCTGGCTCTTCATATAAAGCCTGAGTGCGTGCAATTTTCCGAATCATGTCTCAAGTCAGGTCAAGTCTGGAGACATTTTCTCCCGAGTCCAAGTCGAGTCTCGAGTTTTTACCTCCCAAGTCCGAGTCGAGTTGCAAGTCGCCTCATTAGCAGCTCAAGTCGCCTCGAGTCCGAGTCCCTATGACTTGAGTCCAATTGTCTGAGTATTAGGGTCATGTTAGATGGAGAAAATAACTTTGGGGAAGTCGCCATTAAAGTAGAAATTGCATCACTGAAGTTTAAATGAAAAGAATAAAGTTAAGTAACAATTTCATGATAAAAGTCAAAATGTCAAAAAAAGTCTGAATGTCCAGAATTAAGTCGACAAACAATGCATGTCGACTTTTGTCAAAATTGTCACTTTTTTTCTCGATATTTCAACTTTTATCACGAAATTGCTGTTCAACTTTATCCTTTTCATTTAAACTTCAATTCCAAAATTTCTATTTTAATTAATTTAATTTCTACTTGACTTCCCCAAAATTATTTTCTCCATCTAACATGGCCCTCATACTCTTCTGTACAAACCAAACAGAGTTTCCCTCTTCAAGTTAAAGTGTGTCATAGCAGGTTGATTATAGTTTGTCTGCATAAACACTGAAGGCTGAACTATTTTCAGGGGCAGATCTAGTCATATGGGGGCTCAAGGCAAACCTAGTCATTGGGGCCCTTCCCTGTACTGTGCTGATACATTTTTTAAATTATTTTTATTCATTTTTCCAACTTATGGAATGGGTGCAGAGAAAAAATAAAAAGGGAACTTACAAATATCAAACAAGAAGAGGGGAAAAGGGGCAGAAGAAGAAGAAATGGAGGGTAGTAAATAAAATAAAAAATAACTAAAATTAAATTAGATTAAATAATAATATGAAAAGCAAACAGGGTCAATAACTCAGTATTTCATCGGTTTTCAGCAAGCTGATTCATTTTTTATGATTATTTTAATCTTGCACCAGGCAACATAACCAAACTAAATGAATTTCTTTAAATTCTGTAATCTAATTTAATTTGGACAGAAGGCGAGCGTGTTAATTAGTCCTGTTACAGTTAAATGACAGCTTAAGTTACAAGTTACATACCCATGTTTATATGTCCTCCACATCCAGGGAATAATATTCATGACCATAAAAAGATTATGAATCTAAATGTTTATGATTACAGAGCCACTGAAGGGACATCGGCAAAAAATGCATAAGAAGTTTATGATGCACACGCAAAATTGTCCAGTGCATGGGCCGTAACCTTTATATACTATGTGTCATATAGTTTGAAAAGTTTTGAATTAAATTATTTTAAAGGATATCATGATTGAAAATAAAGAAAATCACATCAAATGTATGAGGTCTACTGACAAAATGATCATAAAATATGGATGTTGATCTCCTCTACTTCAGACTACAGCGTGTAAATTAAGACTAAAATAAGAATAACTGCTCTGAATCAAAGAAAACTTTAATAATACATTTTTGTGAGATGTTTGGGGGCCCCTGGACATCTTGGGGCCCCAGGCAATTGCCTGTGTTTGCCTAATGGTAAGTACGCCCCTGACTATTTTCACAGCTTATTAATATGTTACACTTTTTTTTTTTTAGTTGCCAACACTGACACCCACCAGAGCTCCAGAGTGCAACCATTTTGGGCGCACATGCACCCCAAAGTTGTGAGAGTGCACCTAACATTTTTTCTTGGGCGCACTGGTGCATCAAGTAAAAATGTTAGGCGCACTCATAAAAATTTAAGTTGGCAAAAGTAACTGCATTAGTGGAAAAATGCGCCAAAAATGGACAAGACACAGCACCTGCTTCCTCTTTTTTCTCTGTTTCTGCATTACATCTTCACAGGCTGCAGACCCGCCCAAACACATGCACACATACACGTACGCACACACAGCCCTCAATAATCATCTAGTCAGCTGTTAATATGCAAATGAGCCCAGATGGAGCCTGACTGTGGTGTCAGGTTTCAGCACAGAGCGGTAACTCTGAATAAGCAGTGAAGCTCTGCCAAATTCGTCTTAGTGACTGTCAGATAATTAATAAATACCAACAAAAACAAGTAAAACATAGTAAATAAAGACAAGTATTTCTTTACTCTTACATTATGTATATAGTTTATGGAGAGTGATATAATGGTGACTTCTGCCGTTAAAGGTGACACTATGAAAAATGTGGGTGCACCTAAATTTTGGGCTGGTGCCCCCTAAAAATATTTTTAGGTGCACCGTTGCAACCAATGCAAAAAGTTAGCCTGGAGCCCTGCCCACAGTCAAGAACACAAAATCTGTTCTTAGCAATAATGGACTTGTTTGTTTCAGAGTTACAGTTAATTTTAGGAACAGATATAAAAAAGAAAAACAGCATTTAACTCTTGCAAAAATGAAACCCTTGAATTTTAAATATATTCATGCAGTGATGAGAAGGTGCATCAGTATTGTACATTTGTGTAATTTGCTGATATACCAGCTGATATGTGTGTCTGATATCTCTGCTGTAAATATCTGCAAAAACTTCAACATTTTAGCCAAAATGATTCTTAACTTTTAAGGTTTATATCAGCCAATACTGACATCAAACGGATAATACTGTGCATCCATATTTCTTTTGTCCTCATTGATATTAGTTCACATGAACCCAAAGTCTTCTCCCTGAATAAACCTTCTGGACTGAGTTTGTTTATTTGTAAAAATCCCTCTCTGCAGCAGAGAGAAACACTCGAGCTGTGGGGGAGGACTGAAAACATGGAAACATGTGAGATAAGATAGAGCAGCAGCTCTTCAGAGCACTCAGACGAGATTTCTCTTTTCTATTTCTGCAGCCAAATGCCTCAGTCATCCTGGAGATAACCATGGCAACCAGAACTTCCTGTTTGAGCCCTCAGCGAGGCCGAGGACGGAGATGTTCACCACAACAATGTCCTTTGAACGGCTGTTTCTCACACTCTGAGATGACATTAGCATATTTCTGTAAAGCAGTTTGAGGGTGAGGAGGTGCTGTTTTCTTATGCAGATGATCTGTGTCCAATCAGCAGGTCGGTAATCTCGTCTATTAGTTTGGGCCACAAATCAGACTGAAGCAGGGATGAAAGATTTATTGTTTTCAGAACGAAGTCTCAATTTTCAGCGCTCCTGACTGACCCAGGATCTGCTGTGTCAAACATTTTATAAATTTGGAGCAGCTTGCACAGAAGTGCTGGTAAGCAGGCCAACAACACAAAGTTTAGGAGTAGAAGTTGGAGTATAACTTAAATAATCAAATCAGATTACTCATCATCAATATTAGATGATGAAAAATGTGTCATGTGCTTCTGATCATTGATTTCCTTACTGTTGTCTGTCTGTCAATATCTGTCAGAAAAATGGCAGTTAGATCTTTTCCTAAAATCGTTCAGCTCTAAACTGAACGTTAGCCAATGTGTGGGGATAAAAGCTGTTCAGGGTTTGTAGGGGGTGCGGCATTTAAAAATGAGACTGCACGAATGAGGATTAACCGTGTGGTCAAACTGAGTTTTATGTGCTAAAGTTTTGCTTAAAATGAAGAATAAGTGACTTCTTTAGTTTACTGCAGCTACTGGATGAAGTGTTTTTGCTAAGTGGTTGGAAAAAAATTTGCTTAAAAATTTAGCAACACATTACACTGATTTTTGTTGAAATTGAATTTAACCTGACACACCAGATGGATAGTTCCATATTGGAAATATTTCACTAATCCATCTGGGCAGGAGCCCTGCGAAAATATTTTCAAGGGCAGAACCTTCAAAAACAACAGCAACGTGGGATTGGATGATCGTTTGGCTCGTCTCACTCATCACAGACCAATCCATATCCAGCAATGCTGCTACGTATGATGTAGCACATGCTAAGTAAGGGTGATGCAGGACCCTGTCGCGAGGGGTCCTGCATCACCCTGAAGGGGTTTATTTCTCTATAGTGACCGGCTCGCTCTACATTATCCCGCTTATTACACGGCTACTCACTAAAGAAATCAAAAGTTTGACATCAAATGCTTATGTAAATATGATTTTAATTGATTTACAAAAGTTTTCATTGCATCCGCTTGAAAAAATAGTCCGTTCCTTTCTAGGGTTGAAACAGTAATGGAAAGCAATGGTAACTGAAGCGAAGATTAGCTTATTTGTAATTCAAATTAAACTGAACGTTTCCATTGATTGTGACGTGGGACAAGGTGAATGGGACGTCCTTGGGAATATTGATGCTGACGTCTCTGTCCTCATTCATGTCCATATTTCCTCCCTGCTGTGGCCCTGCAGCTGACATACCTAGAAACAGTTTTTCACCGTTACAACTGCTCTCAATATTATCTCATCACTAACGCTTTAAGAGAGGCACTCACCCGATCTGCTGCTGCTGCCAGAATTAGAGGAAAAATTAACAATGTCTTGCCGCAGGTATAAACGTCTTTCTGCGGATTGATACGACATGACGTGATTCGCCCGAGTCGATCAGAAGCGTCCTTAGCAATGGTCTGCTATTCATAGCAACGGTCTGCTATCCAGAAATAACAGACCGTAGAATGTTGTAATTGACCAATCAGGATCGAGCATTTGACAATGCCATGTAATAACAGCTAACAACCATTAACAACAGTTAGTTAACGGCCATTAACTATTGTTTACCCTTGTTAGTTGTTAGGCATTAGCCATAGCAGCTAACGGCTAACTACCTTAAGACTACACATCAAATTATACCACACAGATGTATTATTTATAGGGGTGGGAGGAAAAAAATCGATTCACATAAGTATCTGGATTTTTTGTTTGACAATTTTTAAATGGATTTTTATTGTTCAAAAATAGATTTTTTTTTTTCAAAATATAAATGCTTCACTTTAGTCTGTGTTAATAAGCCACTTTTAAATGCAGTCCAGGCTTTTGAAGAGAGAGTATAAACAGCTGGTTAAAAAATATTGCTGAATAAATCCCAAAAATGGACTCCAATGTGATGTGTATTTTTTCCTGATACAGTCTATAGGCATCAACATTGTTCATCTCCTTTGCTGGTGTTAAAAAAGCTATAGATGGCAAAGTCAGCAGTATCGTATATTTGCAATTTAAATCGAATTGGCACCTAAAAAAATCGAATCAGGAGAAAAGCCTATCGTCCCAGCCCTAACCATTTAACACTTTTATGTGACATGAACCTCGTCAAAGACAATCCCTACAAAGTAAACTTCTGAAGAGAGCATATTTCGCCAAGTATCACTGAGCAACCATGATGACCACAGGCTAACCGGCATTAGCTGCCATTGTTTTCAAACATGCAGTCACTTCCTGTTGTCGTCACGTCCGCAGCTCCCGCTTCTCTTCCCTGATTGGGCCGTTAAGCATTTAGCCGAGTGAAGTCGTTGGACAGTGAAGGCTGGCAAGATGGAGATGCATGATTTCAGAATCAGGCAGGTCTGTAGCTCCGAAAGGCTATGAATTAACAGCAGCCAAATCTTCTGGTGCATTAATGAGGTGTTTGGGGGAACTGCATGTCAAGACGATGTATGCACACCAAAACTTTCTGAAAACATTCAACATATTGAAGAAACAGCTCAAAATGATCCACGGCTCAGAAGGAGAATGAGAGCAGAATTGATCTCTATGTTTAGAGACATTTTAGTGAATTTAGCATGACAATTTTGAACATGCAAAATCTTCTCACTCCTTATCAAAAAGCATATTTGTGGAGACATTCAAGAAGAAACTGAAGAAACTCAAATATTTCAGAAGGACTGATGAAACTTGGATCCAGAGACAAAACATCAGTCACTGCATTGAAGGACATCATCATCACCAAGGATGAAGAAAGCGCAACAGAGCATGTCCAAACTCAAGTCCATGTCTGTGTTTTCTTTGACATTAAGGGAAGTCTTTAGGAGGAGTGGGCTCCATAAGGGTCAAATGTGATGCATGAATTATTTAAACACAAAGGAAGACTTTTTCAAATGTTTGTTTTTACTTTCAATCAAGTTAAAAATCCCATATCTACCTCCACCAGGAGGTTATATTTTCAGGAGAGTTTGTCTGTCTGTGAACAAATTGACTCAAAAGTTATGGATGGATTTTGATGGAATTTTCAGGAAATGTTCAGCATGGGAAAAGGAAGAACTGATTCCACTTTGGTGTTGATCCGGATCACCGTGGATCTGCCATGATGAAAAATGGGATTTTCGTGAATAGTTACTGAACTATAATAGAGATAATTATGAATCCAGTTGCTGATGGTATGTTTTCATGGTCAAGGAATCTAAATATTTACATGAAATAAAGGTAGGACTAATATTTATGGTAAAAACCACAACAAGGGAGAGGACTGTGGCGCTGGCGGAGGTCTGCGCTCTCTGAGTGCTTTTCTAGTTTTTTCTATTTTGAGGCAGTTATGCATCTGTCAACTTTACCGTGCATTAATGGTATAAATAATAATTTAGTGAAACTAAATATAGATCCACAAACACATCTTTGACGAACATTTATTAAAAGTAAATTAAAGTTCAAGGAAAATGTCCAAAGCATATTTATTATTGCTGATTAATCAAACTATTCACTTGTCAATTACACCAAAATTTAAATTAAAAAAATATACAAAATTATGTAAAATCTGAATACAGGTATAACGTCAAATTTGCCCTTTGTCGGCTATTTTGGATTTATGATGCAATATCTCAATAAAAAAGTGCAAAGTTAATATCTTCATGAAACTTAGGACACGTGTTTGGGAATTTACCACCTGGTATTTGTGCATTGTTCTGCAATCTAAAGGGTATAAAAATTATTTCAAATATCTGTATACTCTAGCGGAGATCATGCATGAAAGGATAAAAAAATGCTGACAAAAGCCTCAACTTGAGGTATTTTCATTGAAATTTATTAGATTATTGTGGCAGAACAAAAGATTGTTCTCCACCCCCCAAAAACTGAAGCACAAGAAGCCCAATGCTTAAAAACTCTCCAGCTTTAACGGCCCAATCAGGGGACAGAGGCGGAGCTACAGATGTGACGACAACAGGAAGTGACTGCATGTTAGAAAACATCAACAGCGTGTAAAAGAGACTATGTGGATGCAGAAAGATCTGCAGTTTTATCAGAAATGGACTCAATTTCTCCTTTAACAGAGGACAAAGAACATCAGTTCAAGCTGTATTATGGAATATTACATTTTTCCTCTTCCCCACTGCTGGGACAAATGGAGAGATGCTGAAATGCTGCACCAACGATGCCGTAGTCATGGTTACCCTATGATATAAAATTTGCTCTCCTCAGAAGTTTACCGAGAGAACTTGGTGGGTTTTGTATTGACGAGATTCATGTCACATGTAAGTGGCAGATGACACATCTGTGTGGAATAATGTAATGTCAGATAAGATGATTGTCCAAGGACTGAAGTTCTCAAAGTTTGAGCTAACGGCTAACAACAGGGTCGAGCTGCTACGTCATATTTTGGCTTGATGTGATTGGTCTGTGAAGAGTGTGACGAGCAGACCGATCGTCCAATCACCAGCTGCCCTGGTATTTTAAGGTGTTACTCTTTGAAAATACCAAAACAGTGACATCATATTAAAAATCACACTCTAATATTTCATTGAACCCCCTTTAGTTTTGATTACAGCATGAATTTGCTGTGGCATTAAGATTAGCTTCTGCAATGTCACAAGATTTACTTCCATCCAGTGTTGCACAAATTTTTTCCCTCACAGGCTTAGACAGTAGGCACTAGGCATGATGGGTGCATCACTTGCTTCTCTTCTTACCCTGATGCTCCCTTCACTCTGGCTTCACTAAGGTTCCACCCTCTGAAAATAACAAAACAGTGAAATGAGATTAAAAACTAGATTAACACAAATAAAAAACATGTTAATCGTGACTGTAACTAATTAATCATGATAAACGTGGTAATATGGCATCCCTAATAATAAGATGTCCCACACACATTAACCAGAGTTCTCTAAACTTATTAAGAACCACCTTCACTCGTCTTCACTTCCGTTAATCCTCTCATGTTTGTTAAAAATGAATAACAGCAGTGATCCTTCCCTTTTTCTCCCTGAGGGTGTAATTTTCAAACTCTGCTTCACAGAAATGAAGTTCTGGGGTCACGGTGAAGGACACAGATGGTTCTGAATCATAAACAGGACTTCATTAAAAGTTAAACTCGCGGTTTTATTCTAAGATGCTGGAAGTCAGCAGAGTGACTTTGGACTTTTGTCACCTGAAGGTGTCTGAGCTGCTTCACGGAGCAGATGCTGAATAAGTGAACGCTAAAGCAGGAGGGGAGGTCAGAGGAGGAGATGCTTCATCAGATTTGTTAGTTCAGGGCTGGGATTTTAATTCAGTTGATACAACATTTGGTCTGTGCCTTTAGATTTAGGAAAAAAAGGGAAAGAGAAATCAAAACAGGGCATATTCTCTCAGGGCTCCGGTAGATTTCCTCCTCTAAAAAGTGCTTTAGTGATCTTCCGTGCATTTGGAGTTCAGTTTTGCCTATTTTCGCTAACCTGGTCAGTCGTATTGTAGTACTTCTCCTTGTTTTCCCAAAGCTTGCTTCCTGCATGATGAATGTTCCACTCCTGACCTGAAAAAGCACAACAAAAGTAGCTCCCTTCATAACTTTAATTTTAAAAAATCAGGGATGTTTCAGGCTGAGTACGGCTCTTTCTCAGACTTACAAAGTGGTTGGTGAGCTACTGTTTTCAACATACACTTTTACACACACAGATGGAACTCATCACAATCTAATTAGGTACCAAAAAAACCTAGAAAGCACTCGGAGAGCAGGACTATCGCACTCTTTCACCCCTAAAAAAATTACATTTACTATCACACGTAAAAATTCCACCTTTGATAAAATATGGGGAGAGGTGCTCAAGTTCTGTTTATATGAAATTTAGACTTGTATCATAAGATGAAGTCTTGTTGTGAATGTTCTGTACCCTTCTTGCCTTTTGTCTTAGTTTTTTTAAGTAATACTTGAAATATATCAAAGTCCAATAACCACACATTTTTTTTTTAAAAACGCAAACCTCCACCAAGGTAGTTCACATACTGCTGTTACACCTATAAACAAAAGTTCATGATAGAGTTACTACCATAATGTGGTTCATGATCCTCTAACCCCACACCTACCACTCAGAATCATATTGATAACGTTATTTGTTAGACAGTTATTTAGCAAAAACCAAACATTTCTAGGTTGCGTCCTCTCAAACTGTGGTATTATTTTTTGATGGGAGTTCTTGTAGGCAGAGAAAATACCCTTTGTTCCTGGTACGATACTTTCTTGTTTGCAGCTATTTCTTCGTAACAGACTCTTACAGACTGTGTCTTACTGAGGGAGAGGAGAGAACTTTCTACTGTATCTAATGTACTTAGTGGCCACATGCAGCTCATACAACCTCACTTCAAAAAAGCTGAACTATCCCTTTAAAGGATGCTGATTGGTCTGTGCATCTGCAGACTGCGTTAATCATTCTGCTTGGTGCACTGGAAGATGGATCTGCCCAATTACAGACAGTGAACTGGGTGGATCCAGCTTCACTGCACAGTAGGGGCGAGCAATATGGCAAAAATATCATATCAAGAATCCTAGAGTGTCAGCTGAAGACTTACAGAAATCCCTGGCACATACTAACTTTATTATTGACAATTCTACTATACGTAAAAGATGACACAAGAATGGATTTCATGGGAGGACACCACCAAGGAAGCCATTACTGTCCAAAAAAACATTGCTGCACATTTGAAGTTTGCGAAGGAGCACCTGGATGTTCCACAGCACTACTGGCAAAATATTCTGTGGACAGGTGAAACCAAAATTGAGTTGTTTGGAAGGAACACACAACGCTATGTGTGGAGAAATAAGGCACCGCACACCAACATCAAAACCTCATCCCAACTGTGAAATATGGTGGAGGGAGCATTATGGTTTGGGGCTGCTTTGCTGCTTCAGGGCCTGGATGGATTGCTGTCATCGATGGAAAAATGAATTCCCAAGTTTATCAAGACATTTTGCAGGAAAACTTCAGACCATCTGTCCGCCAACTGAAGCTCAACAGAGGATGGGTGATGCAACAGGACAACGACCCAAAGCATAGAAGTAAATCAACAATGGAATGGCTTCAACAGAAGAAAATACGGCTTCTGGAGTGGCCCAGTCAGAGTCCCTGATGATGTGGCGTGACCCCCAAAGAGTGATTCACACCAGACATCCCAGTAATATTGCTGAACTGAAACAGTTTCGTACAGAAGAATGGTCCAAAATTCCTCCTGACCATTGTGCAGGTCTGATCTACAACTACAGGAAACGTTTGGTTGAGGTTGTTGCTGCCAAAGGAGGGTCAACCAGTTATTAAATCCAAAGGTTCACATACTTTTTCCACCCTGTACTGTGAATGTTTACATATTGTGTCTAATAAAAACGGGAAAACTGATCATTTTTTGTGCTGTATCAGTTTAAGCAGACTGGGTTTGTGACTTAGATGAAGATCAGAACATATTTTATGACCAATTTAAGCAGAAATCCGAGTTATCCCAAAGGGTTAACATACTTTCTCAAACAACTGTATGTTCTTTATTCATCAGTGAGGTTAAGATAATGAGAGAAGATGATCAATAACATGAAGTGGAGTTTGTCATCACAGGATAGTTTCAGATGAAGAGAGCTTTTCTGTCCTAATGAAGGGTGGAGGTCCTCAAATGGTCAGAGATGATCAGTCAGTCTCCATCTGCCTGATTCTCGCTGTGAGTCAGCTTGTCACTTCTCCTTCCACTCGCCCCGCATCATGAATCATCAGACCGTCCTCTTGTCCTCATGATTCCTCTCCAGCGTTAAAGTACAAGAGGGCACAAACAAAATGAAAAAGTTGATCCGAGCCTCAGCAGCTCTCGAGGACGTAATCACAGAGGAGAAACCAGAAGCTGTTTGTGCTTCCTGGCAGCTGCAGATACACAAAAACCAAAATATATGGTGGAAATATTTCTCCACGCTCACATAAAAGAGGGTGAAATCGATTTGGGAGGATTGGCCACCTCTTGACTCGGAGGCGGCGAACAGGAAGGAGCGTTGTGGCCCTGAAGCGAGGAGATTACACGGAGAACAATGTCATCATGCCGGAGGCGTCTGCCAGCAGCAGAGCAAAAATAGCTGAAGGTCTTCTTCTGAACATTTGGCTGGAATCAGCTCCGTATTTGGATAAATCCTGGAAAACATTTACTCAGATAAACTTGCCATTTGTTGTTTATTTTCACAAGTCTTTAAGGATTTATGAGCTGAAATATAATCAGCAAAGAGGGATGATGTAACACCTCATATTTATTAGTGTTGAAGAGAGAAAGTGATCAACAATGGGAAGAATTTACAGCACAATGATCATACCTTAAACAATAAAAGGGTAAAAGTGGTGGTTTTGAAACCAATTAAAGACATTAAATCAATCACAGGTTTATTGAAATCCAATCAAACCAGTAAATCCATTATTTGCTGTGGCTACAAGCAGAACAGAGTCAGTGTTCATCTAAATTGTTTAAATTTTAGTCCAGTTTTAGTCGATGAAATCTGCTGTAAAAAAGGCTTTTTTATGTTTCCTTGAATTCCTGAAGTCATGTTTCACAAATAGATAAAATGAAACATCTAATAACCCTTTACTGAATGCTAGTAAAGTTTGAATGTATAAATGAACACAATCTTTTTTTGCTCTGATTGTTCAAAAAGATTATGTCATATTTATTTTTGCTTGTAAAAAATTCTTTTGTATAAGTCTATTTCAATCTCCTGAATTTTATTAAATGTTGTTATCTGTTATTTACATTCTTCCTTTCCAGTTTAGCATCTTTTGAGCAACAATTAACCTTTAACTTATCTTATGTTGGCTACAGGTTTGTGTTAAAAAGTAATTTTTAAGTAAACATGCTACATTTTAATCAACTCAATCGACTCTAAATTTAGTCGACTTACATATGAAGTGTAAAGGGTAAGGCATTTTTTTATGTGTCCTTGAATTCCTGAAGTCATGTCTTATTCTTGGATAAAATGAAACATTTAGTAACCCTTTATTGAACAAATTCATCTTAAGTGTGAAATCTTTTCATTGAGAAAAGACATGACAAAGATTTGTTAATGATGAACTGAAAGACTCCTTAATGATTTGGTAATTAAACCAAATATATCTTTTTTGCTCTGATTGTTCAAAAAGATTGTCATATTATTAATTATTTTTTGCTGGTTAATTTAAATAAAAATATTTTGTTAAAGTCTATTTCAGTCTCCTATATTTTATTAAATGTTGATATCTGTTATTTATATTTCTTCCCTCCCAGTTTAGCATCTTCTGGGTTAAAATTTACCTTTTAATTATCGTGTGTTGGCTACAGGTTTAAGTTTAAATAGTAATTTCAAGTAAACATGCAACGTTTTGTCAAGTCAATCGACTCTAAAATTATTCGACTAAAACATAAAGTGTAAAGTTTAAGGCTTTTTTTTAATGTTTCCTGAACTTCTGAAGTCACGTTTTACACGAAACATCTAATAACCCTTTACTGAATGCTTGTAAAGTTTGAATGTCGTAATGAACGGAAACATATTTAATTTTGTGTGAAATCTTTTAATTGAGAAAAGACTCTTTAATGATTTGGTTAGTAATCCTAAAATACCTTCTTCCGTTCTGATCGTTCAAAAAGATTTTATCATATTATTTGTTTTTGTTTGTAATTTTCAATAAAATATTTTGTTTAAATCTATTTCAGTCTCCTAATATTTACTAAATGGTGTTAGATTTCCTACTTTCCAGTTTAGCATCTTCTTATGTTGGCTAAAGGTTTGTATTTGAAAAGTAATTTTTAAGTATATGTGTTACATTTTAGAGGGTAAGGCATTTTTATTGTTTCCTTGAATTTCTGAAGTCATGTTTTACTCTTGGATAAAATGAAACATCTCATAATCCTTTATTGAATGCTTGTAAAGAAAAGTGAGACGTCTCAGCCCTACTAACCAGTTATCAATCCAACCATTGACAGAGCAATCAATCTAATAAAAATTTTTTTTTTAAGATTTTAAATTTATTTTATTTATTTTTTTTAAGTACAACTTCCTCCCATTCCCAATCTCCATCCCCCCTTCAATATGGTCAACAAATCATCATTGTGGCTTTACAGGTGAATACATACTTCACAGAATAATGGCCCTTTTCCACTAGCACACCTTAGCCCTACTCAACTCTACTCGGCTCGGCTCTACCCGGTTTGCGTTGTGTTTCCTCTAGCCCGGTACCTTCCACGACCAGCCAGCTTTAAGTACCAACTCTACTCTGGTTCTAAGCGAGCTGAGTCGATACTAAAAGGTGACGTCGACCAGCGGCAGGCTACTGATTGGCCAGACAATGTCGTCACCGATGAGTCATGAGCGCAACGACCTAGCATGCTAGCGGTATCTACCGTTAGCTTACCCTCATACGTCTTTTCTTTTCTTTGCAGCTCGATGGCTCTCGTCCTCGGCTTCATTCTGTTGTATAGCTTCCAAAACTCTCCCGTGCTTCTCAAGGGGTATTTCTTCTTACCACCTGCAGCCTTCTTCTGCTTTCCTTTTTTACTTGCGCTCAAAATGACGTCACCACTTTGCCGCTCAGTGGTTTAAAGCGACACTGCACCCCGTTGGGCAGGGAACTGGGGCTAATGGAAAAGCAGCACAAGGCGAGTAGAGTAGAGCCGGGTAGAGTCGGGTAGAGTAGAGTAGGGCTAATGGAAAAGGGCCATAAGTGCATAGTTCTAAAAGTTCACAAAATAGTTTTCCACTTAATTATCAACCAGACTTATTGCTACATTTCAAAAACTGGCCCCACTTAAGAAGATATTTGTTCGTACTGTCCTAAATGACATTCTGTCATCGGCAGCTATTGCGCCCAGTTCAGTCACCCAGTCATGATGGTGGTCTGTATCCAGTAGGTTATCGGTTTTGAAAAAGCAGACAAGACTTAACTGTCTCCCAGAAAATATCACTTAGGACAGAACTCAAAATTTCCTTTAACAACATTGGCAATATAGCAATGAACCTTCATCCAATACCGAGTAATCATCACGGGGCAAGACCAAATACATGTTTAATGATCCTTCAGCAACACCACATTTCCAACAGAGCACAGAGCCTTTCAGACCAAGTCTAAAAAGTAGGGCTGTCACTTTAGTGCATAAATTAGATTAATTAATTACACCGCAAATTAATGCGTTATAAAAATTAATCGCAAGATTAATCATAGCACACAAACATTTTGATATTGTCCAGCTGGAGGACCCGTACATGGCAGTGGCACGTCACTTCACACATGCGTCTCTAGTCAAACCAAACAAAGCCCAGGTGACAACAGGAATGGCATATTTAAGACTTTGTCTTATTTTATTTTTGAATTTATTTATCTATATTTGTACTACATTCTTTAATAATGCATCAGGCCTAATTGTTTTGCTGGATGTCCTCGACCTTTTTCTTTCTTTCAATGTTCGTTTTATTGAATTTTCATGTTAACAAATTCAACAAATTACAAACATCACAAACAAAGAACATGTGCCCACCCCAGTACGAACAACCCACCCTAACTGCTGTCACTCTGTAAGGTTAGGTTCTCTGTATCAAGTCTTGTCTGTTGTCCCAGTATATATAAAGAGAAAAGGAGAAAAAAAAAAAAAGGAAAAAAAAAATCCAAAGATGACACAACACACTTAACAAGATCACAAGAAAAGCATGTAGGTCACAGTGAAAGGTTATTCAGATGCACCATGTCTGGACCTGAAAAATAAGTTGAATAAACATATAGCCTAAATAAATAAATAAATAGATAAATAAAGCAAATACTCAGCACAGACTCCATATGATCTATTCCTGTACTTGAGTGGTGGGTCTGTCAAAAAAAATCAAAAAGGGTTTCCACACTTTAGAAAACTTCTTTTCAGAACCCCGCAGTGTACATCTAATTTTCTCCAGTTTAAGGTTGAACCAAACATCCCTCATCCAATGAGAGACTAAGGGTGCAGCAGCCTCCCTCCACCTCAGTAGTATCAGCCAGCACGCCAACAATGTAGAAAAGGCCACAACCTTGTGACCTCCCACAGGTAGCTGCATCCCCTCAGGAATGATGCCAAATAGTGATGTTAGGGAGTTTGGATCCATTTTAACTGCTAACACAGTAGACAAAGCCTCGAAAATAGCCTTCTAATACCCTTCTAAGTTAGGACACAGCCAGAACATGTGTATCAGTGTTGCCTCAGCAGACTTGACTCGACCTTTTTCTTATTTTGAATTTGATTTATGAAACACACCTAAAGTGTAATTTGAGTTGCCTGATTGAGCTTAGAATTTTCTGGACAAGTTGCCCTGACTTTGGTTTTATTTAGTCACCAATAAAAATGTGGATTTACAAATCTTCACTTCTTAGTGTATTCATTTGATTAGTCATGCACTACAATTTTATAATATCCTAGAATTCAAATTCTTTACTTGGGTACTTTAACCCTCTATTGCATGAATTATTACTTAAAAAAGGTAAAAAAAAATGTTTTGAATGCTTTTATTACTTAAAATGGCCTAAATAATAGATATATTAAAAATTAAAAAAAAAAAAGTTTAAAGGGGGGGTCGTTGATCAATTGTTGCCATATGGCAACAATATGCAATCATGGAAAGTACCATAAATCAACATTTAAGACCAAAAAGGCATTTTATTTAAAACAAGACTCAACATATCCATGTCTTACTCATCCAAAATGAACAAATAAACATTTATATAGTGAAAACATTGTAGAATTTCAACAGTTATCTAAAACATCTGCTAATAAAACCCCGAAACATTGAACCTGGCTCAATAAAGTACGATCTATCATTCTTTATTTTCATTTCATTCAGTTTTTTTTTCTGTTTCAGTTCATTTTATTGCAACTCATTTCATTAATTTGATCTGATTTCATTTCATGCCTTGTGAAAGTCAACAAAGCGGTTCCTCTCAACGTCTGCTAATAGAAACAAAGAACCTTGAACCTGTTTCAATTAAGTTCAATCTATCATTCTTTTTTTTCATTTCATTCAGATGTTTTTTCTGTTTTAATTCATTTGATTTCAACTGATTTCAGTTGATTTTGATCTGATTCCTCCTCTAGTTTGACAGTTTATTTCTACCCTTCTCTCTTTCCCTCCCCTGTAGAAGTAGCTGGGATGCATCTTGCATGGAGGAAAGTGGACACTATGTTAAAGATAGCCAGCAACATACCTTAAATTACAAAATATAAAAAATATATACTGTTATTACTTTTAAAACATAAGCAAAAGGTGTGAACAGTCTCAAGATAGTTTCATGCTATGTAAATGAATGGAACTCCATTGGGTTGTATACACTAGGAATTTTCCGTATTTGCATATTGTTGCCATATGGCAACAAATCTGTTTTGGCATATTACAAAAAATTTATAACAAAATGTATTCAATGTAAACAAAATGAAGATTGCTTACCCCAGATAGTGATTTAAATTTTTATTTGGTGAAAATACTCCAAAAATGATAAATAAAAGACAATCTTGGAGAGCCCCAGACAATTATGTTTGGATGTCAAATGTCCATGAGCAAAAGGACTGGCAAACAAGACATCCTGGTCATGAGGCCTCATAAAGTCTATTTCCTTCAAAGTAAAAGCCCCCTCTTACCACCTAAATGTAAAAACATACATTTTATTTCACAGATTTTTAGAAAAATGAAGATAAAGTAATTGTTGCCATATGGCAACACTATGCAGTAGAGGGTTAAGCAGATATGAGATTAAAATGCGATTAATTAGATTAATTAATTATAAATCCGATAATTAATTAGATTAATTTTTTTAATCGTCTGACGGCACTGCTAAAAAGATAAACTATTTTTTTTATCAATAAAACTAAAATCTTTATTAAATGTTGGGAACAACAACCTCAAAACATTGATACTTGGCAGCCTTCAATCCATTAATTGCCATGTTGAATATTTTAACACTATAGTGTTCATTTTTCCCACCCCTCACAGATTCGTGGTGCTTTAACTGTTTATTTTTCCTCATGAGTTTCAGCTCTGCAGAAACCAGCACAGGAGGAATGCCATAATAACGTGTTTCTCCACCGCTCATTTGGATTGGCACTCTGCCTCAGAGTGTAAATACAAAAGGCACGCAGCTGAAGCTGAAACACATTTAAGTGCTCCATTCTTCCTCTGCAGCAGCCTCTCCGTACGAGCTGCCGGGTCACACTTATTGTGCATTTCCACAAAGAAACAAACCATTGACGCCCAGCTGCCGCGCGGCTAATGGAGAGCAACACGTGCTATCGTCATTTTCAGCGTTCGTGTGGGCTGCAGGAGGAGACATGTGAGCTCAGAAAGGCCTCCACGTGCAGCACGGCCTCCCACGTCTCCTGTGGATGCTGTCGGCGCTCAGCGGGGAAACTGTGCTGCAATTAATAGCTTAATGATTTTTCATTCTAAAGTAGGATGAGGCTTTGCTGCTAAACCCGGCTCCCCCTGCTGCACGGGGACTCACACGACGCTCTCCTAACCCACAGAAACCTGAGGATTGAGCTCAAAATGTGGGATATTGATTTTTACTGATGGCTTTACATGCAGTCAGTCAGATGGGGGAGTTTATTAGGCCCCTCGGGCTGAAACCTGCATGAATAAGTCAAGCTTAGGGCTGGGCAAGCAGCAGAGCTTTGGTTTAAGTGCATAAAAACAGTCAAAGTAAGAAGACAGAAAAGAAAACAATCATTCATTCAATCAAATTCTACACTGTTTATCCTTTTCCAGGTTGCAGGACTCGAGCCTACTGCAGTGTTTAACTTTTCCCCACAAAGTCCCCGTGTTTGGGACCTTAATGGGGTGTAGGTTTGAACAGTGGGAAAATTTGGGACGCAACAATTGTAAATTTTGATGGTATGGTTACAATCTGAGGAGAAAACAGAGATTCACAAGTATTACAGTTAAGTGTAATTAATTCCCCAACAACGTGAAAGTGTAAAATCATCTTTGTTATCTAAGATTGCATTATATTTTTCCCCCACAAACTTTTAATTATATTATAATATATTATATTTAAAAATGTTTTAAGCAGAAAAAATTATAATTTTGGAAGCATTCCTACTTTAGAAATAAATTAAAAATAAGAAAATATAAAACATCAAAAGTAAAGTAAAAAATTTAATATTAAAAAAAAAAAATATCTATATATCTATATATCTATATATATATATATATATCTATATATATATATATCTATATATATATATATATATATATATATATATATATGTATATATATATACACATAGACCTCTATTTGTTAATTAATCCTTTTCTTTTTCTTTGTAAGGACAGACTTTGATCAACACTCAGACTAACCCAGAAAAGTCAGAAAATTAGGAGTTATGTTGTTGTTGATGAAAGATTAGACTGTGGATGGATGCTCGATCAATTTTTCCACCTCTCCTTCCTCCAAAAGTCAACCACACGGTTACAATGCCAGTCAGAGGATAGATTAATCATATACCGACTATGACCCTAAAAAAAATCAGACTGTGTGAAAGCAAACTGGAAAGAGCTGATGCTCACATGAAAGCGAAGAACGGCCACGGCAAATATTAATCTGATTGATTTTTCCTTCATTTGTTTTTTATGAAAACCAAAATCCTTTAATTTATTTTTCAAGACATAGTGCATACATGTCCATCAGCAACAGACAAGTTGCATGCATGATACATGTCAACATCTAGTGCGTAAATAAAGAAATTGTATTTTAATCAACAATCAAACAACAGAATAAAATAATAAAAATAAAATAAAAAAATAAGAAAAAATCATGCAAAGTAAAATGAAAAAATAAATAAAATGATGCCCACTCACTTCCAGTAAGCTCATAAAAATGAAAATAAAAATAAAAATAAAAATAAAATAATCCTCAGTCAACCGCATAGACCTCTATTTGTTAATTCATAAAAAAAATTTAAGCATTTTTACTTCAGAGAATTTCTGACATCCTGTCACAGCACTAATGGTTATTTTTTTTCATTTTTTTTCTTTGCAAGGACAGACTCTGATCCAACACTCAGACTAACCCAGAAAAGTCAGAAAATTAGAAGTTATGTTGCTGCTGATGAAAGATTAGACTGTGGATGGATGCTGGATCAGTTTTCCCACCTCTCCTTCCTCTCTGTAACTCAAACCCTCCCTGTTTTGCCTCTGGAGCTGCACCCTGCTGCACAGGCCTGCGTCTCCCAGCCCCCACCCTCCATAAAGGAGTCAGCTCTGGTTACTGCAGGCTGGACGGCTCCTTTGTTTACCTCTCATTAGGTGAAAACAGAGCAGGGGCAGGAAAATGGAGCATCAGAAATAAAAAAGATGTTTTAGTGAATCTGAGCTTCTAATTTAAGAAGAGAGATGATCTACTGCATGGTGGTTTGACAAAGGCAAGCATTAAAAGTCTGAGCTCGTACCTCCAAATTTAATCAGTTTATTGTCCAATCAGAGAGGATTAAAATAAGAATCTATGATAGAGACAAACAGACAGTGGCGGCTGGTGAAAAATATTCTTGGTGGGGCAGTACTGTGCAACACTCAGTTTTTAACAACCATCCCACTATGATTCGACACAAACTACAGGCTCATCTGTAGCCAAATGAGTTATATAGTTTTATACATTGGTAAATAACAAATATGTATATTACACCATTTTAGACCTGGATAAATTGGAACTGATAAAAAAAAGTTCAAAGACATGCTGTAAATTTACTCTGACAAACCAAAAGAATTTTTTGAGTTAAAAGTACCAACTGTTTGTACCAGGTGCTTCTCTTCAACAGAGGCAGGGTGAAATGATAAGGGCTTTCTGAATTTAGGGCCTCATGACAAGAATTATTTTGTGTTTCCCAGAAACAGGGGCTGGGTCAACTTACCCACTGGCTCAATTTACCCCACTCTCCCCTACTCTGACATTAATTCTGACATTCACTCAGTGAACAATCCGACCTGCCCACTCTGCACCTGTGCTGGGCTCATGGCTGCTGCTGGGTGCTGCTGCATCTCTTCTGAGGGGCTACAAGACAAAGTTTCCCCAGTCATGTGACGTCATCACACGGTGCAAGTGTCATTTTATTCAACATCTTGCTTTACCAGTTTCATCATCATCCTCTGTCGTTTCAGACCGCGAGCTAGTTTTGTTAAAAAAGTCGCTATTTTGCACATTTTGCTGCATCATTTTCAAGTGCTTTCCTCTTTTAATTCTTCTCTTTTCCGCGCCACCCTTGCGCTTTTTGTCCATCTTGTCGGCAGTCCAGCACCGTGGCTACTATCTGGCTCATCTCACAGACTCCGACTGGCGGAGCTAATTGTTTTTAGCCTGCACGGACGTGTTGTTACGTCAGGATGCCTCTGAAAAAAAAAAGGCTGCTGAGGGAGACGGCTCACAGGGACAGCGGTAACAGCATGGAGGTAATACTCACTCAGTGCCATGAATGAACACCAAACCAAAAAATTATAATAATTAAAAAAAATGTATATTAACACCGGCCCCCGCGGCCCAAACGTCAGGCCGGCCCACCGGAAATTGTCCCGGTCCTCCCGATTAGTCACTCCGGGCATGGCCGACACAAGCCGAATAAACCCGAGGGGCGAAATAAGAATCGCCCTTCGGAGATTATTTTCAACCACGCTGATTGGCCAAATTCACGTTGATAGGCGCTTATCTTGCCCTAGTAACAGTCCCTTATTGGCTAGTCGTCACTGTCTCAGGGGCGCTTTTTTCAGCGCCCCTGAGACACGGAGACAGAGACGAGACGAGAAGGCTTACTTTTGTTCTACATTAATGAAAATTAATTACATATATCTTAATGGATATATATATTTATGTTATATTTATGTTATATTACATATTTAGATTAATAATTTTTGGCCATATTCATTTTTTCAAAATAAAGTAAATACATTTAGTATCACACTCTCCACTGGGGGGGGCGGCGCCCTAGCGCCTTCTATTGGCCAGCCGCCACTGCAAACAGATGGACAACCAGATCATAAATCTGTCCTCATCACATTTATCTCTGCTGAATAGAGTCAATCTATAATTGTATAGCACCAAATTTGTTGACTATAAATGACCTCATGTCTGTATGGCTGTGAAGAAAGTCATTATGGACAGTGGTGTAGTGGTCCCTTGAGAAGTGGGTATACTCTAAATTTTCGCCTTTTTTTAAGTAGTACAGAAAAAAAGACGGTTTTAGAACCAGTGACATGTAAGACTACTCTATTTACCCAAAAATCTGTCATTTCTACTTGCTCACTATTATAAAACTATCATGACTTAATTAGGAGCATTTTGTAGTTACTACTGGTCACACAAGCAGAATGGATGAATGTAAAATGTATTTATCATGAGGTAAACATGGCGTTTCAGTTATTTTTTGAACATTTATTTAAATAAAATACTTTAAATCTGAAGTTGACAATGCATTCTTGTTAATATTTAACCTTAAATAAAACACAAATCATTCTCTTCCAAACATCAAAACCAATCAGATAAAGTTAAAAGTGCACTGTCATAAAACTGAAATAAATTATTTAGTTTTCAATAGCTGAACAGAATCTTCCAACAAAATATGTTACAATGAACAAAAATAAAAAATGGTTTAGATTTACATCATTTGTGTCATATAGTACAACTAGGGTGCTGACACTTACACCAGGACATGTGAATAAAATACGAAGGAAAATAAAGTACGCCCTCACACACACATGCATACCCATACACACATGCATGCACAGACACCTGAGGTGTTAGCGATAATTTAATCGGCATGACCACCCCCATTCTGCTTCTGATTGGCTCATCAGTCACCATGCCTAAAGTTAACCAATTTAATCAGTGAAGGCAGCGAGTACCAGCCAATTAGAGGCAGAGGAGGGTGGGTCATGGCTTCACCATCCTTGAGGGAAAAAAGGGCAATCTGGCAGTTAGATATTACTGAATGGTGCGCATCAGGGGGGTTTAGAAGTGGGTATACACAATGCTGACTGAAAAATAAGTGGGTATACTCCGTATACCAGCATATACCCTCGACTACACCACTGATTATGGATGAATAAGCAATAAAAGGAGGGATCAATCTAATATTAACATTAATATCTATAGTGAATATATATTCTGTAGAGGAATGGTGTTGATTTATATAACAGCATCTAAGCTAAGCTATTATTAAAATGGTTTAACTGGTCTAAAAGCATGAATTTATATTAAATAATGATATTTCTGTTGGTGGCAGATGTAGGTCCACAGCAGCTGCAATTATTTTTAAATGTTTTTTTTAATGTGATGTTCCGCATTCACATTTTACCATATTATTTATTTAAATTTATTTTATATTATCATATTATTTTATTAATTTACATATCGACTTTTCTTACCCTTTAGTATTTTTCTAGTATTTTTAACTATCATTTTAATTTTAGCTCTTGTGTTTTCTCATTTTTGATTCAACACAGCGTTTCATCAGTCCTCTAATTAAGTTTTCTGTCAGAATTTCCTTTTTATGTCTCTGTGTGTTTGAGTAAGTGAGTTATTGTTATTTCATTTTATCTTCTGTCCCATGTAAAGCACGTTGTATTAAAAGTCCTGTATGAAAAGTGCTTAACAAATAAAGTTTGATTGATTCATTGATAATGCATGCATGCTCTCCAACAAAAACGTAAGAAAAAGTGAACTGTTTTTCAAAATCCTCTCCTGATCATATTGTTATAAACCTCTCTAATTTTGCTCTGCATCACTTTATAACAATAGTCATTTGCAGAGATGATGTAAAAATATTTTCCTATTCATTTTTAGACTTTTGCAGCCACTCCTGCATCATCCCAAAGAGATATTCACAATCAAAAACTGTATTTTTTAGGCAAGGACGGCATTTTCTAACGATTCTGACTTCTATCTTCATTTACTCTGTCCCAGTAACACATACAGTTGTGCCCAAAAGTTTACACCCCCCAGCAGAATTTCAGATTTTTTGGCCTTTTCTCAGAAAATATGAATGATAACACAAAAACCTTTCTGTCACTCATGGTTAGTGGTTGGGTGAAGACATTTATTGAAAAAAAGATAAGTTTACTCTTTTTAAAATCATAATGACAACAGAAACTTCAAAAATGACCCTGTTCAAAAGTTTACACCCCCTGGCAGTTTTGGCCTGATAACATGCACAAAATTTGACACAAATGGGTTTGAATGTCTACTAAAGGTAACCATCCTCTCTGTGATCCATTAGCCTGTAAACTGTGTGTGTGTATAAAAGCTCAGTGAGTTTCTGAGCTCCTGACAGACACGTGCATCTTTCACTCAGTGCTACGTTGAAGTTTCTGGTTTCTGCGTCATGGGTAAAGCAAAAGAATTGTCAAAAGATCTGTGAGAAAAGGTAATCCAACTGCACAAAACAGGAAAAGGATTTAAAAAGATATCTAAGGAACTGAGGATGCCAAGAAGCACTGTTAAAACTCTAATTAAGAAGGGGAGAGAGAGGGATTCTGTTGAAACCAAACCACGGTCAGGCAGACCAACAAAAATTTCAGCTCCAACTGCAAGGACAATTGTTAGAGATGCAAAGAAAAACCCTCAAATAACTTCTGCTGATATACAGGACTCTCTGAAAGAAATTGGAGTGGATGTTTCAAGATCCACAATAAGGAGACACTTGAAGAAACATGGCCTGCATGGTCGAGTCGCCAGAAGAAAGCCATTTCTACGCAAATGCCACAAAATATCCCGTTTACAATATGCCAAACAGCACAGACAAGCCTCAAAACTTCTGGAACAAAGATATTTGGAGTGATGAGACCAAAATTGAACTTTTTGGCCACAACCATAAACGTTACATTTGGAGAGGAGTCAACAAGGCTCACGATGAAAGGTACACTAATCCTACTGTGAAACACGGAGGTGGATCACTGATGTTTTGGGGATGTGTGAGCTACAAAGGCACAGGAAAATTGGTCAAAATTGATGGAAGGATGAATGCAGCATGTTATCAGAAAATACTGGAGTAAAATTTACACTCATCGACCCAGAAGCTGCGCATGGGACATTCTTGGACATTCCGACACGACAATGATCCAAAACACAAGGCCAAATCAACCTGCCATTGGCTACAGCAGAACAAAGTGAAGGTTTTAAAGTGGCCATCTTCTCCTGACCTCAATATCATTGAGCCACTCTGGGGAGATCTCAAATGTGCAGTTCATGCAAGCCAGCCCAAGAATTAACTTTTTGCCAAGAGGAATGAGCAGTTTTACCATCTGAGAAAATAAAGACCCTCATCCACAACAACCACAAAAGACTTCAAGCTTGTTATTGATGTTAAAGAGGGAAATACAAGGTATTAAAAACTGGGGGGTGTAAACTTTTGAACAGGGTCAATTTGGAAGTTTCTGTTGTCATTATGATTTAAAAAGAGTAAACTAATCTTTTTTTCAATAAATGTCTTCACTCAACCACTAACCATGAGTGACAGAAAGGTTTTTGTGTTATCATTCATATTTTCTGAGAAAAGGCCAAAAAATCTGAAATTCTGCTGGGGGGTGTAAACTTTTGGGCACAACTGTATACTGATAATTATACATCTGGACAAATCTGTCAAGTGCTACTTTTATTATGACACCAGAATAATTCAAATAGACCTTGTGTTTGCAGAGATACACTCTTTTCTTTTTGAGGATGTCATTTTTGTACAGAAGGCTTAAAAAAAGGAGCTGAACAGGTTAAAGTTTTCTCTGTAAATTTCTTTTTTGCAGCTTTTTGTGTTTTTGTAGCTCTTCACTGAGCTGTTCTGCTTTGCTGAAGTAAAGAAAATACTGCTGGTTTCTTCTCTTCTGGAAAGGGTTTGTATTGTGTCTGCAGGAGCAAATAAATGCTGAAAAGTGTCCGTGTGTCCACACTCTCATATGGACATGCAGACATCCTGATGACGTGATGCCTCTGGGTTCATGCAGGCTCAGGGTCGAGGAAATGACAAAAAAAGGTGCTCCAACGGCTTCTGCATTTGGTGCAAATATAGAAATGTACCTAGTCTGGGAATTGAAAGTTTGATGGTGAGATCTATGAGTGGACACAGAGCACGGGAAATCCATTATGTGGCAGACGGACAGACGCACTGCTGCAGCCTCACATGGAGCATAATGCATCTTTAAAAATAAAAATCCATTAACACTAAATATACACACAGATTTAACAACTGATGGACCTCCAGCCACATCAGGATGTCCTCACTGTTCCAGCTGGAAGACTGAACTGTGCAGATCGACAAGAGAGTCATATTTAATTTAATAAAAAGATAAAGAGCATCAAAACATTTTATTATTACGGTGATGATGTGTCCTCACCTCCATTCATTTGATTTAGCCCCAAACACACATCAGCTACTTTATGATATAGTTTTCTTTTATATAATTATTTTAAATATATTAGCATTTTATTTATTTCTGTCAGATGTTTCTTGGTTTTATTGCTTTGCACTTTCTCATTTCCTTTCCTTTATTTTTAAATTTAAACCTTTGTTTAACCAGGAAGGTCCCATTGAGATTAAAACCTCTTTTTCAAGGGAGTCCTGGACCAGAGGCAGAAAAGTTACACAGTGCAGTTACAGCAATTTACAATCAACATTAATATTACAAAAGACACATAAAAAAGCATGTTTAAAAAAAGTAAAGTTACAAGAATAATCTCATAAAGTTACGAGAACATAATCAAAAAGTTATGAGAATAATATTATATAATAGAATAATATTTATGTTTAATCATCTTAATTTTATCATTTCTTTGACTTTAGCTTATGGTGTGCATTAGTCTCTACATTCTCTTGACATCCTACCTGCTATCATTACAATTATCATTAGTTATCCATATGTGTATGTATGTATATATACATACATACACATATAAATAAATATACATATAAAACAAAAACTACCAGACAGATTTTGCTGAAATTTTCAGGAGATGTTGATGATGACCCAACTTAGAAATGATCAGATTTTGGTGGTGATCCAGATAACTACCATTAGCAAACAGTTGTTTTTGCTCCATAACTGTCTAATTAATAATGATATCAACATGATTCTGAGTGCTAGCTGTGGGTTTTCAGGGTCATGAATCATATTATGATGGTAACTTTATCATAGAACTATTGCTTATAGATGTAACAGCAGTGTGTGAGCTACCTTGGTGGAGGTTTCCGACCGCTTTATAGTGTTTATGATAATACTGACTGATGGGAAAACCGTTCAGAGCACACTGAGGTGCCTGTTGATGGTGTTCTTCTGTCCGTTTAGGAGCCTTTCAAACGAAGCACTGTTGCTTCCTCCTCCATCTCACTTGGGTGAAAAGCCAAAAGGAGAACCTGCTGATCTGTTGCACAATTATAAACATGACACATAGTTGGCCATTTCATTAGGAACACTCCATTCCCATTATCATTATAGCTGTTCATGTAGTTATTAGCATGATCTCCATATCCATGATCATCACACCTACAGTATCTATTTTTTATTACCACATAGTCATGAAGTCCCTCTTGAAAATGGGATGTCAAATCTCAAGAGGCCTTTAACACATTTATATTTAACGGAGACAAATATGGATGGGATGCACTTGTGGTCTGGGCACCCATGAGTTCGTCACTACCATAAATTCTTATTTTCAGTAAGAATATCTAAGATTATACTTCTAGAAAATGATCACCACAACCATTCAGACATGAGGACCCTCCTGAAAATGAGATGTAGCATCTCAAGAGGCTACCCTCTAATAAATCAGACGACAGGTCGATGGTACATGGACCTGTCCCTAACCTTAGTTCTTACTTTAGTCCATTTGTCTCCTCCAGGGGTGGAAAGTAACGAATTACATTTACTCACGTTACTGTAATTGAGTACTTTTTATGAGTAATTTGTAATTTTCTAAGTAGTTTTTGGAATGTGTAATTTTTACTTTTACTCGAGTACATTTTGACCCAAGTATTTTACTTCATTACATTTGAACCCCCTACTGAGTACAATATTGATAGTGAAAAAAATTAAATGCGGGCGGAAAACCCCAGTGTCCCGGAAGTGAAAGTCAATTGCATTACCTTGCCTTGTGCGCGCCCGCGCCCTGTCTCATAATTGGATCTACACGGTGGAAGATGGCTGTTGCTGACCAAGATATGGAGATATGGATATGGAGAGATTTATTGTGAATAGCAGGATCCTGCGGGCATTTTATTTTGAATTGTGGGATCCTGTGGGCACTTTATTTTGTGTGCATTTTGTGTTTTGAATACTTTGATTCTGGTTTAATTTTCTTTATTCTAATTGTAGTGTTGTCAGTTGGACAATATGACTGAAAATAGTTTGCACATTACAGTACAGGTTGTGACTGTCCTTGTTGTCCTTGTATTGTGAGGAAGTAAGAGGATCATGTTACTGAGCTCAGCTGAGCTTTTACAAGTGTGGATGTGTACTTTAATATGCCTCGAAGTTGATTAAAACAACTTGTGCTGGATTTGATTCATGGCTCATCCTTTTTTTTTGCATTAAATAACTGAAAGTAACTAAGTAACTTTTACTCAAATTCCATTTTAAATGATGTACTTTTGTACTTTTACTCGAGTAAATTTATAGATGGGTACTTTTACTTTTACTTTGAGTAGGATTTAAGCAAAGTAAAGATACTTTTACTCAATTACAATTTTTCAGTACCTTTTCCACCTCTGGTCTCCTCTTACCTCCCTTCTTTTGCCCTCACACCCGACACAGCATCGTGTGGATTTGCTGTTCATCATGAGACTGGGATCCACATTCAAGATTTCCTGCTGCTTAGCAGAAGGTTTTTTCTTGCCGCCATGATGGAGGGATCCATGATTGGCTATTTGGATTCATGTTGGGTGTTGGATGTATATATTTGTATATATATGTATATGTGTATTTTATATGTATATATGTATCTATGCATATATGTGTATCCATAAAATGAAGAGCTTTATGCTCTATTGTAAAGTGTCTTGAGATAACACTTATTATGAATTGGCGCTATACAAATAAAGATTGATTGATTGATTGATTGATTGATTGATCTGTTGTCACACACTTCCTGGTTTTCTGATTTTGCCATCAGCGTGGTAGTTCCTGTAAACAGTACACATATGTTAGTTTGACCTTGACTAACAGTCATGAATGACCTTCTGCTGTGGACCTGCTCCACTCCATGAGCATCAACCAGCAACAGAAACAACATTTAACATAAATTCCTGTATCTTTTAGAATACATTTTAAGGTTCTTTTATTAGTTTTTAAATCTTTTCATGGTTTTGTTCCTTCTTATTTATCAGATTTGATTTTGCCATATGAGCCCAGTGGAGCCCTCAGGTTTTCAGGTCTTTAAATAATCACTAAAGTTGGAGCTAAAACATACGGTGAAGCTTCTTTGAGTTATTACGGCCCCAGTCTGTGGATCAGTCTACCTGAAACCCTGAGGGCAGAAAATAGTGTTCATATTTTTAAAAGCAAAGTCAAAACCTACCTTTATGGTCTAGCTTTTAGCTGATTATAGTTATTACTATTTTTATTTGTCTTAGGGGTGGGAGAAAAAAATCGATTCACATAAGTATTGGGATTTTTTGTTGGAAAACAAATCTCAAATTTAAATGCTTCATTTTAGTCTGTGTTAATAAGCCACTTTTAAACGCAGTCCAGGCTTTTGAAGACAGAGTATAAACAGCTGGTTAAAATATATTTCTGAATAAATCCTAAAAACGGACTCACATGTGATGGGTATTTTTCCTGATATAGTCTGTAGGCATCATCATTGTTCATCTTTTTTCGCTGGTTTTAAAAAAGCTAAATAAAGATTGCAAAAATCAGCAAAATCGTAAAATCACAACTTAAATCGAATCTGCCCTAATTTATCTTTTTATTTATTTTTAATCCTCTTAATCTGTTTTATTTCTACATTTCAGTTCAGATTTATTATTTGGAATTTTATTCTCTGTTAACTGCTTTTCTTTTTACCATCCTACCTTTGGCTGCTTTTAATAACACAGCAAGTTTCAGGTTATCTCATTTTACCATTTTAGTTTAAAAAATGTTATTATATTAATTCATTTATTTATTTACCTTCCTTTCCCTACAGTATTTTTTAACCTATTTTTTAAAAATATTTTTGTTATAATTTAAGTTGTAGCTCCTTTGTTTCCTTACTTGTAATTAAAAATAGCATTTCCTCAGTCCTTTAATCTGTTTAGAAATTCCTTTTACGGTTTTTGTGTGTTTCATTAACTTAGTTTGTGTTGTATGTGGATTGTGAGGGTGGGTGGGCTCTTTTATTTTTATTTGGGGCGTTGGTGGCGCAGTTGGATAGTGCGCTTGGTCAGTGATCAGGAGGTTGCAGGTTCAAGCCCAGCTCCGGGCGACACATGGCGATGTGTCCTTGGGCAAGACACTTAACCCCAAGTTGCTCCCACTGCTGCGTCAGTGGCGTGTAAATGGGCATGAAAGCACGTGAATGTGTTAGAAATACTGATGGATAACTAACATAGATACTCTGAACCATCAGTGAGTGAATGTGAGTGCGACTGGGTGCGAATGGGTAAGTGTGACCTGCGGTGTAAAGCAGCTTTGAGTAGTCAAAGACTAGAAAAGCGCTATATAAGCTCAAGTCCATTTACCATTTGTACACAATTTTCTACCTTTTATGTCATTTATTGTTATTTTATTTCTTATGTGAAGCACTTTGTGCTATAAATGTATGTAAAGTGCTTTACAAATAAAATGTGATTGATAAATTCAGACTTTAGACCAGTTAAACCCATTTGATAGCAGTTCAGCTGGATGCTGTTACATTAATCAACATCATTCCTCTGTATTATATTCATTATAGATATCATTAATATTAGATTGATCTCTTCATCCATTGTGTTATTAATTTTTCATTCACGTAACTATCTTTACAACCATATAGACACGAGGACCCTCTGAAAATGAGATGCTACATCTCGAAAGGCTTACCTCTAATACATTTATATTCAACAAATATGGTGTTACATACGTAACTAGGCCAGTCAGGATAACAAATTTTGCTGGACGATAATTGTCCAAAAAATTATTGCCGAAACGATATTATTGTCAATATTTTTTTAAAACATCATTTTTTCATTAATGTAATTATAAAATATGCCATAATAAAGTCAGTACGCCATATTAAAAGCAATAAACTTTAATCTCCTTAAAGTGTTTGACTGTACACACAAGCGGCTTCGCCTCCCCCACAAAGACTGCATGAGTAACAGATGCTCACTCTGCTATAAATCTGCTAAATCAGCGATAGAACCAATGCACCCAGGTGTTAAGAAAGATGGACAGAGCGAACCATCTTCTCATCCAGCCTCTTTGGTAGAAAGAGAGGAGGAAAACAAACAAGCATGCATGTGTCAACTTACTGAGGCCAGCAAACTTACTGAGGACGTTTTTATTTATCGTGTGGTTAATTGATTTATTTAATTATCATGACAGGCCTATATATAACTAAAGATTGAGTGATTGATTGAACACAGGAGAGGCCAAAATCCTCCCAAGCACCACTCTTAGTTTAATGAGGTCAAGAGAGAACCACGAGTGCATGGACGCTCCAGGATGACCAGTTTGATACCAACTTTAATTTTTTGGTTCAATGAAACTTCGCCCTACCCTACTTTCACTCTATGGCTTCCCAAAAGGAGACGTACACGTGGGATGTTTGTATTTTTCCCTTCACGGCGGCTCTTTGACCAGTTTATCAGTTATGATTTCTGATTTAATCGCTCCTTCCTTCACCTGTGAGCAGCACAGAAATATTTGATAATTTAAGATACTCTGAATTCTGATGTCACAGTGAGCAGAAATATCTGTGCATGGGCATGTCGGGGCTTCAAAGATAAACAATGAAGGAAACGCTGGAGCGTCATCATCATCATCCGTGTTTTAAAAAAGCTTCTTCCTCATGCTCTGTGCTGGAGGCAGGAAGTTTGTTACATAAATGTGTCTATTTAGAGGATGAGTGTGTGTTTGTGTGGGCGTTTGTCCGTGAACGATGCCTTTATCCGCCTCCCACTCCTTACTATTCAGGCTGTTTCCTCACTCCCGCCCGTCCCATCCCCGTGCTCAGACTCCGAGCGCAAGAAGAAATCGTCCCCACTGAGTCATCTCAGACTTATATGGACATCAGGGGGTCTAAAAACGAAAATATCCGCCTTATATAAGAGACTGATTTCAGCAGCAGGAAGTGTATGCCAAACTGTGAGCGTGTTTACATGCTTATTAATAAAACAAGCATTGTCGGATCTCACCAAATCATTTCCAATTCCAAATTCTGCCACATGTTCAATTCCATGATCAAAAAGAGGCAAAATAATAAAGAGAAATCGTTAGATGGTCTGCCCGTCAGATATTTAACTACTACTTATCAAAAAAGCAGAGAAACAAAAAAAAAAACACCAAAAAAACAAACAAACATACAAAACAACAATATGTACAAAGCAACAGAAGATCTTTTACTAATCAATTTCACTTTTTCCCATTATTTTGTCTTTATACTTTCTCTTAAACTGATTTGACACCAACATTTGTTTTAGAGTAGTGCGTGCAAATAGTTTAAAATCCGATTTCCTTCTATGATTCTTATTTTCTGAACTAAAAGCAAAAATATGTTTATTTATCTGCAGTGTTCTGCCTTTAACCTTGAACATGACTAATAAAGTCTGTAACTCGAGTTTAATGAATCCTGACTTGATGAAAAGTTTGTTCCTTTGCCTCCAATATATATAACTCGTCCTGCTGTTGGATGAAAAATACACAGTCATTTAAACAGGGGCTTAAATGTATGTCATTATTGTATCTATAAGATATTAATATTGAAAAAAAATGATATAAACAATATAGATTTCACCCTGCATGTACAGCTCTGGAAGTCACAAGAAATTTCATTTTTACGATTGAATGCACCGCTTGGTTTTCATATCATACCGTATCGATATTGAGATATGTAATTTTCTCCATATCATTCAGCCCTACTTTAACCTTGCATAGCAGATGGGCCTGCCTGATTCAGTTCCTGAAATCCTGCAGATCCCCATCTTGCAGCGCACCATAGACCAATGGATTCACTCGGCTAAAATTTTCACGGCCCAATCAGGGAAAAAAGGCGGGAGCTCAAACAGAAGAGCGGAAGTGACGAAAAGGCGTGACGTCAGCAGACGGCTACCCAATTTGTACTGCGCATGCGTGAAAACTGCATCACTTCCTATCGAGCCGTGATGTGTATAAAAAAAAAGATATAGATATATACGCGATGGATTCAGACATAGAAATACGTACGGATCGGGTAGTGACTCCTGTCATAGATACATAGTAAAACTTGGTGAAATCTGCCCTCCTCAGAAGTTTAGTTTAGTGTAAGAGGATAGTATAAGGCCGTTAACTGTTAGCAGCTAAGTTAGCGGCTAACGGCTAACTTTAGCCGCTACGCACATAAGCTACGTCATATCGGGGCTTGATGTTGATTGGCCTGTGGTGAGTGTGTCAATCTGAACGGTCGTCCAATCTTCTTCTTCTGTGTTTCGAACGGTCGTCCAATCGCCAGCTACTGATTGTTTTGAAGGTCCCGCCTCTGAAATCTAATCAGAAGAGCAGCTACCCAGATGGACTTGTGAAATAATTCCGTGGCGGACATATGAAACTATCCATCTGGCGTGTCAGGTTAGCCCTACTTAGCCTCATAGGAAAAATCGCAGACCCTAATTCACATCTGTTGATCTTGGGGGGAGACTTTAATTGCACCTTGCAGCCAAATTTAGATAAATCTAATCCCAAACAAAAAAAGAATGTGTCCAAATCAGGTGCACTCCTTGTGTGTTTTATGCAGTCTTATGAATTATATGATCCTTGGAGGCACATTAACCCATCTGCTAGACAATTTTCGTTTTTTTCACCAGTCCACCTCTCATATACAAGAATTGACTTTTTTCTTATTGATTATAGAACAATGTCCTTTGTAGTTGATAGCAGGTACCATAGTATTACAATCTAAGATCACTGCCCTGTCCAGTTAGACATGTCATTTCCAAATAGTTCCATACTCCAGCGCTCATGGCAGCTTGACCCCCTACTATTAAAGCAACCATCATTTGAAAAGTTTATCTCTGGCCAAATAGACTTTTTTCTTCTGACAAATAGTATCCCAGGTATGTCATATACTACCATATGGGAGTCACTTAAGGCATATCTTTGGGGTCAGATTATCTCATATGCAACCCATAAGAAAAGAGAACGTAATAAACGCCTTAGGGAGCTGAACCAACAAATATTGAATATAGACAGTCAATTGGCCCATAACTACACACCTGAACTTTATAAGGAGCGGCTGCTGTTGCAAACAGAATTTGACAACCTTTCTATACAGCAGACTGAACGGATGATGCTAAAATCAAGACAGACATATTATGAACATGGTGAGAGAGTGGGGAAGTTACTGTGTCATCAACTCAAACGAACAATAGCACAAATTGCAATTCCTGAAATCTGTGTTTCACCAGACTCGACCTCTTCACACCCACAAATCATTAATGATCGTTTTAAAGCTTACTATACTGAACTTTACAAATCACAGACATCTACAAATGCGACAGACATTGAGAGTTTTCTGGACGGTCTAACTCTACCACAAATTTCCACAGAAGACAGAGATATGCTTGATGCACAAATAACAACTGAAGAGATAATACAGGCAATAAAGTCCATGCAAAATGGTAAAACACCAGGTCCGGATGGATACCCTGTTGAATTTTATAAGGTATTTGTTTCCAAGTTGGCACCTTTTTTTTTTCACCTTTGTTTATTGTTCCAGGAAATCACTTCAGACAAGAAACTTCCTCTCACCATGACGCAGGCTACTATATCAGTTTTGCTCAAGAAAGGTAGGGATTCATTAGACTGTAGCTCATACCGTCCAATTAGCCTGTTGTGCTGTGATTATAAGATTCTCACAAAAGTTTTATCACGCTGCCTAGAAACAGTGATGCCAAAAATTGTTGGTTTTGATCAAACAGGGTTTATACCAGGGAGGCAGTCGTTCTACAATATGAGGTGCCTGTTTAATGTGCTCTACTCAACCCACTCAACCCGGCAGACAGAGGTTATACTCTCACTCGATGCAGAAAAAGCTTTTGACCGGTTGAGTGGGATTACCTATTTAGGGTACTTGGTAGATTTGGATTTGGTCCTGCTTTTACCTCGTTAGTCAGGATATTATATACATCGCCAACGGCCTCAGTGCTCACAAATTCCATCAGATCTGATTATTTTAGGCGGCATAGAGGTACACGGCAGGGATGCTGCCTCTCACCATTTTTGTTTGATTTAGCCATTGAGCCACTGGCAACATCCTTGAGAATGCAACAGTGTATTGCAGGCATTACTAGAAATAACACGGTTCATAAGGTCTCACTGTATGCAGACGACCTTTTATTATTTATATCAAACCCAGTGGAGTCAATCCCCAAACTTATACACACATTACAACAATTTGGAGCAATATCGGGTTACAGTCTTAATCTAACAAAAAGTCTGCTCTTCCCCATAAATCAGTTAGCTAAACATATTGACTACAGCGGCTTCCCATTTAAATTAGAACAACAGGCTTTCACGTACTTGGGCATAAACGTTACACGGTCATATAAAAGCCTATATGACCATAACTTTAAAGTTTTGTTAAAACGCACCAAACAAGACTTTCTTAAGTGGTCAGCCCTCCCTATTACACTAGCGGGCCGAGTTAACACAATCAAGATGACAGTGCTACCAAGGTTTTTGTATTTGTTTCAGATGATTCCGATCCTTTTAAACAAGACATGGTTTAAACAATTAAATAGCCACATCATTAGTTTTATCTGGGGCACCTCGCCCCCGCAAATTAAAAGGACTTCATTGGAGATGCCCAAAAACATGGGGGGTCTGGGCCTGCCTAATTTTTTATTTTATTACTGGGCAGCAAATATCTCCAAATTGAATTACGATGTGGGCCACAATGGAACTTGAATCCAGTTTACCATTTTCACTAGTCTCCATTTTAAGCAGCCCTCTGCCCAGCAATCTAAGTCTTCAACATCTTGGGCTATTAGACATTCCTTGAAGATATGGTGGCAATTTAGAAAACACTTCCACCTCAGTCAGCCAATCACTCTCCTTCCTCTGGTGCGAAACCATCTGTTTCTTCCGTCTCAAGCTGACACTGCTTTTGAAATGTGGCACTGTAATGGATTGGTGTTCTTCAAAGACCTCTTTATAGATGGCACATTTGCTTCTTTTGATCTACTGCAAAAAGACAATAATATTACTAAAAACCACTTCTTCAGATACCTGCAGGTACGCAGTTTTGCCAAAAAACACTTCCCATTTCCTCATTTACCCCTGAGAACGATTTAGGTAATATGTTAGAGCTAGACCCAAAAGCAAAGAGAAGGGTAGCTAAGATTTATCAGATATTACAGGATATTAACCCACCATCGTGGGAAAATACACGGTTGGCATGGGAAAAAGACTTAAATATTACACTAACAGAGGAGACATGGCAGAAAAGTTTAAAATGCATACACACCACTTCTCTCTGCATACGTCATGGTCTCATCCAATTTAAGTAGTACACAGACTGCACTATTCAAATGAGAAACTAGCCAAAATATACCCGAACATTGATCCTGAATGCCCAAGATGCAGCCATAATCCAGCAACAGTGGGTCACATGTTTTGGTCATGTAGATGTCTGAACAGCTTCTGGACAAAGGTTTTTGAAGGTATATCTTACATTCGAGGTGTTACAGTAGATCCTGATCCAGTAATAGCCATCTTTGGGATAACACCCTCAGAAGAACATTTTATCACCATACAGATGAATGCTATAGCGTTCCTAACACTGATGGGACGGAGATTGATTCTTATGCAGTGGAAATCAGTAAAACCCCCATCATTCAGACACTGGGTTAAGGAGGTCCTCTCTATGATTCCCTTGGAGAAGTTGAGATACAGTCGAAATAGTAGCAAAGACAGATTTATTAAAACCTGGACTCCCTTTATTGAGTTTGTTGAGAACCTATCTTTCACCTGACGTTGCTTTGGCGAGTCAGCCATTGCACATTTAGAATGACCAGCTGGACTATGTAATGGATTAAGGTGACCCCCTCATGTCATTGGCACAGGTCTGGAAGAGATATGTGTTCTGTCGAAATAAGTATTAATATGTATTATGTGTGCACAAATATTAGTGTGAATTTGAACGTGTCCAGGATTTAGGATTTATGATGTTTGCACACATAACACGTGAATGTTTTTTTTTTTCAATATATATATACATAGATCTAAATATATATATATATTACATGGTTATTTATTCATTTAGAGTATATTTATTTTCTTTGTTGGCCTTGTGGGAGCGGGTGGGTGGGGTTTATATGTTTAATCTTTGTACTGTGAAAAATAAATAAAGTGCAAAAAAAAAAAAGTATTTGCTAAATAGTGTTTAGATATTTAGATACAGATATATTTACATGGATATTCACGCAATATGTATATATATATGTAAGTATTTAAGTTTATGGGTGTATAGGTACAAATTAAATTTCTATTGATGTTTATGTAGTTTATTTGTATTATGTCAACATTGATACTTATATGTTACATGTTTATAAGTACTTATTCATTATATATTATATACTTTGTCACATATTTATATGGATTATATGTAGGGGTGTCCAATATCACCACAAAATCAAATATCAGTTTATATTGGCCTGCATCTAAAATCTCCGATACCAGCAGTCCATTCTAATTTATTTTTTATTTATTTAATTCAGTCGTAGAATAGGCTTATGTTTACGTTAAACACAGTTGTTATTTTGACATTCAAAAATATATATTTTTTTGTTTTTTCTGGATTTATTGAGGTTATTTTTCAGGGTCTTCTAATTTATTTTTCACTTATATTATGTAATTGTTCTATATTCTTATGTTTAAGGTTAAATTTATTGAACCCATTGGTTAATAACAAATGGGTCAGTTTTTCTCATACCTACTATTGCTGACTACTGTTCTCTGTTTGAGTAATCTCACCTGATGAAGCCTTTTCTTACAGTCCATACTACAAAATAAGGAATAAAAGTCTGTATGATTCCTGCTTTACCTAATATTAATACCTAATATCTCCAAAATGCGACAAACACAGGAACACAATGGAAACAAAACTGAGTAAAACTGTTAACCATATCCTATGGAGTAGTCCACACAAGTGTGCGGGCTTCATATCCATATACTTGATTTTTCTCCATAATGCCCAGACTTTGGCAGAAGCCTTTTTGGGATTAAGAAACTACAGATAACATTAACAGCAGCGTAGCATAATCTACATGCGCTTCATGATAATTCCATTTCTCCCATAATGTTTCCCAGATGATTTTCAACATCCCTATTTGAACGGCTCCCTGACTCATGGTTGACTTTGTTTGGTAATTTCAGTCTAAACAGACTTCGTGTCATATCGTGAATTAGGCTAAGACATACTGCTCTTTTATATTCAATTGAACCAACCTGAAAATGTCTCCAGCTTTCTTCTGCATAGACAATGGACTTCTATGACAGCCTGACCACTGTATTTATGAATAGGAGGAATGAGGAAGTGCAGACCTGAGGGCGGGTGTGACTTGGCCATGATTGAATAGCCAAAGTTTGACTGTTGACCCGAAATGGCAGATAACCTAATATTTCAACAACATGTTGAGAATCAGACTTGTGCACAAAGTTTCATATTTTTCTCACAAGAACTGGGGAGGGTCAGTATTTCCAAAAAACAAAGGGTTGCGCTGTTATGCAAAAGTCCTCAACATGTTACTGTTGGGTTGCTCTAAAATGCGACAAACAAAGGAACACAATGGAAACAAAACTAAGTAAAACTGTTGACTACATCCTATGGTGTAGTCCACACAAGTGTGTGGGCTTCATATGCATATACTTGATTTTTTCCTTAATGCCCAGACTTTGGCAGAAGCCTTTTTGGGATTAACAAACTACAGATAACATTAACAGCAGCATAGCGTAATCTACATGCGCTTCATGATAATTCCATTTCTCCCAGAATGTTTCTCAGATGATTTTCAACATCCCTATTTGAACGGCTCCCTGACTCATGGTTGGCTTTGTTTTGTATTTTTAATCTAACAGATTTTGTGTTACATTGTGAATTAGAAGGATAAGACATACTACTCTGCTATATTCAATTGAACCAACCTGAAAATGTTTCTAGCTTGTTTCTGAATGGAAACAGGAGTTCTAGGACAGCTTGATCAACCTGTTCATGGCCCAATCCCAAACCGCCCCCTACACACTCTCCCTACCCACTACCCCTCCGTTTGCGCGTCCGCGCGGAGGGTCCGCCATATTAAGGGCTGTCCCATTCCACGGAGTGCGGAGGGAGAGTGGACCGTTCAGCCCTTAAACAGCGAGTCTGCATCGATGCAGGCTTCCATCGACTTTGGCAGGAAGTGCAACGTCTAAATGGGAGGAAACAACATGAATGTAAGTACCGCATGTGTCCATATGTTCCCCACACCTTTGTCACACTGCCAGAAAATCACATAAAGCGTGGTTTTAAAGTTTAAACCAAACAAACAAATCATGCTGACATTTGATATGATTGTGCAGCCCTGGCGTCATAAAATGTGAGCACAATTGGCAACATTTATTCATTTCTTTGATTGGAATTGTCAGATGGTAATCGGATTGAAAGACGTGGAATCACTTAAATGATTTGAATTAGTCTATAACGTAACTCATGTCCTAGCGGGTCATGATCTTTGCCACAGTGTAACAGCCACACACGGGGCGTCTTTCTGTTGCCATGGCCACAAAGTTTTCCTTTTCCGGTGAAGTGAGGAGAGCCTCCCATTCCTGCCCGTCATTTTTACACACCCTCCCCCTTCAGTGGAAGTGCCCTCCATATCTACGAGTGTGACTCAATTTGGAGTGACACTCGTTAGTGTGTAGGGGGCGGTTTTGGGATTGGGCCCATGACTGGGAGAAATGAGGAAGTTCAGACCTGAAGGTGGACTTCTAAAGTGTTGGGGGTGTGGCTTGACCATGATGCACCAGTTTGAGAAGACATCTGCACCCTGAGTCAGGGAAACATTACAAACTGGGATGGCCTGGGCTGGACCGCCCCCTGGTGGGGGCGGCACCTCGACGGCCCCCTCCCCGGCCCCCTCCCCTGCTGAATCTCCTAAATATATTGTGGATGTTTCCCTGGCTTAGGGTGCTATATTCTTCTCAGTTTCTGGTGCATCATGGTCATGCCACACCCCCAACACTTTAACGTCCACCTTCAGGTCTGAACTTTCTCATTTCTCCAAGTCTTGAACAGATTTATCAGGCTTTTGTAGAAGTCATCTGTCTATGCAGAAACAAGCTGGAGACATTTTCGGGGTTGGTTCAATTGAATATAGCAGAGTAGTATGTCTTCACCTAAAATGTGACATGAAGTCTGTTGGACTGAAAACACCAAACAAAGCCAACCATGAGTCAGGCAGCCATTCAAATAGGGATGTTGAAAACAATCTGAGAAACATTATGAATCAAATGGAACCCAAGTCGTTGGCTTGGGTTTGACTTGGTCCCTATATCCCTGTATGTATATATGTATATATATATCTATATAGAATCAATGATATATATATATATATATATATATCACTGATTCTTTTTTTTATGTATATTTTTGGGCATTTTGTGCCTTTATTGATAGGAGAGAGACAGTGGATAAGCTTGAGAAAGGGGGAGAGAGTGCAGGGGAAGACACTCTGCAAACTGGTCACGGGCAGGATTTGAACCTGGACCGGCAGAAGCAAGTATCTGGGGTGCTAACCACTAGGCCAAACCAGCACCCCAGTCAAAACATCTTTTCACAATATGGACAACTGTAA
The DNA here is from genome assembly GCA_036419115.1 of Scarus forsteni. Taxonomy (NCBI): domain Eukaryota; kingdom Metazoa; phylum Chordata; class Actinopteri; order Labriformes; family Labridae; genus Scarus; species Scarus forsteni. The sequence continues at coordinate 3,134,402 of JAZDUH010000451.1, forward strand.
ATTTATACACATCAAATGAAAAAGAATGGCTTTTCATATATAAAACAATGTATTAAGTGACCATCAACTAATATTTTCAGTAAAAATCTGCCTATTAAAGTTTTGTCCTGAGTTTCTGTCAACTCTGTCAGATTTTTTATAAAACCGAATTAAATCAGAAAATATTTTAGACCAACAATGTCAAGAGGAACCTTGGCGGGGAGATTGAAGATGATAAATGGGCAATGATAGTGTCTGATTGTGGTAAATACGTGAGAGAAGCAAGGAGTAAACTTAAGCAATACAACATAATACATAGATACTATTATACTCCATCCAGATTGCACAGGATGAAACTCTTGGGTGATGATTTATGTTGGAAATGCAAAAAAGAAACTAGAACTTTCCTTCATTGTATGTGGGACTGTGTCTTGATCAGACCTTTCTGGACTCGGATTCTGAAAATCTTAAGTGACTGGCTGGGATCAGAAATCTCCCTAAATCCAAAGCTTTGCTTACTGGGGGATAAATCTCTACTACCTAATATAACTGTGTGATCTTGTAACATTGTGTACTTCTACAACATACCTAAATGGTGAGAGCAGAAGAATTTTAGGAGGGTATGTATGGCAGGTATGCATGTGGGGATTCTTGGAAGTAGATGATCGGATGTATTTCTTTACAGATAAGGGTGCGACTTAATAGAGATGAAAAGACATCCACTTTTCCTTTTATAACTCATGCTTTTTGTTTATGAAACAATGTGAAGTCTGTGGCGAAACATATATGTTCCTGTACGGACAAACATGTTAACTTTGTTTTGTACCATGCCTTTGAAAAGCACAATACACACTTGACTTATAAAAAAGAAAATATTTCTATGCTCACAGCTGGATCATGTCAACTCCATCTCTCCATAATGGTCATTTAAGATTTTTACAGAGAGTATTGAGACAACTAGCTAGCTGCAGTGTACAGTACATGTTTACCAGGGAAAATGCATGCACATTATTTAACCACAGTGTATGACCTACACTTCTGATTTGTAGGGAATGGGCAGGCTGTGGTCTGTTTATTCTTTTGTAACTCTTGCTGCAGTTATATGTAAAACAAAGAAATAATTTTTCATGACTTATATTTTTTTAACAGAACTATGGCTAGACAGAAATTGTCAATTGAGGAACAAAGGAGAAGAAATAGAGAGAACAAGTTGACATGCAATATATATTGAGCCTGCGGGGTCCTGGGCTGGACCGCCCCTGGCGGGGCGGCGCCTCGACGGCCCCCGCTGAATTTCCTAAACATATTGTGGATGTTTCCCTGGCTTAGGGTGCTATATTCTTCTCAGTTTCTGGTGCATCATGGTCATGCCACACCCCCAACACTTTAAAGTCCACCTTCAGGTCTGAGCTTTCTCATTTCTCCAAGTCTTGAACAGATTTATCAGGCTTTTGTAGAAGTCATCTGTCTATGCAGAAACAAGCTGGAGACATTTTCGGGGTTGGTTCAATTGAATATAGCAGAGTAGTATATCTTAGGCTAAAATGTGACATGAAGTCTGTTGGACTGAAAACACCAAACAAAGCCAACCATGAGTCAGAGAGCCGTTCAAATAGGGATGTTGAAAACAATCTGAGAAACATTATGAATCCTGGGGAACCCTTCCATTTCAGTATTCTAAATGGGTACATTTGGCTATACTTTGCATCAAAGGTGACCCCAAATGAAATGGGGTGCCCCAATTTATCTCAATTTGGGCTACTTTTAAAAGTGGCCCCCAAAATGAAGTTCAATTTGGGGGAAAGTGGTAAATATGGGGGACCTTTTTCGCCAGTTCACGCCAACTCCTCTAGGGGGAGTCAGAGACCACTCCCGGACCAGACTGTTTGTGCTCTTGAGCGAAGCTGAACACACCTCTGCCTGCCTCTGCAGCCTGTGAACGACTGTTTAGCATTGCAGGACTTGTATTCAGCCCACGAAGAGCACTATTAAACTGAAGCAATTTTGAAAATCAACTTCTGCTATAGATGAACCGCAAGTTTGTGAACTTTACGTAAGGGAAGAATGGAGAGAGGGAGTAAGAGGTGAAGGGAGCTGAGGGAGGGAGGAAGAGTTAAACTTAATAAAGCTTGGGAGAGCAACAACTATTTGTACCTGTTCTCTTTGTTCGTACTTTTACTTTTAATGCTTAAGTACATTTAATAGTAGCTACTTTAAGACTTTTACTTAAGTGAATTTTTAATGAGTGACTTTCACTTTTAGTTGAGTATATTTTATATAAGATATCTTTACTTTTACTCAAGTATGGCTTTCAAGGACTTTTTACACCACTGTCCCAGACCCTTGGTAGCCCAAATTGACTCAAGTCCCACTTTGGGGAAAATATGCTAAAGACATGCAAATGGTCAGTCTTGGCCCCGCCCCATTCAATTCGTTGGACCTTTTTTTCACTTTGGGCTACTTTTTCGAGAGAAGTTCTCCCCATCGGTCGGGGTGACTAGTGGCCACGCCCCAAGTCAATTTGGGGTACTTTTCTTCACTTTGGGGGAGCTTTTCTTTGAAATTTCTCGTGATTGGTCGGGGTGACCCCTAGCCACGCCCCAAGTCAACTTGGGCTACTTTTTTTCCACTTTGGGCTACTTTTTCGGGAATGTGGCTCCTGATTGCTCAGGATGACTCCTGGCCACGGCACCAGTCAACTTGGGCTACTTTTTTTCCACTTTGGGCTACTTTTTCGGGAATGTGGCTCCTGATTGCTCGGGATGACTCCTGGCCACGCCCCCAGTCAATTTGGGCTACTTTTTTTTTTACTTCGGGCTACTTTTTGGCAAAATTTCTCCCGATTGCACAGGGTGACCCCTGGCCACGCCCCGAGTCAATTGAGGGCACTTTTTTTCAATTTGGGCTACTTTTTCCCAAAACTTTATGGAACGCTCCCAGATCGGAGGAGGGTGTCAGCGAAGGACCCGCAGACACGACCGTGAGCTTTTGTTCCCACTTCGGAGCACTTTGGCCCAAAATATCTCGGAGTGGTCTCGGAGGCCTCCGGTCCCCTTCCCGGGGGTGGCCGGGAGCCTCCCAGCACGTTGGAAAAACAAGTTTCCCAAAGTGAAGAAAAATTACTCCAAATTGGCCTATTCATAATGACTTGGAGATTAATTCATTTTGGGCTACTTTTGGAAGGAGCAAAGTAGCCCAAATTGCAGTCATTTTGGGCTACTTTTTTAAAAATTCCAAGTCACTGAGTCATTTTGGGCTACTTTTTCAATAACAAAAGTAGACCAAAATGACTACCTTTTGAATAGGAAAAAGTACTTAAAAAGTACTTAATCAATGGAAAAAGTAGCCCAAAATAACTCTGACATGCTTTTCCCTGACCTTTGACCCTTGGAAATGCTGCACGTCTACAATCTTTTGCACACTCATTCTACATGTACCCACGATGAACATACTCTAATTTCAGCCTCCTAGGTCACATGTTTATTAATAATAATTTTTTTTTTTTTTTTTTCTGGTCTCTTCTGACCCCCGAGGCTCCCAGTTGCTCGAGAGAGCCCAAATTTTGCACTGAGGTCAGGCTGAAGGCCCTCTACTGCCTTTCCAAGTCTCTTTTTTTCTTTTTTTTCTTTTTCTTCCCTCCCTCTCCCTCCTCCCTCCTCCTCTCTCCTCTCTCTCTCTCTCTCTCTCTCTCTGCATCTGCTTTTGCCCCGCTTTGTTTGCTCCTGTACTGCCTCTGGCTCTTGTCTTGTTGGTGGCCTGGGATCCTTGTTGGAGACTGCATGCTGCTGTGGAGTCACGAAGCCTCAAACTACAATTATAAACATGACACATAGTTGACCATTTTATTAGAACACTCCATTCCCATTATCATTATAGTTATTTATACAGATACTAGCATGATCTCCATATCCATGATCGATACATCTACAGTATCTATATTTTACTACCACATAGGCATGAGGTCCCTCTTGAAAATGGGATGTCACATCTCAAGAGGCCTTTAACACATTTATATTTAATGGAGACAAATATGGTTGGGATGCACTTGTGGTCTGGGCACCCATGAGTTTGTCACTACCATAAATTCTTATTTTCAGTAAGAATATCTAAGATTATACTTCTAGAAAACAATCACCACAACCATTCAGACATGAGGACCCTCCTGAAAATGAGATGTAGCATCTCAAGAGGCTACCCTCTAATAAATCAGACGACAGGTCTATGGTACATGAACCTGTCCCTAACTTTAGTTACCATTCTAGTCCACTTGTCTCCTCTTACCTCCCTTCTTTTGCCCTCACACCCAACACAGCATCGTGTGGATTTGCTGTTCATCATGAGACTGGGATCCACATTCAAGATTTCCTGCTGCTTAACAGAAGGTTTTTTCTTGCCGCCATGATGGAGGGATCCATGATTGGCTATTTGGATTCATGTTGGGTGTTGGATGTATATATTTGTATATATATGTATATGTGTATTTTATATGTATATATGTATCTATGCATATATGTGTATCCATAAAATGAAGAGCTATTGTAAAGTGTCTTGAGATAACACTTGTTATGAATTGGTGCTATATGGTATGGTACTAGGCTCAAGCCCTGTTGCTCGTCATAACCTGCCTCCAACACGGATAATTCCTCCATCTGGGTCTAGCTCAGGGGATAAGGTTAGTAGCCTGCTACTTTTCTGGACTGACTTACCCGTTGTGAGATGGTGCAGTTCTTCTGGGAAGCAGTCCCTTTGTATCTGCTTGAAGATCAGTCTCTCTGCTTCCTGATAATCTGCAGCGGCAGGGGCACCCTTCTGGGGGGCCACCCCATGGAACTCTTGCACAGCCTCAACTAGATCCTTCCAGGACTGGTACTGTTCAGCAGAAGGAAGTTTTGTGTCTGCACTCGTTGACACCACTCCGCAGAAGGTAGCCTTACGATACTCTGATAGGTCAGACTCTGGTTCACCGGCACCACCGGCCATGCTTCAGGCCCTTCCAGGAGGAAAGGTGGTCCCATACACCACCGGTTAGGGGCTGCAAGTTCTCGAAGTGTCTTACCCCGTGTAAGGTCCTCAACAGGGTTTTGAGAAGAGTTTACATAGTGCCAGCTGCTTGGGTCTGTTAACTCTTGAATCTCTGACACCCTTGTGCCCACAAACACTTTAAAACGACAGGACTCTGATTGGATCCATGTTAGTACTGCTGTCGAATCAGTCCACAGGGTGATCTGGTCAATGGGCAGGGTGAGCTCCTTTTCCAACAACTTGGCCAGCTGTGCTGCTGTCAGAGCACCTTAGAGCTCTAGCCTGGGCATCAAGGTCTGTCGACGAGGGGCAACTCTAGATCTGGCCACCAGAAAGGACAGGTAGACTTGGCCTGAGGTATCTTCTGTCCGCAGGTAGGCGACTGAGCCGTAAGCTCGCTCCGAAGCATCACTGAAAATGTGGATCTGTCTGTTAGCCACCTGAACCTGTGGTGGTGTGTAAGGTCATGGCAGCGATATGCTCGGTAGAGTGTGGAGTTCTACTTCCCAGGTCTTCCAGGCCTCCAGTAGCTCTTGTGGAAGAAGGGGGTCGTCCCAACTGCGCTGCTTATCCCAGAGACACTGAACAAGGACCTTTGCTCTGGTTGTGTAAGGTAGAATATATCCCAGTGGACCATATTGTCGGGCCAAGACTTTGTAGACATTTTTCAATGTGCCATACTCGAAAGGTCAATGTTTGTACCCAAGCATGTCTGACTCCCAATCCCAACTAAGTCCAAGTGTAGATTCAGGTTGGTTGGGGTCACCCTGTGAGAGCCAGCGCTCAAGGCTATCTGACCTGGAGTCTTTGAGCAGGTGGCTGATGCTGCTGGGGATGTTGCTAGCCCACTGGCAAAGCTCGAAACCCCCAGCTGCTAGAATTGTGCACAGTTTATCCACAAGCACCTTCGCTTCTTCGGGAGTCGGTACACTTTGCAAGCAGTTATCCACATACAAGCACTGTTCCACTGATTGCCTAACGTCCTCTTTAGCTGTGCTGTGTTTTTGACATGTCGCGGGAGTGCAAAGGTGGCGCAGCAAGGGGAGCAGGTCATCCTAAATGACAGAACTTGCAGCTCATACACATCTGGAGGATCTTCTTGCCTCATGTCCCTCCACACAAATCTCAATAAGGGCCTGTCCTCAGGCAAGAGCCGAACCTGATGGAACATGGCCTGAATGTCTCCGCTGATGGCCACTGTGTGCTACCTAAAACGCAGGAGTACTCAGAGGAGGGAGGCACCGAGTGTAGGTCCTGATAGGAGGGCATCGTTCAGGCTGAGGCCCCGAAACTGGAAAGAGCAGTTGAATACAAGACGGTTCCTCCCATTGTGGCAGGCTAGATGGTGGGGAATGAACCATGATTCACCCTCTGTAGGATGATCTGGGTCCAGCCTTTTTACTGACCCTGTTCTGACGAGCTTCCTGATCTCCTCACAATATGCTTCAGCTAGCAGTGGGTTCTTAGCAAGCCTCTTCTCCGTACTTCTCAGACTTGGCATAACTGCCTCCTTCGTGGCATGAAAGGCTGGAGTCTGATGTTTGCGTAGCAAAGGGGTAGCATGCCTTAAGAAACCTTCAACCTCCACACGTGTTGTCTTTCTCTGGAGGAGCTCAACGGCGTCCTGATCTTCTCTGGGGCGCACAACCATCTTGTCATTTCTGAAAGGCAACACATATACCTGCCAGAGTTGCTGCACATTCTGCATCAGTTCGGTGGTCTCTGGTGAAGTAGCAGTGAAGAGGCACTGCTGGTGGGACAGCGCATAACCATCTTTTTTTTTTTTTTTTTTTTTTTTTTTTTTTACAACATAGGCTGATATGATTGAATAGTTTAAAGATCTATTTATGTTTTTGATTATTTTTTTTTTTTTTTTTTTTTTTTTTTTTTTCTCTGAATTATTGCTTAATGACACTTCATACACAAAAGCTTAAACATACAAATCTAAACATTTATCACTTCACAGTGTTGAAAAGTCTATATTCGGTATCGCTTAATATGTGATCAAGTCGGAAACAAGGCAACATGAACCCTGCTAACAAGAATAATCCATGTCTTCAAGATTAAGAAATGACTGTGTAAGCTTGATGCTAACATGCAATGGAAAATTTTTTTTTTTTTTTTTTTTTTTATGATTTTTTTTTTTTTTTTTTTTTTTTTTTTTTTTTTTTTTTTTTTTTTTTTTTTATTTTGACACTTCATGCTCAAAAGCTTAAACTTACAAATCCAAACATTTATTACCTTGCAGATTTGATAAATATATATTAGGTATCAGTAAATAGTGTGATCAATTCCAAAACAAAGCCCTTTTAAGCCTGCTTACACATCTATGTCTTCAAGATTAAAAAAATGCCTGTATTAACTTGATGCTAACACATAATGGGAAATCCCATTTACATGCTAACCAAAGTTAGCATTGCTGTATGAGGTATTTTGCCTCCAAAAGCTGATTGATATGAGGGTTGTAGGTGGTGGGATGTTTTGAATTTGTGCACTTGAAATGTTTTTTTTTTTTTTTTTTTTTTTTTTTTTTTTTGATGCTCAAAAGCATAAACATACAAATCGAAACATTTATTACCTTGCAGAGTTGAAAAGTATATATTTATAATCACTAAATAGTGTGATCAAGTCTAAAACAAAGCCCTATTAAGCCTGCTTACACATCCATGGCTTCAAGATTTAAAAAAAATATAACTGTGTTAGATTGATGCTAACACATAATGGGAAACCCCATATTCATGCTAACCAAAGTTAGCATTGCTGTATGATTTATTTTACCTCCAAAAGCTGATTGATATGAGGGTTGTAGGTGGTTAGATGTTTTGAATTTGTGCACTTTTTTTATTTATTTTTTTTTTTTTTTTTTTTTTTTTTTTAGTGTGATCAAGTCCAAAACAAGACCCTATTAAGCCTGCTTACACATCCGTGGCTTCAATATTTAACAAAAATGCCTGTGTTAGCTTGATGCTAACACATCACCGGAAATTCCATCTACATGCTAACCAAAGTTAGTATTGCTGTATGAGGTATTTTGCCTCCAAAAGCTTATTGATATGAGGGTTGTGGGTGGTTCGATGTTTTAAATTTGTGCACTTGAAATGTTTTTGAGCTCTCATCTTCTTCAGATAGCGCTACTTTGAGTACATTCACTGGCTAATGGAACATGAGAGTCTGCATCTTTAAATTACTTCTTGATGACACTTGATGCTCAAAAGCTTAAACATACAAATCCAACCATTTATTACCTTTCAGATTTGCAAAGTGTGTATTAAGTATCACTAAATAGTGTGATCAAGTCTAAAACAACACCCTATTAAGCCTTCTGACACATCCATTGCTTCAATATTTAACAAAAATGCATGTGTTAGCTTGATGCTAACACATAATGGGAAATCCCATCTACATGCTAACCAAAGTTAGCATTGCTGTATGAGGTACTTTACCTCCAAATGCTGATTGATATGAGGGTTGTAGGTGGTAAGGTGTTTTGAATTCTTACACTTGAAATGTTTTTGAGCTCTCATCTTCTTCAGATAGCCCTACTTTGAGTACATTCACTGGCTAATGGAACATGAGAGTCTGCATCTTTAAATTACTTCTTCATGACACTTGATGCTCAAAAGCTTAAACATACAAATCCAAACATTTATTACCTTTCAGAGTTGAAAAGTATGTATTAAGTATCACTAAATAGTGTGATCAAGTCTAAAACAACACCCTTTTAAGCCTGCTTACACATCCATGGCTTCAATATTTAACAAAAATGCCTGTGTTAGCTTGATGCTAACACATAATGGGAAATCCCATCTAGGGGAGAGTGACGTGAGTTGAGCCAGTTTTTACTTGAGGCCTCTTTAAAGTGAGGGTGGGACAGTTATGCCTCCAACTAAAATATGTACACATGTTTCAGGATTTTGTGCATACCTGGGAATAATCACTTTATATCTAAAATAAACCATTTTGAAAATATGACTTTCCAAAAAAAAGTGGTCTCTTGGCTCAACTTGCCCCTAATGAGGGGTAAATTGAGCCAAGGGAGAGTATAAATTGAGCCACATGGGGTAAATTGCGCCATTATTTATGTTGAAGTCAGTGGTGGCTGCTGGTCAGTCAAGGAGGGGAAGCTCATTTTTTTCCGGCCTACATCATAAATTTCTTTATTTAAATTTAAATTCTACCCTCCGTTCCTTTCAATAAAATGATCTGTAACCCTGTTGTACCAACTAGGTGTCTTTTCTAGGGATTTTACCAGTGTTCTCTCAATGGCCAGCAGAGCTAGACTGCTTAAACGGCCTATGCCCATTGTGCTGCGGGAGTAAGACTTTAGCTGCTTTAAGCAGGAGAAGCTCCTCTCCAGAACAACTGAATGTAAAACTTAGAAGATGCTCCGGTGGAGGGTTATACTTCAAGATCGCTGATTGGCTCATTTCACTGTCAATCGAAAAGGGATTTGGCCTCAGACAGATCATCCAATCATCATGCAGAAGCCGAGTGTCCAGGCCAGCCCACTGCCTCATAGACCCCCAGAGACGCTGAGCGTCCAATGGGCGGGACAAAGCCCAGCGTTTGTCCAATGACCGTCCAGTTTCCACAGTGGAACAACCCACTCTACACTTCCCCATCGAAGTCAGAAGATGCTCAGTGTCCGACTGTGTTAAAGTGCTGAGACGCTGCGGGGATGAATGAGAAGGAAGTCGCTACAGTTATCTGTGATAAGTAGCTGATTCTGAACAAAAGATGAAGGTATTCTAGCGCATATTTAGTCAATGAAATATACACACAGCAGGACATATCACCACTGAGCCAGTGGCTCAACTTCCCCCAGACCTGTTGGCTCAAATTACCCCAACCCGGCCATTTTAACAAACTTGTATCATCCAGCAGTTTAGAGCTAATGTAATTCTAACAGTGTAGTATCATATTGTAACTTCCTACAGCACTAACACATGTGCAAGATTTTTTCAAACTTGTCTGTGATTGTTCAGACACAAGAATCATGAAACCTTGAACATAAAGAAATCACTTTGAATGTCAAAAAAACAGTTTTTTGAACTTAAATGTGCTTACCACTTATTCCATGTGCCTCTCTCCATCACAGCTTGGGAAAAATGGATGACTCTTTAAAAATGTGTGGTCACATGACCAATTTTTTGTACGGTTTCCTAGAAACAAGGGGTGGCTCAACTTCCCCACTGGCTCAACTCACCTCACTCTCCCCTACATGCTAACCAAAGTTAGCATTGCTGTATGAGGTATTTTGCCTCCAAAAGCTTATTGATATGAGGGTTGTAGGTGGTTAGGTGTTTTGAATTCTTGCACTTGAAATGTTTTTGAGCTCTCATCTTCTTCAGATAGCCCTACTTTGAGTACATTCACTGGCTAATGGAACATGAGAGTCTGCATCTTTAAATTACTTCTTGATGACACTTGATGCTCAAAAGCTTAAACATACAAATCCAAACATTTATTACCTTTTAGAGTTGAAAAGTATGTATTAAGTTACACTAATTAGTGTGATCAAGTCTAAAACAACACCCTATTAAGCCTGCTTACACATCCATGGCTTCAATATTTAACAAAAATGCCTGTGTTAGCTTGATGCTAACACATAATGGGAAATCCCATCTACATGCTACCCACAGTTAGCATTGCTGTATGAGGTACTTTGCCTCCAAAAGCTGATTGATATGAGGGTTGTGGGTGGTTAGATGTTTTGAATTTGTGCACTTGAAATGTTTTTGAGCTCTCATCTTCTTCAGATAGCCCTACTTTGAGTACATTCACTGGCTAATGGAACATGAGAGTCTGCATCTTTAAATTACTTCTTGATGACACTTGATGCTCAAAAGCTTAAACATACAAATCCAAACATTTATTACCTTTCAGAGATGAAAAGTATGTATTAAGTATCAGTTAATAGTGTGACCAAGTCTAAAACAACACCCTATTAAGCCTGCTTACACATCCATGGCTTCAATATTTAACAAAAATGCCTGTGTTAGCTTGATGCTAACACATAATGGAAAATCCCATGTAAATGCTAACTGAAAATATCATTGCTGTATGAAGTATTTTGCCTCCTAAAGCTGATTGATATGAGGGTTGTAGGTGGTTTTATGTTTTAAATTTGTGCACTTGAAATGTTTTTGAGCTCTCATCTTCTTCAGATAGCCCTACTTTGAGTACATTCACTGGTTAATGGAACATGAGAGGCAACATCTTTGAAATACTTCTCGATGACACTGTAACACGTTCTATGTGACATTGCCTAGTGCACATATACTAAAGTTAATGTCACTTACTGTAATGTGGGCTAGATCAGAAGATATAGTTTCGCTCAGGGAGGATAAATGTGACAAGAACAACGGTGTGGAAAAGAAAGCGTAACAAAAATATATTTATCGGCAGGAAAGCCACGCTGAAATTTCAACAACCGGAAAAAAAGATCAGCTATGACTGACTACTGTGTACGTCTTGGTATTTCAAAAAGAACAGTTATCACTCAGAATTTACCATCAATTTACAAATAACAACCTCAGTTGAAAATAACCACAAAACAAATTCACAGTAAAAAGATATAATATTCAAAGTGCAAATAAAATAGAAAAATGGGCCCAAAATGGTAAATGAATAAGTCCAAAAATAGTCAAATGTCCGAAACAGTCAGTGTCCAGTTGTCCACAGTCAGTGTGTATCACTCATCTACCCGGGTAGTGTGATTTTTGTCTCTTATCTGTATGATATGATACGATGTGATCTCTCCAGATGCTCGATGAAGCTGTTCCCGTCGTTACACCCTCCGAACGGCGGTTCCCTACTCCACGTCTCACTGGCTCGGGCTCTGGCTCGCCATCGGAATGGTTCATACACAAGAAAAAAACCAACCGGAGTGTTCCCTCGACAAAAACAGAATAAACGGCGATCTTCACAACCCAAAAACAAACTCCTCACAATCCGGATACTTCTCAAAATCGATGCCTTACAACAAAAATAGCTTTCATCCACTTTCATTTAGTTTCAAACACTTATTGCTCTCTTTTGGCTGTAGCCTGTCTGCTCTCATCGGCATCAGTGAAGAGAAAAAAAAAAAAACAGGAGAGAAAAAAAAACAAGCAAAAAAAAAAAAAAGGAAACTCAGTCTGCGAGTGGCGCTGCATGTGTGACTGGTGCGCCCTCTGCTGGTGAAAATAAGGAACTACAACACAATACAAACATAAGCTCAACTGGTATAGTTTATCATGGTTAAACTGGAAAAATTGGGGATTACTCTGTGTGTGTAACTACAGGGTGTTACAACACTTTATGCTCAAAACTTACACATACAAATCCAAACATTTATCACCTTGCAGAGTTGAAAAGTATATATTTAGTATCAGTAAATAGTGTGATCAAGTGTAAAACAAAGCCCTATTAAGCCTGCTTACACATCCATGTCTTCAAGATTAAATAAATACCTGTGTTAGCTTGATGCTAACGCATTATGGAAAATCCCATATACATGCTGACCGACAATATCATTGCTGTATGAAGTATTTTGCCTCCAAAAGCTGATTGATATGAGGGTTGTAGGTGGTTTTATGTTTTAAATTTGTGCACTTGAAATGTTTTTGAGCTCTCATATTCTCAGATAGCCCTACTTTGAGTACATTCACTGGTTAATGGAATATGAGAGTCAGCTTCTTTGAATTACTTCTTGATGACAGTTTATTCTCAAACCTTAGACATAGAAATCCAAACATTTACCACCTTGCAGAGTTGATAAGTATATATTTAGTATCAGTAAATAGTGTGATCAAGTGTAAAACAAAGCCCTATTAAGCCTGCTTACACATCCATGTCTTCAAAATTAAAAAAATACCTGTGTTAGCTTGATGCTAACACATAATGGAAAATCCCATATACATTCTAACCGAGATTAGCATTGCTGTATGACGTATTTTGCCTCCTAAAGCTGATTGAAATGAGTGTTGTAGGTGGTTCGATGTCTTAAATTTGTGCACTTGACATGTTTTTGAGCTCTCATCTTCGTCAGATAGCCCTACTTTGAGTACATTCACTGGTTAATGGAACATGAGAGTCAGCATCGTTGAATTACTTCTTGATGGCAGTTTATTCTCAAACCTTAGACATAGAAATCCAAACATTTACCACCTTGCAGAGTTGATGAGTATATATTTAGTATCACTAAATAGTGTGATCAAGTGTAAATCAAAGCCCTATTAAGCCTGCTTACACATCCATGTCTTCAAGATTAAAAAAAATACCAGTTTTCTTGATGCTAACACATTATGGAAAATCCCATATACATGCTAACCGACAATAGCATTGCTGTATGAAGTATTTTGCCTCCAAAAGCTGATTGATATGAGGGTTGTAGGTGGTTTTATGTTTTAAATTTGTGCACTTGAAATGTTTTTGAGCTCTCATATTCTTCAGATAGCCCTACTTTGAGTACATTCACTGGTTAATGGAACATGAGAGTCAGCATCTTTGAATTACTTCTTGATGACACTTTATGCTCAAAACTAAGACATACAAATCCAAACATTTATCACCTTTTGAAGTTGAAAAGTATATATTTAGTATCACTAAATAGTGTGATCAAGTGTAAAACAAAGCCCTATTAAGCCTGCTTACACATCCATGTCTTCAAGATTAAAAAAAATACCTGTTTTCTTGATGCTAACACATAATGGAAAATCCCATATACATGCTAACTGAAATTAGCATTGCTGTATGAAGTATTTTGCCTCCAAAAGCTGATTGATATGAGGGTTGTAGGTGGTTCGATGTTTTAAATTTGTGCACTTGAAATGTTTTTGAGCTCTCATATTCCCAGATAGCCCTACTTTGAGTACATTCACTGGTTAATGGAACATGAGAGTCAGCATCTTTGAATTACTTCTTGATGACACTTTATGCTCAAAACTAAGACATACAAATCCAAACATTTTTCACCTTGCGAAGTTGAAAAGTATATATTTAGTATCAGTAAATAGTGTGATCAAGTGTAAAACAAAGCCCTATTAAGCCTGCTTACACATCCATGTCTTCAAGATTAAAAAAATACCTGTGTTAGCTTGATGCTAACACATAATGGAAAATCCCATCTACATGCTAACCAAAGTTAGCATTGCTGTATGACGTATTTTGCCTCCAAAAGCTGATGGATATGAGGATTGTAGGTGGTTCGATGTTTTAAATTTGTGCACTTGAAATGTTTTTGAGCTCTCATATTCTTCAGATAGCCCTACTTTGAGTACATTCACTGGTTAATGGAACATGAGAGTCAGCATCTTTGAATTACTTCTTGATGACACTTTATGCTCAAAACTAAGACATACAAATCCAAACATTTTTCACCTTGCAAAGTTGAAAAGTATATATTTAGGATCACTAAATAGTGTGATCAAGTGTAAAACAAAGCCCTATTAAGCCCTCTTACACATCCATGTCTTCAAGATTAAAAAAATACCTGTGTTAGCTTGATGCTAACACATAATGGAAAATCCCAAATACGTGCTAACTGAAATTAGCATTGCTGTATGACTTAATTTGTCTCCAAATGCTGATGGATATGAGGATTGCAGGTGGTTCGATGTTTTTAATTTGTGCACTTGAAATGTTTTTGAGCTCTCACAATCTCAGATAGCCCTACTTTGAGTACATTCACTGGTTAATGGAACATGAGAGTCAGCATCTTTGAATTACTTCTTGATGACACTTTATGCTCAAAACTAAGACATACAAATCCAAACATTTATCACCTTGCAGAGTTGATAAGTATATATTTAGGATCACTAAATAGTGTGATCAAGTGTAAAACAAAGCCCTATTAAGCCCTCTTACACATCCATGTCTTCAAGATTAAAAAAAATACCTGTTTTCTTGATGCTAACACATTATGGAAAATCCCATATACATGCTAACTGAAATTAGCATTGCTGTATGACGTATTTTGCCTCCTAAAGCTGATTGAAATGAGTGTTGTAGGTGGTTCGATGTTTTAAATTTGTGCACTTGACATGTTTTTGAGCTCTCATCTTCGTCAGATAGCCCTACTTTGAGTACATTCACTGGTTAATGGAACATGAGAGTCAGCATCGTTGAATTACTTCTTGATGACACTTGATTCTCAAACCTTAGACATAGAAATCCAAACATTTACCACCTTGCAGAGTTGATGAGTATATATTTAGTATCACTAAATAGTGTGATCAAGTGTAAATCAAAGCCCTATTAAGCCTGCTTACACATCCATGTCTTCAAGATTAAAAAAATACCTGTGTTAGCTTGATGCTAACACATAATGGAAAATCCCATATACATGCTAACCGAAATTAGCATTGCTGTATGAAGTATTTTGCCTCCAAAAGCTGATTGATATGAGGGTTGTAGGTGGTTCGATGTTTTAAATTTGTGCACTTGAAATGTTTTTGAGCTCTCATATTCTTCAGATAGCCCTACTTTGAGTACATTCACTGGTTAATGGAACATGAGAGTCAGCATCTTTGAATTACTTCTTGATGACACTTTATGCTCAAAACCTTAGACATACAAATCCAAACATTTACCACCTTGCAGAGTTGATAAGTATATACACTCAACAAAAATATAAACGCAACACTTTTGTTTTTGCTCCCATTTTTCATGAGATGGACTTAAAGATCTAAAATTCATTCCCGATACACAATATTACCATTTCTCTCAAACATTGTTCACAAATCTGTCTAAATCCGTGATAGTGAGCACTTCTGCTTTGCTGAGAAAATCCATCCCACCTCACAGGTGTGCCACATCAAGATGCTCATCAGACACCATGATTAGTGCACAGGTGTGCCTTAGACTGTCCACAATAAAAGGCCACCCTGAAATGTGCAGTTTTTTTGCTTTATTGGGGGTCTGGGGACTCAGAACCAGTCAGTATCTGGTGTGACCACCATTTGCCTCATGCAGTGCAACACATCTTCTTCGCATAGAGTTTATCAGATTGTCAATTGTGGCCTGTGGAATGTTGGTCCACTCCTCTTCAATGGCTGTGCGAAGTTGTTGGATATTAGTGGGAACTGGTACACGCTGTCGTATACGCCGGTCAAGCACATCCCAAACATGCTCAATGGGTGACATGTCCGGTGAGTATGCTGGCCATGCAAGAACTGGGACATTTTCAGCTTCCAAGAATTGTGTACAGATCCTTGCAACATGGGGCCGTGCATTATCTTGCTGAAACATGAGGTGATGTTCATGGATGTACGGCACAACAATGGGCCTCAGGATCTAATCACGGGTGCATCGGGTACACAATCTCTGTGTGCATTCAAAATACCATCAATAAAATGCACCTGTGTTCTTCGTCCATAACAGATGCCCGCCCATACCATAACCCCATCACCACCATGGGCCACTCGATCCACAACATTGACATCAGCAAAGCGCTCACCCACACAACGCCACACACGCTGTCTGCCATCTGCCCTGAACAATGTAAACTGAGATTCATCCGTGAAGAAAACACCTCTCCAACGTGCCATACGCCATCGAATGTGAGCATTTGCCCACTCAAGTCCGTTACGGCGACGATCTGGAGTCAGGTTAAGACCCTGATGAGGACGACGAGCATGCAGTTGAGCTTCCCTGAGACGGTTTCTGACAGTTTGTGCAGAAATTCTTTGGTTATGCAAACCAATTGTTTCAGCAGCTGTCTGAGTGGCTGGTCCCAGACGATCTTGGAGGTGAACCTGCTGGATGTGGAGGTCCTGGGCTGGTGTGGTTACACGTGGTCTGCGGTTGTGAGGCCGGTTGGATGTACTGCCATATTCTCTGAAACGCCTTTGGAGACGGCTTACGGTGGAGAAATGAACATTCAATGCAGGAGCAACAGATCTGGTTGACATTCCTGCTGTCAGCATGCAAATTGCACGCTCTCTCAATGCTTGCGACATCTGTGGCATTTTGCTGTGAGACAAAACTGCACATTTCAGGGTGGCCTTTTATTGTGGGCAGTATAAGGTACACCTGTGCACTAATCTTGATGTCATATCAGCATCTTGATGTGGCACACCTGTGAAGTGGGATGGATTTTCTCAGCAAAGCATAAGTGCTAACCATCAAACATTTAGACAGATTTGTGAACAACATTTGAAAGAAATGGTAATATAGTTTATCTGGAATTAATTTTAGATCTTTGAGTCCATCTTATGAAAAATGGGAGCAAAAACAAAAGTGTTGCGTTTATATTTTTGTTGAGTGTATATACTTATCAACTCTGCAAGGTGGTAAATGTTTGGATTTGTATGTCTTAGTTTTGAGCATAAAGTGTCATCAAGAAGTAATTCAAAGATGCTGACTCTCATGTTCCATTAACCAGTGAATGTACTCAAAGTAGGGCTATCTGAAGAAGATGAGAGCTCAAAAACATTTCAAGTGCACAAATTTAAAACTAACCCCCTACAACCCTCATATCAATCAGCTTTTGGAGGCAAAATACTTCATAAAGCAATGCTAATTTCAGTTAGCATGTATATGGGATTTTCCATTATGTGTTAGCATCAAGCTAACACAGGTATTTTTGTAATCTTGAAGACATGGATGTGTAAGCAGGCTTAATAGGGCGTTGTTTTAGACTTGATCACACTATTTACTGATACTAAATATAAACTTTTCAACTGTTCAAGGTGATAAATGTTTGGATTTGTATGTCTTAGTTTTGAGCATAAAGTGTCATCAAGAAGTAATTCAAAGATGCTGACTCTCATGTTCCATTAACCAGTGAATGTACTCAAAGAAGGGCTATCTGGAGAATATGAGAGCTCAAAAACATTTCAAGTGCACAAATTTAAAACATCGAACCACCTACAATCCTCATATCTGTCAGCTTTTGGAGGCAAAGTACGTCATATAGCAATGCTAATCTCGGTTAGCATATATATGGGATTTTCCATTATGTGTTAGCATCAAGCTAACACAGGTTTTTTTTAATCTTGAAGACATGGACGTCTAAGCAGGCTTAATAGGGCTTTGTTTTACACTTGATCACACTATTTAGTGATACTAAATATATACTTATCAACTCTGCAAGGTGGTAAATGTTTGGATTTCTATGTCTAAGGTTTGAGAATAAACTTTCATCAAGAAGTAATACAAAGATGCTGACTCTCATGTTCCATTAACCAGTGAATGTACTCAAAGTAGGGCTATCTGAGAATATGAGAGCTCAAGAACATTTAAAGTGCACAAATTTAAAACTTCTAACCACCTACAACCCTCATATCCATCAGCTTTAGGAGGCAAAATACGTCATACAGCAATGCTAATTTCAGATAGCAAGTATATGGGATTTTCCATTATGTGTTAGCATCAAGCTAACACAGGTATTCTTTTAACCTTGAAGACATGGATGTGTAAGCAGGCTTAATATGGCTTTGTTTTACACTTGATCACACTATTTAGTGATACTAAATATATACTTTTCAACTTTTCAAGGTGGTAAATGTTTGGATGTCTATGGCTCAGGTTTTGAGCATAAAGTGTCATCAAGAAGTAATTCAAAGATGCTGACTCTCATGTTCCATTAACCAGTGAATGTACTCAAAGTAGGGCTATCTGACGAAGAAGAGATTCAAAAACATTTCAAGTGCACAAATTTAAAACATCGAACCACCTACAACCCTCATATCAATCAGCTTTTGGAGGCAAAATACTTCATACAGCAATGCTAATTTCAGTTAGCATGTATATGGGTTTTTTCCATTATGTGTTAGCATCAAGCTAACAGGTATTTTTTAATCTTGAAGACATGGATGTGTTAGAGGGCTTAATAGGGCTTTGTTTTACACTTGATCACACTATTTAGTGATGCTAAATATATACTTTTCAACGTTGCAAGGCGAAAAATGTTTGGATTTGTATGTCTTAGTTTTGAGCATAAAGTGTCATCAAGATGTAATTCAAAGATGCTGACTCTCATGTTCCATTAACCAGTGAATGTACTCAAAGTAGGGCTATCTGACGAAGATGAGAGCTCAAAAACATTTCAAGTGCAAGAATTCAAAACATCTAACCACCTACAACCCTCATATCAATCAGCTTTTGGAGGCAAAATTACGTCATACAGCAATGCTAATTTCGGTTAGCATGTATATGGGATTTTCCATTATGTGTTAACATCAAGCTAACACAGGTATTTTTTAATCTTGAAGACATGGATGTGTAAGCAGCCTTAATAGGGCTTTGTTTTACACTTGATCACACTATTTAGTGATGCTAAATATACACTTTTCAACGTTGCAAGGCGAAAAATGTTTGGATTTGTATGTCTTAGTTTTGAGCATAAAGTGTCATCAAGAAGTAATTCAAAGATGCTGACTCTCATGTTCCATTAACCAGTGAATGTACTCAAAGTAGGGCTATCTGACGAAAATGAGAGCTCAAAAACATTTCAAGTGCACAAATTTAAAACATCGAACCACCCACAACCCTCATATCCATCAGCTTTTGGAGGCAAAATACTTCATACAGCAATGCTAATTTTGGTTAGCATGTATATGGGATTTTCCATTATGTGTTAGCATCAAGCTAACACAGGCATTTTTGTTAATTATTGAAGCCATGGATGTGTAAGCAGGCTTAATAGGGCTTTGTTTTACACTTGATCACACTATTTAGTGATGCTAAATATACACTTTTCAACTTTGAAAGGTGATAAATATTTGGATTGGTATGTCTAAGGTTTTGAGCATGAAGTGTCATCAAGAAGTCATTCAAAGATGCTGACTCTCATGTTCCATTAACCAGTGAATGTACTCAAAGTAGGGCTATCTGAAGAATATGAGAGCTCAAAAACATTTCAAGTGCACAAATTTAAAACATCGAACCACCTACAACCCTCATATCAATCAGCTTTTGGAGGCAAAATACCTCATACAGCAATGCTAATTTTGGTTAGCATGTATATGGGATTTTCCATTATGTGTTAGCATCAAGCTAACACAGGTATTCTTTTAATCTTGAAGACATGGATGTGTAAGCAGGCTTAATAGGGCTTTGTTTTACACTTGATCACACTATTTAGTGATACTAAATATATACTTTTCAACTTTTCAAGGTGAAAAATGTTTGGATTTGTATGTCTTAGTTTTGAGCATAAAGCGTCATCAAGAAGTAATTCAAAGATGCTGACTCTCATGTTCCATTAACCAGTGAATGTACTCAAAGAAGGGCTATCTGAGAATATGAGAGCTCAAAAACATTTCAAGTGCACAAATTTGAAACATCTAACCACCTACAACCCTCCTATCAATCAGCTTTTGGAGACAAATTACGTCATACAGCAATGCTAATTTCAGTTAGCATGTATATGGGATTTTCCATTATGTGTTAGCATCAAGCTAACACAGGTATTTTTTAATCTTGAAGACATGGATGTGTAAGTAGGCTTAATAGGGCTTTGTTTTACACTTGATAACACTATTTAGTGATGCTAAATATATACTTTTCAACTTTGCAAGGTGAAAAATGTTTGGATTTCCATGTCTTAGTTTTGAGCATAAAGTGTCATCAAGAAGTAATTCAAAGATGCTGACTCTCATGTTCCATTAACCAGTGAATGTACTCAAAGAAGGGCTATCTGAAGAAGATGAGAGCTCAAAAACATTTCAAGTGCAAGAATTCAAAACATCTAACCACCTACAACCCTCATATCAATCAGCTTTTGGAGGCAAAATTACGTCATACAGCAATGATAATTTCGGTTAGCATGTACATGGGATTTTCCATTATGTGTTAACATCAAGCTAACACAGGTATTTTTTAATCTTGAAGACATGGATGTGTAAGCAGCCTTAATAGGGCTTTGTTTTACACTTGATCACACTATTTAGTGATGCTAAATATACACTTTTCAACGTTGCAAGGCGAAAAATGTTTGGATTTGTATGTCTTAGTTTTGAGCATAAAGTGTCATCAAGAAGTAATTCAAAGATGCTGACTCTCATGTTCCATTAACCAGTGAATGTACTCAAAGTAGGGCTATCTGACGAAAATGAGAGCTCAAAAACATTTCAAGTGCACAAATTTAAAACATCGAACCACCCACAACCCTCATATCCATCAGCTTTTGGAGGCAAAATACTTCATACAGCAATGCTAATTTTGGTTAGCATGTATATGGGATTTTCCATTATGTGTTAGCATCAAGCTAACACAGGTATTTTTTTAATCTTGAAGACATGGATGTGTAAGCAGGCTTAATAGGGCTTTGTTTTACACTTGATCACACTATTTAGTGATGCTAAATATACACTTTTCAACTTTGAAAGGTGATAAATATTTGGATTGGTATGTCTAAGGTTTTGAGCATGAAGTGTCATCAAGAAGTCATTCAAAGATGCTGACTCTCATGTTCCATTAACCAGTGAATGTACTCAAAGTAGGGCTATCTGAAGAATATGAGAGCTCAAAAACATTTCAAGTGCACAAATTTAAAACATCGAACCACCTACAACCCTCATATCAATCAGCTTTTGGAGGCAAAATACCTCATACAGCAATGCTAATTTTGGTTAGCATGTATATGGGATTTTCCATTATGTGTTAGCATCAAGCTAACACAGGTATTCTTTTAATCTTGAAGACATGGATGTGTAAGCAGGCTTAATAGGGCTTTGTTTTACACTTGATCACACTATTTAGTGATACTAAATATATACTTTTCAACTTTTCAAGGTGAAAAATGTTTGGATTTGTATGTCTTAGTTTTGAGCATAAAGTGTCATCAAGAAGTAATTCAAAGATGCTGACTCTCATGTTCCATTAACCAGTGAATGTACTCAAAGAAGGGCTATCTGAGAATATGAGAGCTCAAAAACATTTCAAGTGCACAAATTTGAAACATCTAACCACCTACAACCCTCCTATCAATCAGCTTTTGGAGACAAATTACGTCATACAGCAATGCTAATTTCAGTTAGCATGTATATGGGATTTTCCATAATGTGTTAGCATCAAGCTAACACAGGTATTTTTTAATCTTGAAGACATGGATGTGTAAGTAGGCTTAATAGGGCTTTGTTTTACACTTGATCACACTATTTAGTGATGCTAAATATATACTTTTCAACTTTGCAAGGTGAAAAATGTTTGGATTTCCATGTCTTAGTTTTGAGCATAAAGTGTCATCAAGAAGTAATTCAAAGATGCTGCCTCTCATGTTCCATTAACCAGTGAATGTACTCAAAGAAGGGCTATCTGAAGAAGATGAGAGCTCAAAAACATTTCAAGTGCAAGAACTCAAAACATCTAGCCACCTACAACCTTCATATCAATCAGCATGTGGAGGCAAAATACCTCATACAGCAATGCTAACTTTGGTTAGCATGTACATGGGATTTCCCATTATGTGTTAGCATCAAGCTAACACAGGCATTTTTGTTAATTATTGAAGCCATGGATGTGTAAGCAGGCTGAATAGGGTGTTGTTTTAGACTTGATCACACTATTAAGTGATACTTAATACATACTTTTCAACTCTGAAAGGTAATAAATGTTTGGATTTGTATGTTGAAGCTTTTGAGCATCAAGTGTCATCAAGAAGTAATTTAAAGATGCTGACTCTCATGTTCCATTAGCCAGTGAATGTACTCAAAGTAGGGCTATCTGAAGAAGATGAGAGCTCAAAAACATTTCAAATGCACAAATTCAAAACATCTTACCACCCACAACCCTCATATCAATCAGCTTTTGGAGGCAAAATACCTCATACAGCAATGCTAACTTTGGTTGGCATGTAGATGGGATTTCCCATTATGTGTTAGCATCAAGCTAACACAGGCATTTTTGTTAATTATTGAAGCCATGGATGTGTAAGCAGGCTTAGTACGGTGTTGTTTTAGACTTGATCACACTATTAAGTGATACTTAATACATACTTTTCAACTCTGAAAGGTAATAAATGTTTGGATTTTTATGTTGAAGCTTTTGAGCATCAAGTGTCATCAAGAAGTAATTTAAAGATGCAGACTCTCATATTCCATTAGCCAGTGAATGTACTCAAAGTAGGGCTATCTGAAGAAGATGAGAGCTCAAAAACATTTCAAGTGCACAAATTTAAAACATCTAACCACCTACAGCCCTCATATCAATCAGCTTTTGGAGGCAAAATACCTCATACAGCAATGCTAACTTTGGTTAGCATGTACATGGGATTTCCTATTATGTGTTAGCATCAAGCTAACACAGGCATTTTTTAAAACCTTGAAGACATGGATGTGTAAGCAGGCTTAATTGGGCGTTGTTTCAGACTTGATCACACTATTTGGTGTCTCAAATACATACTTTTCAACTCTGCAAAGTGATAAATGTTTGGATTTGTATGTTTAAGCTTTTGAGCATGAAGTGTCATCAAGAAGTAATTCAAAGATGCAGACTCTCATGTTCCATTAACCAGTGAATGTACTCAAAGTAGGGCTATCTGAAGAAGATGAGAGCTCAAAAACATTTCAAGTGCACAAATTTAAAACATCTAACCACCTACAACCCTCATATCAATCAGCTTTTGGAGGCAAAATACCTCATACAGCAATGCTAATTTCGGTTAGCATGTATATGGGATTTCCCATTATGTGTTAGCATCAAGCTAACACAGGCTTTCTTTTAATCTTCAAGAAATGGATGTGTAAGCAGGCTTACTACGGCTTGGCTTTAGACTTGATCACATTATTTGGTGATACTAAATACATAATTTTCAACTCTGCAAGGTAATAAATGTTTGGATTTGTATGTTGAAGCTTTTGAGCATCAAGTGTCATCAAGAAGTAATTCAAAGATGCAGACTCTCATGTTCCATTAACCAGTGAATGTACTCAAAGTAGGGCTATCTGAAGAAGATGAGAGCTTAAAAACATTTCTGGATAGTTCGGTCTGGATAACAAACCGAGCACAAATGCACAAATTGAAAACATCTTACCACCTCCAATCTTCATATCAATCAGTTTTTGGAGGCAAAATACTTCATATAGCAATGCCAATTTCGGTTAGTATGTATACGGGATTTTCCATTATGTGTTAGCATTAAGCTAACACAGGTATTTTCTGCTTTCAGGCTGTCCCAGCAAGTCGCTTAAGACGCTTCAGCTGGTCCAAAATGCTGCAGCACGTGTGCTGACTAGAACTAGGAGAAGAGACCACATTACTCCTGTTTTAGCTTCTCTGCATTGGCTTCCCATTAAATATAGAATAGAATTCAAGATTCTTCTCCTCACCCATAAAGCTCTCAGTGGACAGGCACCAGTCTATCTTAAAGAGCTTGTAGTGCCGTACAACCCCTCTAGAACATTACGCTCACAAAATGCCGGCCTACTTGTGGTACCATTAATCTCCAGAAGTAGTATGGGAGGTAGAGCCTTCAGTTATCAGGCTCCTCTTCTCTGGAACAATTTACCAACCACAGTTCGGGAGTCTGACACTCTCTCTACCTTTCAGGTTAGACTTAAAACTTTCCTCTTTGATAAAGCTTTCAGTTAGGGACCAGCTCATAGTTTATAAATAAATAAATAAATTAGTTCATAAATTAGACTCATAGTTTAGATGTAACAGGTCTAGACTGCCGGGGGGGGAGTCTGGCACAATGGGCTCTATCACTCTCTCTCTCTCTCTCTCTCTCTCTCCCTCTCTCTCTCACTCAGCATCTGCTTTTGCCCCTTTTGTTTGCTCCTGTACTCGTCTCTGGCTCTTGTCCTGTAGGTGGCCTGGGATCCTTGGTGGAGACTGCCTGCTGCTGTGGAGTCACGAAGCCTCAAAACTACAATTATAAACATGACACATAGTTGACCATTTTATTAGGAACACTCCATTCCCATTATCATTATAGCTATTTATACAGATACTAGCATGATCTCCATATCCATGATCGATACATCTACAGTATCTATATTTTACTACCACATAGTCATGAGGTCCCTCTTGAAAATGGGATGTCACATCTCAAGAGGCCTTTAACACATTTATATTTAACGGAGACAAATATGGTTGGGATGCACTTGTGGTCTGGGCACCCATGAGTTTGTCACTACCATAAATTCTTATTTTCAGTAAGAATATCTAAGATTATACTTCTAGAAAATGATCACCACAACCATTCAGACATGAGGACCCTCCTGAAAATGAGATGTAGCATCTCAAGAGGCTAACCTCTAATAAATCAGACGACAGGTTGATGGTACATGAACCTGTCCCTAACTTTAGTTCTTATTCTAGTCCACTTGTCTCCTCTTACTTCCCTTCTTTTGCCCTCACACCCATCACAGCATCGTGTGGATTTACTGTTCATCATGAGACTGGGATCCACATTCAAGATTTCCTGCTGCTTAACAGAAGGGTTTTTCTTGCCGCCATGATGGAGGGATTCATGATTGGCTATTTGGATTCATGTTGGGTGTTGGATGTATATATTTGTATATATATGTATATGTGTATTTTATATGTATATATGTATCTATGCATATATGTGTATCCGTAAATGAAGAGCTTTATGCTCTATTGTAAAGTGTCTTGAGATAACACTTGTTATGAATTGGGGCTATACAAATAAAGATTGATTGATTGATTGATTGATTTTTTTAAATCTTGGAGAGATTGATTATTCTTGTTAGCAGGGTTCATATTGCTTTTTTTAAGACTTGATCACATATTAAGCGATACCGAATATAGACTCTTCAACACTGTGAAGTGATAAATGTTTTGATTTGTATGTTTAAGCTTTTGTTTATGAAGTGTCATTAAGCAGTAATTCAAAGAAGATGTGGTCTCTCTAGTCACATGGACCAGTGAATGCACTTAAAGTGGGGCGTCACTAGACCTGATACTGTACTGGGACACACCTGGGGCACAAAGAATTTATGAGAGCGTGCAAAGTGCGCGAGAAAAAAAACATATTCAGCACTTATTTATCATCAAAAAACATAAATAGATCTTTAAACTATTCAATCATATCAGACTATATTGTTGTCTAGATCTTTGATTAACCACCTGAAATGTACTGCGGTAATGCATTTGGCCTACTTGTGCACTTCACTCTACACTTCTAAACCATTACTGATAAAAGCAAAAAGGAAGAGCTATGAATCTTTTTGAAATATGTATTTTAGTAAACATCTGCAAATCTACATTTTCAAAGTCTCCTATCTGCACTTTTTTATGGTCTTCAGTTTTCACATGGGGTTATAGGAATAGCGAAAGCTACTCTGTTTACAAAGTTATCCCACCCCTCCTTGTGACAAAAAAGTCACCTGACCAAAAAGCATTCTGTAAGAAACTGACAGGTTTTTTGTTAAAATTGTTTTTTGTTTTTTCTTCATATGGGAGATTTTGTATTTCTGCCATCGATATTCAAAATCAAATGACTCAGAGGCAAAAAAAAAAAAAAAGAAAAAAAAAACATGACTGGGACATCATTCACTGATAGTCAACTCACCTCCGCTCTTGATCATCAGTTCTCATCTTTCCTTCACCTCTTCCAGCACTCTCTTGTTCCACTTTGTCTGGACAGACATGGAAATATATTTAAAAAATCTAATTGGGGCAACAAAACCCGATATTTTTAGCCATGTTTCTGGTGACAAATACAGATATTTTAATATTTTTTCTGGCAACAAAACCAGATGCTTTAGCTGTAGTTCTGGTAACAAAACAAGATTATTTTAGTCAAAGACAAACCGATAAACAAGACAAGCCTACTGTGCTATTTTTCTGTGAAATAAACTTGAATGGTTTAAAATTTGGCTCACGACCTGATCTTAGGAAAAAATGTTTTTCTTCCTGAAGATAGATCATTTGAGAACCACTGCACCATCCATAGGCTACATCTGTCAACTAACACAAGCTTACTCAAAATCATCATTGATGCAGAGGTCCTGAGCAGAGACAGCAGACCATAACCAAAAGTATATTTCATGCTAATGAAACTCACTGGAAATTCCCCCGACAGCTCGTACAGCAAATTAATATGGTTGTCTTGATACAAGGACGTCAGCTAACTTAGCATTCACTTAAGACGGACTTATGTTGCCTTCACTTACTTCTCTCATTTCTTGCTGCTTTGTCCCTGCTGCGGGCGAATAACTTTCTGATATCCATCTAGGAGTTACAGTTAGAGTCAAATCAAAATCAAAATAGTAGATTTAACAAGTTGTTGTGGGCTAACATTACCTACCTCACGCAGTGTTTCTCATCGCCTGCCTCTCTCTCTCTCCCTTTCTCTCGCTCTCTCGGCTTTGATTTTTTTTTTTTTTTTTTTTTTTTATTGGTGAACTGTACATATGTACATGTGATGTATTTACATGAAAAACAGACATTTCATTTCAAAATATATCATACACATGAGAAGATAAGCGTACACAACTATAAGAAGTAACACAAAAAAAGGATATAATAAGAGAAAGAAGAGGAACAAAAACAAAATACAAATCAGACATTTAAATAAATAAAATAACCCAAGTCAAATAAAACCAAAAATATAAAATTGGTACAAAACATGACAAATACATTCTAACACCTCATAGCTGCATAGAGGTATGTTAAGTTATCAAATCGTCAAAGATCTTGCATAATTCTATTGATTTTTTGTTTGTTAATTGTCTTAATGATTGTATATAGACCCTGATCTCGGCAAGTAGTAGTTTGAATAATGGTTTTGAACTGGAGAATTTTGCTTTATGGATGTGGTATTTACCAAAAAGAATAAACATGTTTACTATTTTCTCTATTTCCTTTTTTGAGTGGTTATAAAGTGTTATTATATTTTCTTCCCTAAGGCTGATTGTTATTGAAAGACTTTGCTTAAGGTAGGTTTCTGTTTCAGTCCATAATTTGTTAGTTACTGGGCATGTAAAGAAAAGGTGGATAATGTTTTCGGAGGTATGACAAAATCGGCATTTGGAGTCCGAATCAGAAAATTTGGAAAGAGCTTCGTTTGTTGGGTAATATCTGTGTAGAATTTTGAAGTGAGTTTCTCTTATTTTATTGTCAATACAATATTGAAATGGCACAGTCCAGGTCCTTTTCCAGTTTATATTTAAAAATTGTGAGTTCCATTGAGATTTGCATTTCGGTTGACAAATTTTGTTTTTTTGAATGGCTTCTCTTATTATTTTATTACTACATTTTTTTTCTAATAGGTTTATTCCATTCACATATAATTTGTCATTCATACCTGGGCCTGGCATCGGACTGTGGCCTTTCATTAACTGAATAAGTCCAACAGGAATACTTTGAACAACTGCTTTGTATTCTTTATAAGGAATAGGAAATTGGTGTTTTGATATAAACAATTCATATTCAATGATTTCACCTTTATTATCCACCAGGTCTTTAACATAAATAATATTCCTTTGAATCCAAGATTGCATTATTAATGATCGATTTCTTTTAAGAATACAACCGTTGTTCCAAATAATACATTTGTGTGGTGAAAAATTATGACAATAACACAGTTTCCATGCACTTAGCGCTTGCTTATAAAAATTGGATAGTTTAACAGGTAGTTTAGAGACAATGTAATTGCAGTTCATCACAAATTGTAAACCTCCCAGCTTTTGAAAAATACAGTTTGGAATAAAATACCATAACGACTTGGGTTTATTTATACACTCCTTTAACCACTTGATCTTAAATGTATGGTTTAGGTCAAAAAAGTCCAGCATTTCTATTCCTCCTTCAGTTCTGGATCCAATAAGAACATTTCTCTTCAGATGATGATGTTTATTTTTCCAAGTAAAGTTAGTAATTAGTTTGTTGATAGCTGTGGATGTCGAGTCTTTAACAAAAAGTGAAAGAGCAGGGTATATCAGTCTAGATATGCCTTCAGCTTTGCTCAACAAAACCCGACCAAAAAGTGAAATGTCTCTCTGTAGCCACATATTCAGGATCTGTTGAGTTTTCATAATTTTAGGTCCAAAGTTCTGTTGTTGACGCTCATCAGAATTCTTGCATATGTGAACACCAAGATATTTGACACATTTTTTGACAGATATGTTACATATAGAAGAAACTTCTGTATCGTATAAACATAAAATTTCACACTTTGATTTGTTTAGGTTTAACCCTGAAGCGTTAGAAAAATTTTCAACCAAAGAAATTGCTGCCTTAACATTGTTTTTGTCGTTTACAAATAAAGCAGTGTCATCTGCAAGTTGAGTAATTCGAATTTCTTTATAGAATATGGAGATACCCTCAATGGCAGTGCTGTTTAAAATGTGTATAGATAACATTTCAACAGTTAACAAAAATAAAAATGGAGCTAAAGGGCATCCTTGGCGAACGGAACGTAATACAGGGAATCGTGGGGTGGAATTTGGGTACAGCATAATACTACTGTTAATGTTTTTGTAAAACATCATAACTGTACCAATGAAGTTAGATCCAAAACCAAAACCTTCCAGAGTTTTATAAATGAAATGATGCTCCACTGTATCAAAAGCTTTATAGAAATCCAAAAAAATAATTAAGGCGTCAGTCTCTATAAGTTCTGAATAATCAATTAAATCCATTACCAGTCTTATGTTGGAGCTTATGTGTCTTTGGGCCATAAAGCCTGTTTGAGTTTCATTAATAACTTCATTTAGCCCCCTTTTTAGTCTTTTAGCGAATATTTGCGCGAGAATTTTATAATCCACATTTAATAGGGTTATTGGTCTCCAATTCTCTATGTAAAGTGGGTCTTTGTCGGGTTTTGGAATGAGGCATATCGAACCTTGTTTCATTGTTGTTGACATTTCTTCTAGTTCAATGCACTGATTAAATACCTCAAAAAGAGGGGTTTCAATTAGGGTCCAAAAATGAGTATAAAATTCCAGTGTAAGTCCATCGCTGCCAGGGGATTTGCCCTTTTTCATTGATTTTACTGCATCCGCCATTTCCATTTTTGTGATCCGTTTCTCACAATCTTCTTTAAATCGTTCAGAAATTCGAGGGATATTATGTTTCAACGAAGTCATAAATTGCTCGCAGTTTAATGTAATATTGTTTGATTTGTAAATTTCTCTGTAAAATGTGTATATATAGTTAGAGACATCTTTGGCATCAGTTGTAATTTGTTCATTTATTTTTAAAGAGATAATGTCATTTCTTTTACTATTCCGTTTTTCCAGAGAAAAAAAATAACCAGTGTTTCTTTCACCTTGTTCCAACCATTTTGATCTTGAACGAATGAATGCTCCTTTAGCTAGCTCAATATACCTTTTGTCAATTTCTTCTTGTATTTGTTTTAGTCTAATTGAGTCTTCTTCAGTTAGAGATGGTTTTAACAACAAACTATTTAGTTCTTCCATCAATTTGGTTTCTTTTAACACTTTTTCTTTCTTATTCTCTTTACTTCTTTTTATTGCTTGTTCTCTTATAAGAAATTTAAAATATTCCCACTTTTGTATTGGATTATCAACATTGCCATTGAGAGTATCTGATGCTAGTCTTGCAACGGTATCACAAAACACCCTGTCGTTCAGTAAATTGTTGTTGAACTTCCAGTATCCTCTTATTTTCTTGTTCTGTTGGTCAGTCCCTCTTAAAAGGATGGTTATTAATTTGTGGTCAGATAACGGGGCATAATTATGTTGTATTTGTGAAATATATTGAAGGCATCCAGGAGATGTATACCATAAATCAATTCTTGACTGAAGAGATCTGTTTGCATTAGTCCAAGTGTACTCTTTCGTTAGTGGGTGTAAATAACGCCATGCATCAACCACAGAAAGCTGATCGGAAACAAACACTGTGCTTTTAAATCTATTATTTTGAGTTGGTCTAGGGGTGATTCTGTCCATACTGTCATCTGGAGCGTCGTTATAATCACCCCCCATAATAAGGAGAGCTTCTTTATATTTTGTTTGAAATTCTTTCAATTTAGAGCATAATTGAACAAACATATTTTTTGAAAGTGCTGTATTGTTGTGACTATATAAGTTGCATAGACAGAAATTGGTGTTATCCAATTTAAATATTACAATTAACCATCTTCCATCATCTGATGTACTAGATTCTATAATGTTGCCTTTGAATTTATTAAAGAGAATGGCGACCCCTGCTGACTGGGTGGATGCATGGCTGAACAGACAGTGATCGCCCCATTGAGATTTCCAAAATTTAACGTCATTACTCGTGGAATGTGTCTCTTGAAGAAATATTATATCAGATTCCTGTTGTCTACAATATATAAATAAAGCTTTTCTTTTTGTAATATTACGAATTCCTCTAACATTTAATGAAGTAATTTTCAAAGAGTTGAAAAGGTATTTTGTCATTCACAGAAAATGAAAGAAAAAAAAAAAAAACAAACAAACTGAATTACAAAAGAAGTAAATAAAGATCGAAATGAACGTCTCTGGTCGTGCAACTGAAAAAAGGTGCTGAGGTCTCTGCGTCGATAGCCAGTTTTCAAAAATACATCATTTACCCTTCAATTTTTAGCTTAATTCGCTTTCCCATAATAACAAAAAAAGGCACTTTATCATTTTAAAGGATCTACTTTTACCCAAAAGTTTCTAGTATTGTTCTCTCAATTAGCGGGCCCAAAAATCTTCATTCAAAGCATTCTGATCCTTTCACTTTTTAATTTTTATCTCTTTACCATCAACAAACGCTCGTACTCCCACGAAGTAGGCCTTCTTCTCCGCTTTTCGTGCCTCGTCCACCTGCAGCCACAGTGCCGGATTTCTTTATCTCGAGCCGTGCGGTCCTCACTGAAGCGAAGCCGTCTGGCCTTGAGCAGGTCCGCGGTCTTGGCAGCCTTCCAGACGTGGTCCCTGGCGTCTCTGGTGAGGAAGCGGATGATGCTCGGCCTGGGTCTGTTGGCTCTCTCCTCGGCCCCACACGGTGGCAGATGTCGATGATGGCCTCCCCCATCACTGGAGCACTCAACGGAGCCACGGAGCGGCAAATGTCTGTCACGGTGTTCTTCAAGTTTTCTCCTTCCTTCTCAGGGAGTCCGTGTAACCGTAAGTTAATTCGGCGCTGTTGTCTTTCCATGCTGTTTATTTTGTCTTCCAAGTCGGCAATACTCTGTTCATGTTGTGTGATGGTGACTTCCATTTTTGTAGTTTTTGTCTTCACTTCTTGTAGTTCTTGGGAAAGGAATTCGTTGCTTTGCTTCAAATCTTCAATCGCTTTCGTGTTATTGTTAATTGCTTCCTTGTTCTCACCAATTTTTTTGGAAAGATCTTCATGACATTCTTTGATTAAATTGGTGATGATTTTTTGTACTTGACTCAGGCTGGGCTCACCTTCCATTTTACCCTTCTTGGAGTCAGGTGAAGCGGTCTCGGAGTTTTGTGAGGAGTCGAGGTCAATAGAGTAGCTGTGCATCTCCGACACAACACTGCCACATAGGGAACCAGGAGTCTGTGCTTGTTGCTGAAAATCTTTGGTTTGTTTCCGAGTACGCTTGTCAGCCATGCTCCTCCAATTAGTCAAATGCCGACAGGTGCGTTTCTCCAAGGTGACAAAAAATTCCAGCGACCAAAAAGAGTCTGTTAGTTTTAAACAATCGTTTTGAAAGTTTCCTTTCTTCCTTGTCCGTAGTTGGGTACCTAAAGTTCAAATAACTGGCTCAGACAGCATAAAATCTCAGCACATGGTCTGCAGGTAGCGTGAGCCGCTTTCACGTTGCAGCCATCTTGGCCAGGCTGAAGTGAACTGTTCTCTCGGCTTTGAGTTGACACGGAAGTATTATCAGCTGACGTCACTACACGTGAATAAATTACCATATTAATTAGCCATGTGCGCATTGTTTATGTGGAGTGAATACAGCACCAATGAATTACCATACTAAGCAGTATGTGCGCTGTGCTATGTAGACTTAAAAATCTTAAGTGATTTTTTTTTTTTTATTGGTGAAATTTTTACTGGAGCACTGCAGATAAACACTGGGGCACGTGCCCCAGTGAAATCTGTCTGGCGGCTTCTGCAGCAGATGAGAGCTCAAAAACATTTGAGGTGCACAAACTTGAAACATCTAACCACCTGCAGTCTCCATATCAATCAGTTTTTATTTTCTATTTTTATACTTTATTGTGTCAGTTGGTGTCATTAATACATTGAAACATGTCTTATTATTTCAAAACAATATTGACACAATTCTTCCCTTTTCATTTTTTTTGTTCACCACCACCCAGACAGAATATAATACATACAAAAAAATATCATAGTATTATTATATCATGATAATGGATAAATAATACAATTCCAAATTCATTAAACACACGCGGCAGTGCAGCAACTTTCCATATATATCCTTAAATTGGGTTTACATTCAAGGCGTGTATTTCCATTATTTATGTATCACTAAAGTAAAGTATATCACAATAATTTAATTCAACAACCCCTCCTCCCGACAATTATATATAAGCTACTTATAAAGAAAATGAGAAAAAAATAAAAGAAAATAAAAACAGATAGATACAACTGAATAAATAAGCTAAAAGATTGGCTTTCTATATCATGCAGTTAATTCATATTTAAGCTATACATGAAACATAAGGAAGTTACTTCATCTGATTTTATTCCATATTTACATTGTCAGTTTTATACTTCATATGAAAGGGGGCCTTTCTTTCCTGTTTATCTTATGGGTTATTTTTTCCATTCTATAAAAACTGTACACTGTTTCTGACCACTTTTTCAAGTTGGGAGGTTCAGTCTTTTTCCAGTTTCTTGTGATTTGCTTGAATGCTATTATTCTTAGGATCCAATAAAGGCCCATTTCCTTTTTTAAAAATCTGGGACGTATTCCTAATGGAAGAGTCTGTCTTTCTGTGCATCCGACTTTACCTTACATTTGTTCAATTTCATTTAGGACATCTGACCAAACGTTTGTAATTTTTTACATGTAAGAAAAATATGTAGGTAGTCTGCATTATCTCCCCCACATTCTCTCCAGCAGCTAGCACTATTCTGTGTATACTTGGACTAAACCAGTTGGAGTCCTGAAATACCTTACCATTATCTTCCAAGCATATTCCTGCCAATATGGTGACTTTATGTATCTGTAGATGTCTTTGAAACTTTGATTCCACTCATTGTCATTCAATATTATACCTAGCTCCTTCTCCCATTTCACTTTAATATTTCCTAAATCATCAGGTTTAATTCCCTGCAATATTTGATTTGTTTGTCTTACAGCACTTTTGAGCTCATGACTTTGATTTGTCTTTATCATGTATCTCAAAAGGGGATGGAGATCTTCTAAGGTTCTAATTTGTACTTTTTCTTTTAAGTAACTCCTCACTTGCAAGTATCGATAAAAATGGCTATTACTCAGTCCATATTGTCGAGCGATATTTTCAAAAGAGTCAAATCCTTCCTTATTATACATCTGGTAAAATCTTGTGAGTGCTTTATTCTCCCATGTTTTAAAAACATTGTCATGAGTGTTGGGAGTGAAATCTGGGTCTCTTGCTATTTCTCTTAAACATACAGTCTGTTGGTATTTGATCTTGTTTACTTTACATAAGCTTCTCCATAGTCTAAAAGTATCTCTTACAGAGTCATTGTATTGCTTAATTTGTAGTTTTTTATGACTTGAAAAAACTAGTGTGCTTACAGAATTCACCAGTTTGGACTCTACTAGCTTCCATTTAGGAAACACATCTTTGCTCATCCAAATTAAAATGGGTTTTACTTGAGCTGAATAATAATAATGAATTAAGGTAGGTAAAGATAGTCCCCCCTCCTCTTTCTTCCGTTGCAGAATTTTAAGTTTTACTCTTGGCTTTTTTTCGTCCCATATAAATTTCCTCATTAAACTCTCCCATACTTTGAAATGTGTGTGTGCTATGTAAAGTGGCAAGTTCTGGAATAGAAATAAAAAACGTGGCAAGATATTCATTTTAATAACTTGTATCTTCTCTAATAGAGTAAGTGACAGTATCTTCTACCTATTTAAATCCTCTCTAAGCAATCTTTCCAATTTTCCATAATTGCACTGATATAGTTAATTCGAATTACTAGGTATGTTTACCCCAAGGTATCGCACTGTTTTTCTACCCCATTTAAAGTCAAAGTCTTTTTTAAAATTATCCTTCAAAAAGAACCCAATCTCCATAGCTTCCATTTTATTTAAGTTAAATTTATAGCCAGATAAAGCTCCATAACTCTTAATCTCACTTAAAAGTACAGGTAATGAATTATATATATCTGTAAGGTACACAATAATATCATCTGCATATAAAGCAAGTTTACGTTCATCTTCTTTTATTGACAGCCCTTTTATTCTCTCATTCTTCCTAATGCATTCCGCTAAAGCAGGGGTGGGCAACTGGTGGCCCAGGGGCCATATGTGGCCCTTCACCTCACTCAATGCGGCCCACCAGTCATTTCAACCAAAAATAACAAAAACTGGAAAAATGAAAAAACAAAACAACAGTTGCTAAATATGATACATCATGAGCAACCAGTACCAAATAATGCATAAATCTGGATAAGTGATTCAATATTTTTTACTAACCTGAGATAGCTGGTACATGCTTTGTTTTTAAAAGTCATTTAAGTTCCCATGTAGCTATGATTGTGTCCCTAAAAATATTTTGTAAGGCATTAAAACATAATCTATAGTATTGGTAAAAACCATATTTGAAAACAATGGTAATGGTAACATATTTGAGCTTCAAAAACTGGTAAACATTTGTTCTTTTACTGCATTATAAAGAAGCTTAAATTAGCTTAAAATATGTGTCATATTCATTTTGATCATTTTTAATTTTTAATTGTGTTTGAGTTAGATATTTAAGTGTTGATATAATCCTTGGTTAAGCTTTATCTTTGCATTTTTTTTGTTTATTTATATATTTTTCTTTGTTGACAGTGCAAACAATAGGTAACAGTGCAGCCCTCGGGTACTTAAGAAAAATTAATGTGGCCCCTTTAGTATCGATAGTTGCCCACCCCTGCGCTAAAGGTTCTATGCTTAGTGTGAATATTTGTGGTGATAATGGATCTCCTTGTTTCGTTCCTCTTTTAATTGCAAATATTCTAGAGAGGGTGCCAATTACTCTTACTCTTGCATTTGGTTCTTTGTATATGCCCTGAATCAATTTAATAAAGGATTGCTGGAATCCATACTTCTTACAGACTTCAAACAAGAAAGGCCATGATACCATATCAAAAGCCTTTTCCGCATCTAATGTCAATATCAGCATCTGAGACTGTTTTTATTGCATGATCAATTAAGTGTACGGCACACATTATCTCCCAAAAGTCTATCTTTAACAAAATCCTGTTTGATCCATGTTGATAATGGTAGGCAATATATCTGACAGTCATTTAGCAATAACTGATGTAAATTTTTGATTCGCATTAAGCAGGGATATTGGTTTGTATGACGAACATTCAACTGGATCTTTTCCTTCCTTGTATATTACACTTATTATTGATGAGTTCCATGTGTCTGGCCAATTTCCTGTTTGCATGATTACATTAAAGACTCTACACAAAATGGGACAGATG
Source organism: Scarus forsteni (assembly GCA_036419115.1). Classification (NCBI taxonomy): domain Eukaryota; kingdom Metazoa; phylum Chordata; class Actinopteri; order Labriformes; family Labridae; genus Scarus; species Scarus forsteni. The sequence goes on from JAZDUH010000451.1 coordinate 3,170,888, forward strand.
AGATATTTGAACTCCTTGTAAATTTCATAGGTTAATCCGTCTCTACCAGGGCTCTTTCCAGTTTTGGTTTTATGAATGGCATTTAATATTTCAACTTCTGTTATTGATCTTACTAAATCATTATTTTGTTAAGTAGTCACAGTAGGAAGGTTTAGATGTTCCAAGTACTCTTTAATTCTACAGTTATCTGCTTCTGGACTATCTTAAGTGTACAGCTTCTCATAGTAAATCCTGAAACATTGTGCTATTTCCAAGTTTCCCCTTTTATATATATGATCTTCATCTTTAATTACAAGTATTGTGGCTTTTTCTCTTTGTTTTTTTAATTTAATTGCTAAGTTCTTGAGTGCTTTTGGACTATGTCATAGTAAGTTTGCCTGCAGAACATAAGATGTTTTTCCAGCTCTTGTGTTCCTGTTGTTTCTAGCTGTTTTTTAGCTGCTTTGAGTTGTATTTGTGTATCTGTTCCTTTTACTTGTTCTTCTTGTAATAGTCTTATTTTGTTTTCCAGTGCTTTTTTCCCCTTTGTCTTTGCTTTTTTTCCATGATGAATACGCTATTATTTCTCCTCTTATTGTTGACTTTGCAGCTTCCCACAGTATTATAGGTGTCACTTCTCCATTGTCATTTATCTTAAGATATCTGTTTATATCACTTTTTATTTTTTCTTTAAAGAACTGGTCTCCAAGTAAGGACTTATTAAATCTCCATAAAGTTTCTCCTTTCTCTCTCTTTAAGTTTAACTCCAGTGTGAGTGGGGCATGGTCTGTTGCAACAAAGGGTAAAATTTCACACTTTGTAACCACTGATATGTCGTTTTTGAACATAAAGAAAAAATCTAGCCTTGAAAAGACTTTATGTGCCTCAGAGTAAAAAGTAAAGGTCTTTTCTTGGGGGTTCAAGTTTCCCCAGAAATCTATTAATCCTAGTTCTGTTTGAGCTTTCCTCAATAATTCTGCAGCTTGTTCCGATTTGTGCTTCCCAGTACTTTGAGTATCTACTTTCTGATTCATCACTAGGTTAAAGTCACCCCCCATTATTATTATTCCTTTTGCCTCAGTCATTATTAATAGTAGTGTTTTTTTCACAAGGTCTGTATCTTTCCCTGGTGGATTATACACATTTATTAGAGTTATGCAATGCTGTTCTAGTTCCCCAATGATAAACACAAACCTTCCTTCCTTATCTCTGATGCATTTTTCTTTTCTAAATGAAAGACTATTTTTAATAAGGACTGCCACACCTCTTCTAGCTGATGTATAGGAGGAAAAGAACGCTTGTGCTGATGCCAATTTCCCAAGTTTTGCATGTTCTACTTGGCTCAAATGTGTTTCCTGAAGAAATATGATCTCTCCTCCTTCTGCCTTAAGTTTTGAAAGTACTCGCTTTCTTTTTATACACTGTAAAATCCAATTTGTTATCAATACTTAAAAAAAGCATGCAAACCGGTTGCACTTAAAAAAACAAGTGCAGAGAACTAGTTAATTTACGGTGTACTAACTAGCACTTCCTTTGTAGAGTACACTTACAAATGAGTTTAAGCGACTAAAACAATCAAGTAGAGTGTACTTGATAACTTACTTCAGAATACTCTTGAATTAGTAGAGACTACTCAGAATTACTATTTAAAGCTACTAAATGATTGCATGTTAAATTTACTCTGTTCAGTTCATATAACATACTTATCAAAGTTGGACTAACAGCATTTCTAAGTAATATATTTACTTGAATATATATATAGCTCACAGCAATCTAAGTGGTTCAAAAATATCTGTAGAGGAATGAAAAGCAGGTTCCAATTTACTAAAACATTCTGAATTACAATTAAATATAATAAATCAAGGTGAAGAATGACATTTGTAAGAAGCAAAATTCAAGACTGCATGCTGCCCTCAGTGCTCCGGCCTGTGTGCTGCACTGTATGCATTGGTAGATGTGCTGAGCAGGAGATTGAATGTTCTTCTTCTTCTCTGTACAGTTTAACGGCGGATGCCCACCTTTACAACGGGCATTATTACCACCTACTGGCCCGGGTGTGGAATGGATCAGGCGTGAATGAGACTGTGTTTGCTACTTATTGTTGCGAGTGGGCTTAACTATAAAAAAGTAATCTTCACTTAAAAAACTAAGCATTTTGCATTTGTTTGCATTTTTACACATGCAAGTGATTGTTACTTAATAAATATCAGTCATAAAGGCATATTATTGTTAACATAGTAAAGTTAACTCATGTTTGCAAGTCAAGGCAGCTATTGAATTTTACAGTGTAGGATTATTTAAACCGTTTGTATTTAATGAGATTAATTTAAGCTTACCCATTACACCTTATTTGAGGACTTTTCTTCCATTTCATATGTGTGTATTAAGCCTTTAGATTAAATTTAAGATGACAACAAGCAATTTTTGGAAAACTTAGTATTGTAGTTTTGTAGCCAGCTATATATCGCTACTTACAGCCTGGTGCTCTAAGACGTGTCTGAATAATATAAATTTGCTCTAGTTTTAATTGTCTTGTTTTCGAAGTTGAGTATCCAGGCCAGTCCAGCCCTGTCCGACCCGACCGCGAAGCTAAGGAATAGCATTTATAGATAACCTATTTTGATGCTATAAAACTCATCTTAAAGTGTGTATTTCCATCAGACATACATCTAAAAGTGAGACTTTTTTGTAATTACTTAGAAATTCCTCATAGCATCTCTAAAGTTAGTCTGAGGTAAGGTAGTTTAAGCTAATGGCTAACCGTTGTTAGCCGCTAGCTGTAATGTATGCTACATTGTACACAGCGGCATTGCTTGATGTGGATTGGTCTGTGATAAGTGTTACTAGCAGAACGATTGTCCAATCACAAGCTGCTGTTGTGTTTGAAGATTCTTCCTCTGAAAACATTTCCATCAGCTCTTTCCCAGATGGATTAGTGAAATATTTCCAAGGCGGATATATGGAACTGTCTGTCAGGTCGTGTCAGGTTAACAAGCTTCAGTATTTAATCTGCTTATTCTTTCTGTTCTTCATTTTTCTTCAGCTCTGATAAAACTGCCACTGGAGCTGTTATGATACTCTCTGTGTGAGCAGTTACTTCCTGATGTTGACTCCAGTTGAGCCATGCTGCTTCTGGTCGAGCACAGTTGTTGTAGATTGGAGTTTGAAAAGATAGACCCACACAGACAATAATCAGGCAGGTCAATCTCACTGCTAAATTATCTGATTTCAAGTTGTATTGTTTCTTCCTTGTGCCACAACCAACATTTTCTGAAAATGTCTTCATAATCCATTTGTCACTTTAGAGTTATATTGCTAAAATATAAACAGACTGAAGCCAGTAAAGACATAGCCTTGCTGGCTTTGCTGGGTCGTAAGTAATCAGGCACGACCCATAAACATGCTTCTGCCAGTCTGGGTTTGAATCCAGCCTGTTTGCAGTGTTTCTCCCCTTCTCTCTTGCCCTTTTTCCCAAGTCTGCCCACTGTCTCTCTCTCTATCTCCATCTGTCCTGTCAATAAAGATCATAATAAATCAGATGACAGGTCTGTGTTCATGAACCTGCACTGTAAAATTTTTCGCTGTGAATTCACCATAAATTATTGGATAAATTTTGCATTACTTTTACAGCATTATACTGTGAAATGTACTCACAACAATTTACTGTAATTTCACAACTGTGATATTACAATGCATTGTTGTAAAAGCACAACTGTTTACTCTAACTTCACAGGTTCAATGACAAAGCAATTACTGTGATATTATAGTACACTACTGGGGAATTACAACCTTTTGCTTTACATCATTACAACAGGGCCCTGTACTTTTACAGTGTGTTCTGTGAAAGTAATGCAGATGAAGCATACATTTACTGTAAATTTACAATTAAACTCACACTTTAAGAAATTTTAAAATTCAGTCATGGGGGCAGCACCCTAAGCAGGGAAGCCCAGACTTCCCTCTCCCCGGCCACCTCGTCCAGCTCTCCCGGGGGATCCCGAGGCGTTCACAGGCCAGCTGAGAGACATAGTCTCTCCAGTGTGTCCTGGGTCTACCCTGGGGCCGGGGTAGACCCAGGACACCCCCTGGTGAGGTGTTCTGGGACGTGCCCAGAACACCTCACCAGGGAGGCGTCCAGGAGGCATCCTGACCAGATGCCCGAGCCACCTCATCTGGCTCCTCTCAACACAAAGGAGCAGCGGCTCTACTCTGAGCTCCTCCCGAATGACCGAACTTCTCACCCTATCTCTAAGGGAGAGCCCAGCCACCCTGCAAAGGAAGCCCATTTCAGCTGAGTGCAATACTCCTGAGCCAAGTTCCTCACAGGGGCCGTCTTAAATAGGGGAGCTGATGAGTTGATGGGAGGCAGGTGTGCAGGTTGCAGAACAGAGGAACTCCGCCCCTGCAGCAGGAGCAGAGAGAGAGAGTCCAAGAGGGAGGGTGAGAGCAGACTCCTGAAGATTCACTGAATTCCACACACATGGCAGACGTGCCTTCTTTTGGTCAAGCCAGTATGAATAAAAATGTGAACACACCCCAAAACAGACTGAATTGATACTGAAAACATTTATTTGTTCTCCTTAACAAATAAAATACAATGACAAGGAATAGGGCAACTAAAAAAAACCTTGTACAATGACCTTGTCTATTAGAGACTTTCTTAAAGGAGACATATCATGCTGATGCATGATTTAATACTTACATATGATAAAATAAATTTGAAAACAAGACCTTACACCCCCTTAATTTTCAAAAAATTAGATATTGTATTTTTTTCTGATATCCTAGAATGAGATTTGATGCCTCTGAAAATAGGTCATTGCGAGTCATTTAAATCGTCATGACGACACGAGCTACATTTCTTTTATTGGTGTAATCTGATAAAACACTTCCTCCTCTGTGATGTCCGTTAGCCTCACAATCATCAGTGAGGAACACATCCACCAAGCAGCAGTATATAGCTCCCTAGCTCACACTCACTCATTACCAGCTCTGGCCTGTAGGGGGACTCAATACGCGGTCGCTGCTTTGAGCCTGCCGGGGAAGAAGAAGGACAGGCTGGCTCAACCCTCTCGACAGCTCTGATAGAACTGACCAATCAGAGCACAAAGGGCTGTGACGTTGCAAGGTTACTGTAGGTCAGCCTGAAAACCGAGCTTTTCAACGAGAGCTTGATAATGGCCTAAAATGAGGAGAAACATGATATGATATGTCTCCTTAAAGTAACACTGCCTGGTGTTACTTGCTGTCAACACTGGAAAGTTACACCCGCAGCAGTTTGGCTTCACACCAGCATAGAGCTAGATATGTTAAAACCAACACCAAGACCTCAACTCTTTACTCTGAACTGGCCTAACACTGGAATTTTAACACTACAGAATTTGCTGTGTGGGTAATGGCATAGAAAATGGCAATAGAAGTAAACAACGTCCGTAGTAACTGAGACCAACCTCCAAATTACTTTTTACGTCAAGGTTGAAAACATTTTTTTGACTGACTGCTTTAATTTAAAGCAGTCAGGGTGTCGAAGAAGTCCGAAGATGCTGTAGTCTGAGCCACTCAAATGGCGCTGGCGCGAGTTCAATCCTCCGTCAGTTAGGTCACCATGAGGACAGACTCCTGACGGATGTTTCACTGTAATATTACTATTGAATGCTGTGAAGTCCTTGCATTTTTTTACTGTGTTGGTGTAATATTACAGACCTTGTTGTGATATAACAGGGGTTTTTTGATTGCACGATATTACTGTAAAATAACAGTGAAAAGCTGTAAAATCCAAGAATATTGTAGTTTTTACAGGTATTCATTGGGATATTACAGGGAAACTTAATTACAACAAGTTACTGTAAAATAATACTGTAAATTATTGTGAAATGCTGGTAATTTATTACAGTGTACTGTGATGGCTGTTTTCAGTCACTATACTTTTAACTGCTCTAAAAACGCATCAGATCAATATTTTTTCTACTTTTTTTTGCTAAAATTTCCTAATCCACTTCTGCCCTGCTCGAAACTACCAAGCATTTAACAAAAAATAAAAATTTTAACCCTTTAAGGGCCGTTTCAAGAAATAAGGTCTCTTATCATGGGTGAAACATGAAATCAACCCATCTTCAATATAAAAAATATCAAGAAGTTTTATGTGCCTTTAAGGTGTGAAGATTTGTAATTTATTTTTCAATGCTTGGTAGTTTTGGGCAGGGCAGAAGCGGATTAAGAGATTTATGTGAAAAAAAGCAGAAAAAAATATTGATCTGATATGTTTTTAGAGCAGTCAAAGAAGTTAGTGGCTGAAAACAGCCATAACAGTAACAGTGTAACTTTTTGCTTTAAATCTGATGATACACAAGAAAGAAAAAGATATCAAAGTCAATGATGTCACTAATCTTTGACATATCCAAGACCATGATACCCCGTAAAAAATCTCTGATGACTTTTTATAGAAAATAGGTCATTTTGTGTTTAACCCTCCCATAATCATTGGCTTTCTTTTTTAAATTGCCCTTAAGGTGTTAAGATTTGTAATTTATTTTTCAGTGCTTGGTAGTTTTGAGTAGGGCAGAAGTCAATTAAGAGATTTATGTGAAAAAAGTAGAAAAAAATATTGATCTGATATGTTTTCAGAGCAGTCAAAAAAGTTAGTGGCTGAAAACAGCCATAACAGTTCCTGTGTATAGTATACTTCAACAGTGCACAAGGGTTAAAAATATGTGACAAAAAAGTCTTGAGACCCTTGCAGAGAAAAGACTGATAATTATTTAATAGTTTATTTGACAGGGGCCATGCAAGACAAAGGGCTGTCAAGCCAGAGTTAGTTATAAAGCTAATTTTCATCTGTGGTCCCTGGGCCACAGATATAGCATAGTCATAAAACAACATACTGTATATTCTGTTTGGTTTCATTCAAATTCAAAGTGCAAATGTTTTAACGATACACCCTTATACTTTGATTGCAGAAAATCTATTCACATGGACTCATTTTTTGTATTGTTTTTTTTTTTAGACTTGGATATCAGTCGGTTTTCTTCTCATGACAGTATTCTAAAAAAAGTCCATATAAAGATATTATCCTCAGTGGGTTTAATCATTTATATAAAGATTATGTAAACTCAACATTTAATTCAGTACATTTTTGTGACACGCTTGGATATTCAATCAGTTATCTTTATTTGCTAAAGATTTGTGTGCCTAATTGAATTGACCGATAGTGCCTCTTTGTAAAATTAAAGCTGGACTTGGGCCATCTAAGAAGAGTTTGTGTTTTTTCATTGTAATCATATTTCACCATTAAATCTGTAAAACAATATATAGGTGGATACAAATGTTCCCGTTAGTTTTCATTTGGTTTAGGAGTATCTGATGGTTTTCACTCACAGAGACGCTCACATGCTGCTCTGTATCTAGACCTGCACCGCCCTCTAGAGGTACAATCCAGTATCACTGAACAGAGAGTGTTTCCTGTATAACCATCCATCCATCCATCCATCCATCATCTTTACTGCTTATCTTTGGGCCCGCAGAGAGCGCAGGGCCACATAAAGAGACAGACAACCATTCACACTCACACTTATGTCTAAGGACAATTTGGATTCCCCAGTCAATCTAATTTTTTGGGTCTGTTGAAGAAATCAGAGTTCCTGGAGAGAACCCATGAATGCACAGGGAGAACATGCAAACTCCACACAGAAAGGCCCTGTTCGACACGGGGGAACCTTCTTGCTGTGAGGCATGCGCACTATCCGCTGCCCTGCCTTGCTTATATAAAAACCATCTCATCAAATTATTAAAATAGATGAATAAACATTTACTGTCTATTTTCATGCATAACACTTGGCTACAATAAGAGGTCAATGTGCTGCAGAGTGATCTGTGTCAGTGATGAAGCTTTAAAATTGACAGGGGTGAAATTAAGCGTTTCAATAAATGAACACCAACAGAACTAAAATAATAATCCTGTGACTGATGTAGTGTGATGTGAATGTAGAGACAACAGTAACTGATGAAGGCTTATAGTGCTGCTTTTGTCTAACATGAACATTAACATGTTACTACTATCAACACTGAATTATTTGCAATATTATAGATTTACTCTGAACTTTATGAAGTACTGTGTGGTTTGATGCAATAAAAGTATTTGCAGTTGTCAACACCATTGTTGGAAATGTTGTTAGACTAAAGTCATGTTCAGGATTTACAGAAGTATTAGACAGCTGCCAGTTAGTTTTGTTTCTGAGGAGGAAAAACTAAAGCACAGATATTCTAGAACTTAAATTTTATTATTTTGTATTACAAGGAAAACACACTTTAGTTCAAATGGATTTTTAGAGCACTCTAAATAATTAAAGGCAGTTGATATTATTGTGAGCGCTAGTAATTACAGATAAACAACTTCATGTCTAGCATTGTTGTAAATCAATGATGCTATTCATTGTGTCACATCATGACATCAAATTGAATTGTTGCCCGATTGGTCATAATTAATTTGAACAATGAGGCTGGCATAGATGAGCAGCTCTGATAGAAACACATCCAGTCATGTCAAATGATGATTGATGTAAATTGCATTTTTTTCAAAGTCTTCAATGTTTTATGTGTTTGACCTTTTCTTGTTCCTCCATTTTGATCCTGTTGGGAAATCTAAAACAATTTTGTAATCCCAAGCAGTTAAATTCTGACTCATTTAACCACAATTTCAAGTGAGGAACACCATAATTGTTGGGAATTATAGCCTGAAACTGACAGAAACATCTGTATCCACCTTTCTAATGATGAATAAACTTAGTGCCAAGGGTCGGTTCACTCAAAGAAAGCCTCTCCCTGTAACAGTGAGGGCAATTATTAAGTGGTATTTGAGACTTTTCATAAAAGACATGAAATCTAAAATTAATGGTCAGCAATATTATTGTACTAGATTAGATAGCAGAGCTGATGATGGTGATGTTCAGACAGTTATATGGTGTTAGTTTGTTTTTATTGAAATTTAACGTTATTTTTGTAAATTGTTTTCCCTAAATTGGAAATAAAATTGTTCACACATGTTGGCAGGCTTTATAAAGTAGAACTCAGACAGTCCTGGGAGTGTAATTACGATGCTATTTTCCAATTTACTGTGATACTAGAGTTAACATGAAAATGGCCAGAACAGGTTAGTTAAATTTGGAAAAGTGAGTGACAATGGCTTTTTAGACAGTGTGAAATGTATTTAAATGATTTTAACCTTAAGATTAAGAGTGCTTTTTAAGTTGCTCAAGTGAGTTAGTAATATTTGGTTATGTGGATGAAACTGGCTTGAAGAAGAGAAACATTTTCACTGACCATTGACCTATTTGGTTGGAGAAACAGGGCTGGTGCAGATACCTTGGATGAGAGGGTTTAGTCAAAGTGCAGTGCACGAAGTGTGCCACTGTTGTAGGTTACAGGAAAACAAAAAATCTGCCATCAAGGATGTCTAAACATAAGGTATTGCTTATTATGTTTTTTTTTTAAGAATCATGAGTTTTACTTAATCTCTTTTACTTAATATTGTGTTGCTCTTTTTATTAATTTGTCAAAGGCCTTGGCTGGATCCACCTCTGCTGTTCTGGTTGTCACCCCAAGGCCCAGTTCTGGGACACCTTTTATTTTCAATCTAAATAAACAGTCTGTTTGCTAATGTGTCAAATACATTTTATCATTTATATACAGATGATACCATTATTTATTGCTATTCATCCTCGCTCACTCAAGCTTTTGAGTTTTTACAAGCTGCTTTTAATGTTGTTCAGTATCGTCTGAGAACTTTGAAACTGGTTTTAAACACGGACAAGATTAAGCTCATGGTCTTCTCAGATTCAAGTGAGTTACCAGTGTGTAAGAGACATACAGATAGAGGCTGAGGATCACTGTGTTTGAGTGTATGTGAGTTGGGGGTGGTTCCCATGGAAGTAGGCGTGTGTGTGTGTGCGCGTAAAGGTGCGCTTTCACTGGATGGTCCAGATGAGAGAGAGAGAGTCAGGGTTGGCAGCCGTAATTTTTTGTTGACCGCTTTTGGCCATTTTATTCACTCACTTATCACTCTTTTTTTCAGTTAAATCCGCTGGTTTCTATTTCTTCCACATATCCACCTTGTAGCGCTGTGATAGCCTGATGTTTTTTGCACAATAAAAGCATTTTGGATCTCTGCGTTATGTGTCGCTATAAACTATAGCGCCTCATACAAGGATGAATCCAAGGATCCAACTTCACACTCCCCTGCCGCTAAGGTAAAATGTTGGTAGCCGCAACACAGTGAATATCCCAATTGTTGTAACTCGACAAGGAAACCCGAGCTGGGGCCTATAGCACGAAGCACTGTTAACTTACCTTGGTTAACTCACACCTATCCAGGGTCGAGTAACCCCAACAATGGAAATCAGAATAATCGATAGCATGACGCGGATTATCAACAGGCTAACTCAACTATGGTTTGTCTCATCAAGAGCCGTGAATGTGCATGTATAAGGGGAGGGCTCAGAGGCAGCTGACCAGTCGTAATCATGAGCAGAAACACGCGGAGAAGCGGCGGGAATACACTGACACAACTCAATATTTCAAGCGAGCAGCAACTGATAATGTTAAATATAAGGATGAAAAAGCCATTACAATGGAGAAAGGAAACACATAGTGGCTGTCAATCATAGGCAAAATGCTTGGCAACACATAGCGAACTGTGAAAATGCGCAAATGACTCATCATTGGATGAATCTGACACTGATCACACTCATGAATCTCATGAAACAATATACTGTGCAAATTCATTTCATGTCTGACAATTATCATCCCATTCCCCCCAGCCTGTTTCATGTCATATCATACTACATTTAAGATTTAAGACAGCCTGAAATGAAATCATGATAACATACCGAGCTCATGTCTGACCCAAATTAACAATTTAAAAATCAGGAAGAAAAAAAGCCCTCAAACCAATGAATAAAGTGCAGGAATGACATGATGGAGTAATGGAATAATGCTGTTTCACATAAGAATTACATCCCTTTTTATTTGTCAAGCACTTTATGGTGCATTTGAATGTATGAAAGGGGCTATAGAAGTGAAGTTTATATAGCAGGACAATGCACAATGACTGCGAGACAGTCAGTGCACCGCTCCTGTGGGTCGCACGGGCAATAAACAGCTCCAATATATCACACAGGTTCTGGGCTGTGAGAACAGGTACGTCTCATAGCCCATCGTCAGGTTGATGTTGTGGGTCAAATCAGTATTGGGACACCCTTTCTCATCTTCATGCTCGTCTCAAGAGTTGTGTGCCTCTGTCTACTGGGTTCAGGAGAAGAGGGCAGGCCATTGATTCTGAGAGGCTGATTGGTTAGTGCGTGGGTAATTGTACAGGATCAGATTCAGCCTCCAACTTATCCTGCTCCAGAGCAGGTTAGCTGTTTAAAGTAAGTCACCATGGTGATCTACTCTGATAAGAAATGAACCAGCTTCGTGCTATCGATAAACCAGGGCTCACCCTGAAGTTACCTCTAAGCAAAGACATTAATCCTGCTTCGTGCTATAGGCCCCAGGTGTGTAAGAGTGTGTTTGTAAGTCACACGTGTACATACATGTGTGTGTATGTGCAAGACATCCACATCAGTTCACCCCTGTGTGTGGTCTGGCACTGCACCAGTTATCAGAGGTGAGTTATCAGAGTCTCTTTCCATTTTATGTTTTTCTTTCTAAATGTTTCTTTACTCTCTCTCTCTGTTTTTATTATTGTCTCTCCTCCCTCACGCTCGCTCGCTGGGTCTAACCTCAGACTTTCATTCTCAGACGCTGACTCAGCGGGCCTGTCACTCCGTCTGCCAGATCTTGATCCATCAATCAGTTTTCCTGTTTGTCTGCAGCCTCATTATACAAGTCAGGTTTGTATCTTTGTATGTCTTTTATCAACCTGCAGTCTCAACCAACCAGATTTCAAATCTTTGTTTTCCCTTATTTCCTTTATTATGAAAGACATCATCAGAGGGAGTAAGCTCAGGGAAATAGACAAGAGGTGCTAATTCACGAATTATAGTAAGAGTGGATGGTAGGAGACGGGAGAGCAGAATGTAAAGCCCCCACTGTCATAGAAAAAAGACTGAAAAAATGTAATTGCCAAACAAAAAACTAAGACATGAATCCAAATTTTTTTCTGCCCTTGTTGGACATGTCAGAATTGAATCAGTGCGTACTGTAAATATCACTTCAGACTCTCCATCATTGTTTTCCCCTTTGATGAACAAGGCAGATTCAAACATTTTGTTCTCTCTGTTAATTTGAATGGTTCCTACACACACTGCAATAAAAACAGTAACTTCAGTTGCAGAAAAGCTATGAACTGCTTTTTTTTCCAGGAAAATGTTTGAATTTATTTTGTCAAATTTTCTTCTGAGTGACACTTGACACAGAAGTGTCTTATAGTTTAATACAGTAGACTGAAAAGCATAGGAAATAATGCAGGACCCATTTTAAAGTACATTATTTTGTTATTTTAGTTGACATAGCTTTACAGACACTGAAATGTAGGCCCCTAACATTTTGTATTGATTGCAGTTTTAATTTATTTATTTTTTTAGTTAATGGTAAATTACTTAATTGATTCTCTGGATCAATGAAGTTACAATCTCTCTCTCTCTCTCTCTCTCTCTCTATCTATCTATCTATCTATCTATCTATCTATCTATCTATCTATCTATCTATCTATCTATCTATCAATTCAATTCAATTCAATAAAAGCTTTATTTGCATGAATGAAGAAAATACATTGTTGCCAAAGCATAACAATAAACAGTCATATACAATAATAAATAACAATAATAACAATAAAATTAATATTACAATGATTACACAATATTTACATTGGTTGGACAGTTAGATTCAGTGTTGTTATGTAATTTGATGTAAGGACAAAGGAATATTCATAAACAATTGATCTTAAAGAAGTTCAGTAGAGCTCTATAACTAATAATGGTTCAGATCATCAGCACTGATGTTTTCCTCTGATGTCATGGCAGAGTGTCACATATTGTGCGCCTAACTGTGTAAAGTGTGGATCTTCTCCTAGACAGAGTGTCATCAGTTCAGCATCTCTCTCTCTCTCTCTCTCTCTCTCTCTCTCTCTCTCTCTATCTATCTATCTATCTATCTCATATTTAGTTTTTGAAATAACTTCTATAAAATTAATTTTTAAGTCATTTATTTAAATTGCATTTATATGTCACATGCTTTTGAATAATAGATTTTTTTTTTATTTTTAGCTTTTTTATTTTTTTAATCTCTTCAGTTCTTGCAGTGACGTTTACGTTTATTAGTTTGGCCTTTGACCCGTGCTTCCCTTTACCTGTTGCTCCGTTGGGTGTTTCCGGCTGACCACATCGCTGCTCAGACTCGGATGTTCATTTACTTGTTCATTTCTTTTTTTTCCTAAAAAAAGTTGGGAGCAGTCAGCTAACTCTGTTTCTCTGTTACTAAGCCGTTTTGGCCATTGAAACTTTAGGACCGTTGGGACGTTTGGACCGTTGGGACGTTTGGACCGTTGGGACGTTTGGACAGCTAACTCCAGCCGGATGCTAACTGCTAACACGGTGAAGGACCAAACAGACAAATTCAGTCTGATGAGGAGGACGAGCAGGACAGCAGAGGGATGGACGAGCAGACAGAGCTGAAATTACCCGGTCAGTGAACGTCTTTTCCGATAAATAAGCAGCTTTTGCCAACTATGAGCTAACACTGAGCTAAACTGAGGTGCTGCTTGCTAGCTTAGCCGGTGTTCACCTTTGCTGAATACACTTGGTCTCATTGATTTTGCTCTCTGCTTGAAGCTGAGACTACATATTTTGCGGTGGTTTCTTGCCCTTGCATTTTTTGAATCAGCCGTGTTCATGCCTGGCAATTATAAGTCTTTTTTGCATCACATTTTAACACTTAAAAACAGTATCACTCTGTTTCATGGCATTTTTATTGTCTTGTATTTCAAGTATCTTATATATTAGGATAAAGAATAAAGAGGCTCTCCTTGACTGCAGTCTTATAAAATAAGTGAAGCTTCTCTCTGGATGATCATTAATATAAGTAGCAGAGATTAATTAAAACTCATGATTCTAATAAAACATACGAAGCAATACCTTATGTTTTGGCATCCTTGATTGGTAAGCTTTTTGTTTTCCTACAACAGTTAAAATGAAAACATTGGATTTTAAACCTGAAATCTATACAAGTGGGTGGATATGGAAATGTGCAGAGGTTTTTGACTCAGGATGACTCAGTTGTGTAGCTCTGTGTTGTCCTTGATTTACACAGATTACCATGTCACTGGTGTATTAGTCATTTGAATTTAAGGGGGATATTAGGGGAAAATGTCAAGCACATACACACACAGTCATGTGAAAATTACATATGCCACCTCAAAACTACTGTTACGTAACAGAAAGGGGATATTACAGTCTTCAGTCAAATCACGATTAAGTTTAATGTTGTGAGTCATAATCACAGGATCAACATGGTATTAAGAAGCTTCCCATCCCACCATGCTGAGAATTACTCACAATGAAATTCTGAGCTCATATGGCCATAAATGTGTATTATAGACAGTTATTAAACTGTATGCAGTTGGATAAAAATGCAATAAGTGTCTTAGATGTTTAGGAGTGTTTTAATGGGATAAAGGGGCTACCATTGTTGTGTTTTTTCCTCAGTATTTTTTTAGCCTGTTCTTCTGCAGGTGAATTTAATATATATGTAATATCAACCAAAAACACTATCAGGAAAAACCCAGTAAGTGTGTGTTTCTGTGACTTAGAGAAAGAGTTAGTAATTGTTTGCCACAAGGTCAGGGGCTGAGCTTGAGAGAGTGAATTGTCTAAAAGGTGATGCCAAAAATTAGATTTTTGTTGAAGCTTGTTGTACAGACATTTCCAGACTTTTTTTTGCCAACACCATTTTTATTGAATTGCAATTGTTTTGACTAGTATGCCAATTTGGATAAATTTGCATTAACAAAGAGAATGCCAGTTTGAGATCCCCATTCTCTTTTTAATCAGAAATGTATTAAAAATTTAATAGAGTCATTCATACCTTTTATTTCTTTCCAGTTTCTGTAGCGAACATATTTATATATATATATATATATATATATATATATATATATATATATTGCTTCAACTGTGTTTAACCCTTCGGCCACAACACCTGTGTAGTAAAATATTCAGACTGAGATTGGATTTTTGGCACATATTGGACTGGAAAACATATATCACACACCCTGCAATTAAAGAATTCAGCAGGTTGTACTGCAGTTTTATTGAAAATGTGTTTAATTGTACTGTTGACTGCACTGTCAACATACAAAATCAGCTTTTGTAGTTTTTATCTGTACCTGTATATACTGGTATCATCATGATAAAATTGTGTCCTTTGATTTCATATTTCTTTTGATATTTTTTAAGATATGTAAGGAAAACACAGCAACATAAATGGGGCCAAATTACTACAGATTACAGATTAAAATAAAAACATCATCATGATATATTTTTCATCATGTCCAAGTTTATATCATATCATGCTTTATATGTTTTTTACTAGAGTTTGATGGAGTTTCCTTTTTAAAAATTTAAACTCAAGCTTTGAACCTGATGAAGGGCAAAATATGACTTCTTCATATTAGATTGTATTACAAGTTCCTTACAGATTGAGTTTGATTGATTGATTTATTAAATATCAAGTGTTTAAAATGGAGAAACCTGAATAATATCAATAACTTTTGATACTAAAAACAGTTAAGAGCTCAGTGAACTTATCACTTACCATATTTGATCAAAATTAAATTAGTGTGAAGTAGAGCTGCAACTATCGAGTATTTTTGAAATTGAGTACTCTTGTCGATTATTTCTTCGAGTACTCTAACAAAATATACTTTTTTGTTTTTAAACAAATAAATCAATTGTATACAATGCAACATGTTAGGGCTTTCAAATTGAGCAACCAAATGCCTTTTATTCCTCAGAAAAGGGTTTTTATTTTAACAACTTTCAAAGTTTAAACCAGTACTGGCTTAAAACAAAGCCAATACAATACTGATTTACAAAGCAGTAATATAATTCTGCAATTATATTTGTGAAGTGTGTTCTGGAGGGCATTGTGTAGTTTGGATTGAAATCCTTGATCATGTTCTTAAATCCTGTGTCCTCCACCATGGAAAGAGGACGCATGTCTGTGATGAGCATATTTAAAATGCTGTAATAGTAATAGTTGCAGCCCTAACGACGTGCTATCATGCTAAGCTACGTGCTAAGCTCACTCAGTTTGACATCAGACACACTGCACTGTGTTTTCTTTTCATCCCTTCTTGAAGTGACCACACACTTGGGACACTCTCTGCCATTTCTTCTGCGGATTCTCTCCTTTCTGTTCCTCTCTTTTCTCTTCCTTCATGATTGTGCAAGCCGCACAGCAGCGGAGGTAGCAGGCGTGTTGCGCCACAGAAATGACCATCCATGTCAAACACTGTGCACTGTATAGTAGTCCAGATATATATTTATATGTATAATTATATATTAAACGAGGCTTCGAGGCACACAATTTAATTCGAGGATATTTTGTAATCGAGTACTCGCGAATATTCGAGGAATCGTTTCAGCTCTAAAGTTTTTTTAAAACAACTTACAAATGCACTGCCTTCTTTAGAAAAGTAAGCAAGACTGATGGAAAATGAGGGCATAGAGTGTGTCTGCATTTTTTAAATTTAAAAATAAACTCCCTAATATTGGATGTTGGGACTTTCTTTTTTACTGCTCAAGTAAATTCTTTTCAAATATATTGCCAACTTAGACTTGGCATTTCACATAGATTTTTTCTATGGGTAATAGTCATGTTACTGTCAATAGTTCTTAAAATTAAATATCCTTCTAATGAGCAATAGGCCCAGTGTATTTTCTTTTCAAATCAGTTCATCCAGCATAAAATATACTGCAAAATTGTCACAGTGTATTTCACAGGAAAGTCTATCAATAAATTTACAAAACAATGTTTTTCCCTTCCCTATTTTTTCATAAATCATCATAAAAATACCTAATTTATGAAACATGGACAACTTGTCTGTTATATACATGCAGGAGTTACTAAAACAGGACAAATGCTTGGACTTTGATTATATATTTCCCAATTTGAGGGTATAAAGGGCTTCAAAAACTTTCCAATAGAATGTTTAGACATTGATGTGAAGTTGTATTTGGCTCTCAGTGTAGAGCTGCCCTTAAACATTGGTTATAAAACACTATTGATCCAAATGAGATGTTGTAGAAGTTTGTCCTCTCCACCCTCTGCCTGTGCCTTTGTCTCTCCTGTCGAGCGGTGGTCCTCTGCTCCGTGCTGGCGCTGCTCCAGCGTTTGGGGATTATTGTTAAACGTTGGTAATCTCTGCTGTTTCCTCCAGCAGTCCGGGCCCTTCTGATGGGAGCCAGTGTTTAGAAAGGGCTCCACGAGACGAGATGCTCTTTAACTTTAATCTCTCTAATCTCTCTCCTTACTGCAGGCCGGGGTCCCACAGACCTGTCATCCCTGCTCTCATAATTCTCCTTAAGACTTTGACTCACATGACAGCCTATATTTTTAAGTTGGGGAAATTCTGGCATGTTAAAGGATGTGTGTGTTAGTTTTTCCTGTAACATAAACCATTAAGAAAACAATTTTAGTGCTGAATAATGATCATTTGTAGCCAACAGGCTGATGTTGTGTTTCACAAATTTATAAGACCACCACCTGATGTAAGGTTTATGCCACAGCTGCCATTTTAGCAACACTGATTATTACTAAAATTGTTTTTATGTTTCTGTAATAGTTAAAACACCAATATGTTAAAGCTATTCAACCAAATGATATTTTAATGTTGAATGTATTTTCTGTTATCCATGAATGTTCAAATTAATAGTTTTACAAAGTGACAAAAATAGTAAAAGTAAATTATTTACTGATTAAGGTATTAAATTTAAAGTTATTTACTTGCATTCTTGAACAGAAAAAATTGTAGTAGTGTCCTTGATGGTGTCAACCTCCAATTCAAATACATTTTCTCTCCATTTCCCTTAATTTGCCCCACAAGGTGTAAATTTTGGACTTAGCCGTGAATATTTTGTATTCATCCTATGCTGAGAATGGCAAATATTCATGTTTCATGAATTCCAATTAGGAGCTGCTGTTTGACGATTTCTACACCAAAAACCTGCACAGCTTTCAACGACAGATGTATGATATTGAATTTTTCATTAAATCCAATTTGCCCCTGTTTTTAGACTCATCATCACAAATATCTATAGCCCCAGTCACACATTCCCGTTTCTCATGGCAATTGTGCACGATTGTCATAATCCTGATAAAACGTGCTTTGGTCGTGGTGCATGTGCTACTTGGTCTGGATCAGCCTTGTATAGTCGTGGATGAATGGTGGGGAATGTGGAAGGGGAGAATTGCCGCTCTCAGTATAGCGGGTTGGAAGCCTAATGCAGTCCTGAAGTGAACAGTATTAGCGTGGCATGTACCGAGCTCAGTCGGGCTGATCGTGGCTCAATCCTGAAAGCTTTATGAGGACGACTGACAAGGACGTATCCATTTGTGCCCCAACTGTGTCCCGTTCAAGATGGCGCAAGCGACGGGGCTCAGTCGGGCCTTACGTGACGCAAACTGGGCTCGAGCGGGGCTGACGTCGTGTCAGCGGGATGAAAATTCAGGGAATCATCATCATATCGGTGTATTAACGTAGCTGGAGCGGGACGAACTCCCCCGAAGCGCTGTAGAAGCCCTACTGACGGTGTATTTACGGGGTGTGTCCAGGGGGGAGACAGTCATTTCATCACGTATCATAGCGATCACACCAGCCTCATCAATCGTGTACAGTCGTGCACAATCGCTAAGAGAAATGGGAATGTGTGATTGTCAAGACAACAAAGTTTTCATTATGATCTGTGCCTTTAACAGTCATTTTGTGTTGGAAACAGATGTGAAACAAGAAAGAAGTGTTTTATGATTTATAAATTAAACTTTGATTTATTAAAGTTAACATTCAGTGATGGTGAGGGAAACCATTTTCATAATCTGTGCATTCTTCAAATACTACAGAAAATTTATGGAACATTTATTGGCAATATGAATAGCTAAAAGATTGCCTATTAATATTGTCTGTAAATATTGGCAGTGTCATATCTGCTGATGTCCATGACTACATTTTTTTGGCAGAAATCTGCAGATATCAATATTATTCTGATATCTTGCATGGTTTTTATATCAGATTGATAAATGAAGCACAGTGCCTCCGGCCTCAGCATAGATTAGGACAAAGACACTCAAGTCGGAGTGTGCGATATGACAATATTAAATTGTTAAGGATTATAACGTGGGGATGATCTCATATAGCAGAAAGATCGTCAGACTGTCTATGTGGGCGCAGAGACTTTGACACACACCCGACTAGCCAATCATAGCACATTACTCGCAGTGCATGGTGGGATCTCCTGTTTGGTTACGTAGCGTGAAGCCATGGCGGAAAGAGAAAAGGAGATAAAAGCTTGAAGATGTCTGAACAAAAATCTGTTCTAAAGCAGCTGTATTATTCACTCAGATTATAGACATTGCAGTTAGATAACATTTGTTTTAAACTGTTGCACTTTAAGAGATAATGTTGATATTGTTGTTCATTACCTTTAATGTTAGCATTTATGGCACATTTTTATAAAAACTGCACTATTTAAATCAAAACCTGTTCAGAAAGTTTCTTTGGCTTTAATTGTCATTTGTTTTTCTTTTTGGGTTTTACATGTTTTATATGTTAAACATAGGGAAAAAAGGTCAAACATGCAAATTAGTCTAGAAAAATCAAAGTAAAAAAGAATCATGATAAAATCATGATTGTGACTATTTTTAAAAAATCGTGATGTGATATTTTTGCTGTATCACCCACCCCTACACTCAAGTGTTCACTACTGATCACATTAGTATTAGCATTTTTTAATAATAAATTCTGATGTTGTTGTGAGTTACTGTGAAAGTGTGTTCTCTGCTAATTAACATAATTACATGCCTAAAGCCCATCATCACCTCCAGCGAGCTTTGAAGGAAATTATTGACTACAAGTTTGAATACGCCTGTGTGTGAAAGGCATTATCGTGTTTTCTCAGTCAGAAATGCACAAGCGTTTACCTATCTCAATATTTTCTCAGTGAAAGCCTGAACTGCACAGTCGTGCGTCAAAGCCTTGTTGTTTCCCAGGAGAACGCTGAATCCTGTAAATCTGACAGTTCTCTTCCTGGTGGTGGTCCCGGCTGGATCGACGGGAGATTCCACCTTTCCCACATGGCTCCTTGATCCACCTGACTCCTCCTCGCCTCGCCCATAAGCCTGCCTTTTGTCCCCATCTGCGCACAGCGCTCAGTTTGTTTGTACACTCAGAGAGCAGGCTGAGAACGGCTGATAGTCACACAGACTGAGGACTGACTGCTCACATTCCCACAAAGGATGAACACAGTCAGACAGAGGGGAACATAAGACGCACATGTAATTAACCTGGAGGCTCAGAATCAATCCCTAAATCAACAACTGAACTAGAAAATAATCTCCTGAAAGAAGTTGCCGAAAAATCTCTCATAGTCCAAAGCTCAAAAGTAGTTGTGAGAAGGCAAGAATATATTTCTGCTCATGCTTTATTTAATTAAGGGTTTGTTGATTTGAATATCCAAAAAGTTAGGATAAAAAAGAAAAAGAGACTACGAAACTTAAAAGACTAAAACCCATATCTGTTATTAACCTACAACACTGGTGAACAATAAAACTTGAAATGGTGTTTGAGATGCTTGAACCAGATATGATTAAGTTCTTTTTACGTTTTGAAAACAACTTAGACCACATTAATAAGTTTCAATCACGGCTTTGAAAAATGTTGTGATGTTTTTTAAGGGTAGAGTTCATGTAGCACGTCATTGCTGCAGGAACGTCCATAATTTTGCAATTGAACAGCAGAAATAAATCAGCCCACTGAAAGAATGACTCACAAGACTGGTACACAAGAAAGATATATTTAGATTTTATGTATTTGCTGATGACAGAAAAAAAGAAATGGAGAACCACTGCCTTACTTAAAAGAGTAAAAAGAAAAAAAAAGCACAACATAAAATATTTTATTGAGTTTTTTTTTTAGCTTGTTACACTAAACAGGGTTACTTACTAGAGATGCAGAGTATTGGACTTTTGCTGTTAGTCCAAATGCATTGTTACAATACTGATATTTTTGTCAAGAGCACAAAGTCTTTACAAAACTTTACTTGTTCCTTTCAACGTGACCATTTTTGTGTGTGTAAGGGACAGTTGCAAAGCCATAAAAAACACATTTCCCTCTTGAAAAATGAAACTCTTGATTTTTAAAAGGTGTGGCTGCATCAGACAGACACAAATGAATGCATTTTTTATTGCTAACAAGGATAACATAAAAGTAAAACCCTTGATAGTTGCAACTTGTAAGTTCTCAACATTGTTGGTATCAGTATCCACAAAAAGCAAAGGATTTTTTCAACACAGAACAATCAACAAATAAATAAACCATCACATTACAAAATAATGTTAAATAGTAGGAGCAGTATTCCTGGGTTGCATGTTCTCTACCAACCTTTTACACAGTTGAGGGATTTCCTTGTCTCATTCTTCTTGAATGACTTCCTTTATTCTTCCAAATTCTTTGATTTATGCTTTGAAACAAACTTTTTCATAATCCACCACAGATTTTCTGCAGGGTTCATGCCCTAGGACCACCCGAGGACCTGATGCTGTGCTCTTGCAGCCCAGTTGTTCTTGCCCTGGATGTGTTACGAGGGGCATTATGTTGTTTTGACCTCGACAGATCAGAGCACGTGCAGAAGGGAGCATGTGGGTTTCAGCAATCCCACAATACTTGTCAGAGTTCATTGTGCACAGTGTCACAGACTGAGAGATGACCAACACCAGCTACACTCCTACTTCCCCAAATAATGATACTGCCCACACAATGCCAGGTAGCTGCTGTAAGGCCCTGCAAAATCTCTTTTGTATTTTCCCAAACTCTGATTTAGTTTTTCCCATTTTTCTGTTTTTGTCTGTTTTCTTTTTTGAGAATTCATTTTTTAATATTATACACAAATAACCCTGAGGCGCAGTATAAAGTAATAAAGTACAGACACTCGGTCTTCTTCAAAGCTGGGAAACTGCTCTGCCCTGTACTTTGGAGTTAGCAATAAGTTTCATAGCATCTCAGATGTAAACAAGTGTTTGAAAGATTTCTTAGGTATTTGTTTTTATGTTCTTATGACTGACGGACTAATAAACTTTTTTAAAGGGTTAGCTTTTTTTTTTTTTCAAGTTGCTAGGTCTATGGCGCTCGTAAATATGATTGCAAAAAGAGGAACTTTCAAGCGTGTTCCCTTGGCAGAGATATTCCGGGGTGGTGGCAAGCTGGAACATAGTACATGGTGCAACTGAAGTTGAGGAAATGTTAAACGCTGTAAAGAATCTTACTGCATTGATTGTCAAGCCAATATTGTTTTTTTGGTAGTTTTAAACAGTGTTGATTTTGTTGGCTTATTATTTTAGTCAAAGTTTTTGTCAACAACCTTTTTCCCCTAGCGAAAATTAGACAGTAGCTAATCAAAACAGGTGCACATTGACAAAACTTAAACTAATTTGACTGACAATTTAGTCAATAAAAGTAAAACTATATGAAAGTGTTTGACGGTAACTTAGTCCAATCAGACCTAATTTGGTCATGTAGAAAGTAGGAACAAGTTCAGAATCTATCCAGTCACAGCTACTTTGGTTGTGTGGAAAGGTTGGATGAGTTCAGAGGGACATCCAATCACAGCTGCCTTAGCTTAGTGGTGGTGGGATAAGTTGTGGAGCGATTCAATCAGAGCTGCTCTCTTTATGAACTGATATATTCATGTAGAGCAGGCTCACTGTTGTCAGTTCTGGTATTGTAACAGAGGTGCTCTGCCAGGTAGCCTCATTTAAAGCTAGGGTCTATGATTTGGAAGCTTTGTACATATTAATAACACCGTTTATGAGGCTGTTATGGTCCTATGGTCCTATCTACACAGTATAAAGACCAAAAAGAACGAAAAAAATCCATTCAGTATATCCGCTGAAAAGCTGCATACTAGCTGACCAATCAAGCCTAAGAACCTGCAACTATTAATTGGTCCGTGAGTTGGTCTGTGAGTCCATCCAATCCTCGTCTCCCTCACTATGCAGTACGCAGCATCATGCCCATGGTCCCGCCTCCTCCCCTCTACCTCCGGTGAGCAGCTAGCAGCGTTAGCTACTGAACTATCATGGAGCCGGAAAAGCCTAGTGCCGAGACCGAAGCCGCCTCCCTCTCCCGGGGCCCAACGGAGCTCTGCCCGCGGGTTGAGGCCTGTTAGCGGGCTAACGGCTAACGAATAGCCTCAGCTGGCCGTCAGACCTTCAGTATCGGCCGTTTCGCCCCTGGTTGATCAGGTAATGGCTTTGTTTACTACAGTGGGAGATGTCTGCTGAATAACTCTGGTTAGTTTGTGCCTGTACGGGCTAATAACTTGTAGGGGAGCGGGTTAGCCTGTTAGCCGCTAATCGTTAGCACTGTAAGCTGAGCTGGGGAGGACAGGCTGAGAAAGATTAATCCTCCCCCACACTCGGCTCCGCTCTGGCGGCGCCAGACCCGCATTGCCGCCGGTCCAGTTGAAATGGCTACTGCTGTGTGTTATAAGGGAGATGTCTGTCGTGTTTAATACTTTCAGTTGAGCTTAGCTGTTTTTGATTGAGTTTGCTGCTGATAGATTGTGCTAGCTGCTCGTAGCTCAGTCCGAGGGGGCTTGCTGTTATATGAGGCGACACGAGCTGGGGGCGGAATCTTGGAACACGGAGCAGAGAGGTGAGGGAAGGGGGGGGCAGGCTGCGGTTTCAAATCGTAGACCCGAGCTTTAAAGCTGGGGTCTACGATCTTTATCTTTCTCAGCCTGTCCTCCCCAGCTCAGCTTACAGTGCTAACGATTAGCGGCTAACAGGCTAACCCGCTCCGCTACAAGTCATTAGCCAGAACAGGCACAGACTAACCAGAGTTATTCAGCAGACATCTCACACTGTAGTAAACAAAGCCATTACTGGATCAACCAGGGGCGAAACGGCTGATGCTGAAGGTCTGACGGCCGACTGAGGCCATTCGTTAGCTGTTAGCCCGCTAACAGGCCTCAACCCGCGGGCAGAGCTCCGTTGGGCCCCGCGGGAGAGGGAGGCGGCTTCCCGGTTTCGGCGCTAGGCTTTTCCGGCTCCATGATAGTTCAGTAGCTAATGCTGCTAGCTGCTCACCGGAGGTAGAGGGGAGGAGGCGGGACCATGGGCATGATGCTGCGTAGTGAGGGAGACAGGGGATTGGATGGACTCACGGACCAACTCACGGACCAATTGAACCTTACAGGCTTCTAGGCTTGATTGGTCAGCTAGTATGCAGCTTTGCAGCGGATATACTGAATGGATTTTTTTCGTTCTATTTGGTCTTTATACTGTGTAGATAGGACCATAGGACCATAACAGCCTTTTAAACTGTGTTATTAAGATGTACAAAGCTTCCAAATTGTAGACCGTAGCTTTAAGGTGACTGCATTTCACACAAAAGTTACATTTGTTTCCGTTCATTTATACATTCAAACTCTACTAGTCTTCGGGAAAAGGTTACGAGATGTTCAAGTGTAAAACATGTCTTCAGAAATTCAAGGAAACATAAAAAATGCCTTACGCTTACACTTCATATTTTAGTCAACTAAATTTACAGTGGATTTCATCAACTTAAATGTTGTGTAATTTCATCAACTTAAACTGAACTATAAAATAATTTAGATGACTGTATTATGAATGAAACTAAATTTTATTTTAGCGCTGGTTTAACCTATAAGTGGGTTAATTAAAAGGCTTTCTGTGGCACCATGTACTGCTATATACTGGCTAGTGTCCGTCCCCATTTACCTTCCCCCAGGGACAAAACTCACAAAGTCCTTTATTGGGCGTCATATTTGCTAATGCCTTCACAAAACCTGAACTAACCCTTTAAGCGCTGTATATTTGCATCTACTGACAGACTTTTACTGTAAATAACTAAGGAAAAGTGAGAAAAGTTGCAGGTTTGCTTCTTTCACTAAGTCACAGCAGCAGCATAATGTGCTTTTATTCATGTGACTGACACAGCACATCTTGCAAGGTTCCTACTGTGCATGTGTACATTTCAGTTGTGATGTTTTATTGATCAGCCCTATGTCAGACAGTCCTGCATCATCAGGTGTTGTTGCACACTGAAGTTGATAACTATATATTTGTGTGTTGATAAGATATTAGAAAAAGATGATAGATATATATGACAGAAAAATGCTAATAAAACCAAGCATACTGTGTGATTGAGGAGTGTTGCGAATGTGTGAGGCGCAGCAATAGAAGAGAGAAAAAAAACGAGGGAAACAACGTCAACCTGAGCCTGCAAACAAAGACAGAGAGAGAGAGAGATCTGTGACCGCAGCCTCGCCTGAACACGTTGCGAAAGTGAGGTTTTCAGACGCTGTAATTTACGTAGATACAGATTCAGATCTCTCTG
Source organism: Scarus forsteni (assembly GCA_036419115.1). NCBI lineage: Eukaryota > Metazoa > Chordata > Actinopteri > Labriformes > Labridae > Scarus > Scarus forsteni. The sequence goes on from JAZDUH010000451.1 coordinate 3,196,491, forward strand.
GCAGAATATCGGACCACCTGCACTTCAGCTCAAGAGAGACGTCCCAACTCCTGAGAGCGAGAGGGTAGAAAAAGTGGTATTTAACTAAAGCGTGAGATCTGAGGCCAAAGACCAGCTCACAAGGCTGACACTGCCTGTGTGATTGTGTGTTGTTGTGTGTGCGTTAGTGAGCCTGGAGGTATTCACAGGCCTCAAGCAGCTGTCAGGGCTAAGGAAGATGAATTGATTAGAAGCTGTCAATGCCTTCATTGTGACTGCACAAAGAGCTAATATTTCCGCGCCCTATTACCCCTGGAAGATTTCTTTGCTCCGCCTTGAAAACAATTTTTGGGCTTTTTGGATTTGGTGACAGATTATTGAGAAGATAATGTTTAAAGAGAGCTAAAATGTCTTAGGTGTGAGGTTTTGGGCTGCATAGCATTGTGTCAAGTAAAAAAAAAACACTCTTTCTAAGATGCAATAAAGTGTTATTAATGACTCAGACAGGGCGGTGTAAAGGCGCAATCATGTACTGCCTTCACAAGTTTTCACACAGAGGTGAGATCATTGGGTTATTTAATGCAGTCAGTGTAAATTTAAAACTAATGACACAAACATGTACTGAAAAATGTACAAAAAGGAATTACCAAAGTCATACATCAGGCATGAAGTGGTCATATTTTGTCTTAAATCAGGTTCATAAAATTGTTTTCTTAATGTTTACATTGTTTTCATGTGCTTAGTATCCCTATTAAGTTCTGCATTCCCAGTGTCTCGGGCTCTTTGTTAGATCTCCTACCCCTTTAAAGCTTCTTCTTTACGCGTGTACAGTCCACTGTAATTGGTTTACAGGTCAAGCCTGTTGTCAACAACTCTGCATGCATTCTACCATCCACACCATAAGTCAATTTTTTTTTATTTTGGCACATACTATGGTTACATAATTGTAAGTTTATTCTCATTTGCTTGTTATGTAAGTATATTTATATGTTCAAAGTTTTTGTCAGCCTGTCAATAATTCTGTTTGTTCATATAATAACAAATGAAATGTGTATTTTTATTGAGTAATTTGGATGCCCGTACTTGAGTGTCGGTGGCGCAGTTGTATAGTGTGCTTGGTCAGTATTCAGGAGGTTGTAGGTTCAAGCCCAGCTCTGGGTGACACATGTCAATGTGTCCTTGGGCAAGACACTTAATCACAAATTGCTCACACTGCTGTGTCAGTGGCGTGTAAAAATGCGTATGAAAGGCATTTAATGTATTAGAGATACTGGTGAAAGACTAACAGAGAAACTCTGAACCATGAATGTGATGTGAATGGGTAAGTGTGACCTGCGGTGCAAAGCAGATTTGAGTCGTTAAAAACACTAGAAAAGCGCTATATAAGCTCAATTCCATTTACCATTTACCATAGAGATGTTCCGGTACCATTTTTCGGAGTATGGATCCAACACCAGTATATTATAAAAAAATATATCATGTGAGGCCTGCATTACTATGATATGATTATCATTGTGATAAGGCCTGGCTCATGTTAAACCATTTGTAAAACATGAATAAACACAGCAATGATGCAGCATCACCGTGCTAATTAGCTTAGCTCCAAGCTCCAATGCATCAACCGGCTCTGACACACGCGAGTCTGTGTCATGTGATCATTTCCTCTAGGTCCCTGCAGGTTGCAGCACAGTGCTACTTTTTTTTCTGTAGTGGTTGGAGAAAATATTGATTCACATAAGAGAAACAGGATTTTTTGTTTGACGATTTCCAAATTGATTTTTTGGTTCAAAAATAGTTTTTTTCCCCAAATTTAAATGCTACATTTTATCATACATTAATAAGCCGGACCAGATAAAGTAACCGCTTTTCTCCAGCAGAGAACAACGTGTTTTTCTTCACCCATAACCATCATTCTATCTCATTTTGTTAGAAGGGTTTCAGATGTTTCCTGTACTGATTATCGCTACTTTTAAATGCAGTCCAGGCTTTTGAGGAGAGAGTATAAACAGCTGGTTAAAATATTTTGATGAATAAATCCTAAAAATTGACTCACATGTGATGTGTATTTTTCCTGGTATAGTCTGTAGGCATCATCATTATTCATATTTTTCACTGGTGTTAAAAAAGCTAACTAAAGATTGCAAAAATCGTCAATATCTTAGAATGGCAATTTAAATCGAATCAGGAGAAAAGTGAATTGTCCGAGCCCTAGTTGTAAGAGCAGGAGAACTGTGCCGGAGCTCAACAGTTCTAAACAGTAAATATTCTGCTTTTATTGAGAGCATCCTGTCTTTCTGTATTATCTGCTGGTTTGGTAATGCAACAGAAGTACAGAAAAAGTCCATTAGGAAAATTATAACCGTGTCCAGTAAACTGACAGGCATCCCATTTGTAAATATGGACTGCATCTATAAACAGAGAACATTAAAAAAGGCATCCAGCATTGTGGGTGATGATGATCAGAGGCACCCACTTGCCCCTTCATTTACACTGTTGCCCTCTAGGTGGCGTTACTGTGCTCCTCTGTTTACCAAAAACAGGTCCAAGTTTTCCTTTGTCCCACAAGCGATTAAATTTTTAAATGAGCAATAAGGAACAGTTAAAATTGGTCTAGCCGGTCTAGACCAGCCTGCCTGTCATAACCACATGGCTTCCTTTGCTTTTCTCCTCCTCTTTGTGAATGCATTGTTGTTTTTCATGTTTTTCTATTGATTTTGTTGCCAAATGTCTGTGATCCCTGCCACACCCTAATTTCCCTACGGGGACAAATAAACTAAACTAACTAACTATATCTCTAATTTAATAAATTATGTAGTATCAGATGGTGCCTGGACTCCAGTACTCGCAGATACCAATACCAGCATTTTCGGCAGTATTGGAGCAATTTCCAATACTGGTATTGGAATCTGAACAACTGTAATTTACCACTTACCATTTACTGTAGGATACTTGTTCATTGCTCCTTGGTGTTGGCCGATCTCACAAACAGGTGATTGGTGGTCAGTATCGGCCAAGAAAGCTGTATCATCCGAAGTTGCATCCCTAGATCTCACATGTAGGTGATTGGAAATCCCCATCAGCAGCCGAGAACCTCAATAGGGCATCCCAAGTTACAAGAAATAAATTCTTTAGCAGTATTTAATTAACCTTCACCCCATGTTTTACCTCAGGGTATGAAACAGCCTAGACCTTCTGCAGAAGTATGTATAAATTCCTTCGGTTGTACAGTTTGACAGATGAAGCCATCTTATGTTTGATGTTGGGGCTGTGAGGAGCAGCCTCCTTTGAAGCCGGTGTCTTCAAATGTTGGATGCCACTTCGACAATCAGAGGAGGGGGCGAAAAGCTCCGGGTCACTCACAGGCGCTGACCCCTCCAACCGCTTTCACACAAGATTGAGATTCACTCAACAGGGACAGACACAGATGATCTTTGGGTGAAAATAGACCTGTGGTGCTGATCTTTGATCCTGGCATCAGAAACACTGACACAGAGTGTGACAGGAGGGGGATATTTGAGGATTAGTGATAGGAAATTAAAGTGTTCATGGGAAAACTGTTAGAAAAATAAACTTTACAGAAATTTCCTATAATCATCAGCCAAACTGACACCAGTCAAAACCATGTCAAATTGTGTTGAATCATATCTGGATTGTGATCAAGGCTAAAACAAATGCCAGGCATAATTTATGAATACAATCTCACCCTCTGGCTATCACACCCATTCATGAAAACACTCTTTTCTGAGATCTTGAGAATCCGGCAGGCATTTTGGAGTGGATGTCATCCGCCGTGCCCATTCAGAAAATCTGCAACAAAAACAAAAATCTGAAGGATTCCTGGTGTCAGTCAGAAGAAAGGTAATCTCTTTTATTTCAATGAATGTAAACATGAGGGGATTGTGGGACTAATTTGTTGAACATAGTTACAGTTGTCAGGGTAAAATCTGCCCCATTTGAAGCTCTTCACTCTGCAGTGTTGACATTGGAAGTGGTTTATTGAAAGCCTCCGGCGTATTATGGCTAGACGGCGCGGATTGTCAATAACTGTCTCCCGTAGAAAAGAAGAAGAAACAGCACCTATCTGCCTCGCTTGCTGCGTAATTAGCACTAAAACAAAATGCTTTGTGTTGAAACACAGACCTCGCACCCCCGCCAAGAGCACATAGTGTGGCATGTCCAAAGAAAACAGCAATGGGTGGCATGATGGAACATAATCACCCTTTTCCGAATCAGGAGGTATGCAAATGACGCAGGTTAGAACAACAAAAGCGCCATAACAAGCTAATTAAAAGCACTTGAACTATGCCATCCGTTTTGTCTTGTGGTGTCCTGGTGTGTTTGTTGGTTTGTGCAGACGCTGTGAGAGAACTCACCAAACATCCACCTGTTCCCCGCAGGGCTTGATGCTAAACAAGACCTCCTGTGAAAAAGGGGAAGCCTGCAATCCAACCTGGTAACAGATATATGTGAATATTAAAAGCACTTAATATCATCCTCCCTACCTGGCAGAAACAATCGTGCCATTGTCCTCAGAACCTGCCTGTGTTTTCCTCAGTAGTTATTACTAATGGGAGTGATTAATACCGCCCTCTAAGTGGCTCTCCTCTGGATTTCTCAAACAATAGCTCCCTTTTGGATCATCTTCACAGCTAGATTAGACTCATCTGCCAAAACAAGCACTAATTCACATGCATGACAATGCTTTAATGTCATCCGCAGCTGAAGAATGCAAACAGGATTGTAGAATAAAGCAGCATTAAATGTTTAAAAGCATTTCTGTGCATTTTGGAAATCTGAATGATAACCTGGCCACTGCAGTAATTTCTCTTTCTTGCTTGATAAAATCTGCTTTTCTCATATCTACTCTCTTCTTCTCTGTTGATTGGTGTATTACATGTATGACTGAAGTCTAGACTTAACCATGAACTTCTGCTGACACTCCACTTCACTAATCCTCCCCAAACTAGCTGAGTTGACTGTGATACCTTATTTGTAGAATTGCAGATTTTTGCTAAAAAGGACCTAAGGCCATTACAGTAGCTATTTCTACTCAGCACTTTCTGAAGATGTTCTCTGCAAACTCCAAACACATTTGCCCTTTTATTTGCTCTAACCTTCTGACAATATAATAATTAATCACTCAAAGCAGAGAGATCACAAAGATTTACCCTCCTTGAAGAGCAACATTGAAATTAGAGCTTAATAAACCGTAACTCAGCGGAGGAACAGAGGAAGGTTGTTCAGCAGCAACACCACAATGAAATTACCCATTTACAGAGACAGATCGCCAAAATCCCAACCAACTAAAACAAACCTGAGATTGTCTCTTTATTGCCATGAGGCCACAAGAAGCTCTTTGACAAATTGTTGAGGAGAAAACCGCTAAGGAGTTCATGTCGATGCTAATTACAAGCAACCAAGCAATCTGGAAAGTTCTGAGGTTAGAGAACTGGGATCATTCACTGCGTATAACTGCAGTTGCTAACCTTTCAATGAGATTTTTGGTTTTCACCTCCGGCGAGGAGATTATGTTTTTTACTGATGTATGTTTCTGTTTAAGTTGTCCATCAATATTTGCCCACACTCCACGCTTTTCATACTTATTTACAAGCCACTGATGCGCCAGAAGCAGCAATTTAGGGTTAACAGGGTTCCCGCGGATCCTTGAAAATTCTTAAAAGGCATTGAATTCATTATTCTAAAAATAAGGCCTTAATTGGCATTAAAATGTCTTAAATCCAATTTTCAAAAGTCTTAAAAATTTGAACACATTAGTAAGATTTATGTTAGTTTGAACTAAAAAAATATTTAGTAACATTTATCCATTTTTCAAAAATAATTCGCTAATTTACTCTCGTGGCAACATCCTGTAATCACGATAGCGGAACTAACAAAACGGTGATGTGGTTGCACCAGGATCTTTTAGAGCAGATGCATGTCTTGGTTCTACCTACAGTGCCTGGATAGAGAAAAAAATGGCAAAAAAATCCAAAAGTGGCTTAGGAAAATTGATTATGGCAGCAAAATTGGGAATTAAATTTGAAATTAAATTTCAAAAACCGTATAAAAATTCCAAAAATGGTTCTGACAGTGGCCAAAAAAGATGAATGGGGGCAAAATAGGCATAAAGTTTTAAAAACGGGGTTAAAAAAAAATTAAAGTGATGTTTTATTTAAAATAAACATTGGGTTAAAATTGCCTCTAACCCAGGTAATTCATGTTGGTGTTTTTGTTTGTTTGTTTTGTTTGTTTCGGTTGTGGTTCGTTGTCGACTTGGTCTTAAATTTGATTTCAAACGGCCTTAAAAAAGTCTGAAAAAGTCTTGAATTTAACTTGCCTTGAGCTGTAGGAACCCTGGTTAAGCAACTTGCCCAAGGACTTGTCGACATGTGCCAGAGCTGGACTTGAACCTGCAACCTTCTGATGGATGGGAGAGTGTACTACTAAACTACAAAAGATACTAAAGATCTACTGAAGTGAAAGTTGACAAAGAATTACAATGAGTAACACCTAAAAGAATCAAGTCAGAGTTAAGATAGAAAAGTCAAAATGTAAAGAAAAATGTCAGTATAAAATAGAGAGGAAAACATAAAGTCAGAATGTCAAGCTTTTCAAGTTCTTAATCACTGAAATTTAACTGGAACTTTAATGTTGATTTTTTAAATATATATGTATATATATATTTATATATATGTATATATATATATATATATGTATATATATATATATATATGTATATATATATATATATATATATATATATATATATATATATATATATATACACATATATATATAAATATATATATATATATATATATGTGTATATGTATATGTACATTTGTCAACCTCTTTCATAAAACTGCATTCCAGCATCTTGACATGTCAATTGTTCTTCCTCAACATTTGAATTTCTTCTTCGCATTTTATCTAGGGCTGTAAGAGGTACCAGGATTTTAAAACTAGTGATATGCTTTTAAACCATATGTATGTTTAGACGTTGAGGTTTATTACCTCTGCAAAGGAGGATCGCTTTTAGCTGACGCACATTTGTCTGTTTGTGTGTTTGTTAGCAGGATTACGCAACAACTACTGGTCAGATTTTGCTGAAATTTTCAGGAGAAGTTGGTAATGGTCCAACTTAAAAATGATTAGATATTGGTGGTGATCCAGATAACTGTCATTAGGGAACAATTCTTCTTGTTCAATAACTGTTTAACTAATGGTGATATCCACATAATTCTGAGTGGCAGAGGTTTACGCTCTCCAAGTGCTTTTTAATTATGTTATGCTAACAGCGTCAGTCAGTCTGATAAAGGTGTAGATGAAGCTCTCTGTCAGTATGTCCACAGCTCTGGTCTACTCCATGAGTTTCCACCCTGACCGAAGGATGAACTAACTATGTTTTGAGGTCTTGGATTAAGGCCATCTGTTGACCTATGACATTGACCTCTGAATGTCAGCTGTTACACATGAAAACAGAAAGCAAACATTTGTTGATTTGTTTTAATAATTTGTTGAGATGGTTTTACATGAGCAAGGCGGGGCAGCAGGTAGTGCACATGCCTTACAACAAGAGGGTTACTGGTTCAATCCCTTTTTTGAACAGGGTCTTTCCGTGTGGAGTTTGCACGTTCTTCCTGCGCATGTGTAGGTTCTCTCTGGGCACTAAAGCTTCCTCCAGCAGACAATAAACATGCTCATTAGGTTGAGTGGTGACTCAAAATTGCCCTTAGGTATGAGTATGATTGTGAATGGTTTTCCATCTCTCTATGTGGCCCCGCTATTGACTGGTGACCAGTTCAGGGTAGGGATGGGCACACCACTCGGTTCGAGTGGTGTGCATTGGATTAGAAGCTGGGCTGAAACCAAGATGCATCACCTTGTAAAAGCCTTGCACTGGTCCGATTGTTATAATATATATTTATTTTAAATTATCATTTCAGTCAATTCACTGCCATAATTATCTCTTTTCTGTTAAATTCTCAGGAGTCCTCACTGCTTTAATAGCCTTCTGTAAGTGAACTGTCTTCATTTGTTACAAGCTTCCTAATGATGATATAAGTATGGTACTGTTTATGTTCTTGAAGGAACAGTAAAGTTCAGTTGAATTTACACAGATTTGCATTGTTATTGCATTGTGATGGGAAGATAAATCATATCGTCCTGACTAGGGATGTATACCGGTCCCTAATTGGGTCGGTACTACCGTTAATACCGTTAAGAATCTGGAAAAGCTGTACTGTTATCGGTACTTGAACGTCTCTTCAACTGTCACGTAGTTGAGACACTGCTGCCGCTGACAGGTGATGACGCAGCTGGCTCAAGCTAGTCAGTGAGGGCTAAGCGCTTGAAGGTTATGAAAACTCGGCCCGATGCAATCTTTGTCAGAGAGAAATTGCTGGTATTGCAACATCACCAAGCACTTGGAACGTGGGCATAGTATAAAGCTAAAGGAGTGCATGCTGTTTGATTGCTATAGCAAAACGTGTAGAGTTAGCAGCCCGGCTAACACTAAAGACTGCACCCGGTTATGTTTCTGCTATGTCAAATCACGATAAGTTTTTGTCTAGTTTGTAGTCATTAATGCAGTCACTTTTCCTAAGAATCAAAGTCGAGACTCTATTATCTATTACGGTAAAGACCCTGCCGAAAACAACACAGTCACACGGGGTGAAACTCTTGACGAAGCGCCGCTGCACTCAGCTGTATAGCTTTGATGAAAAGCCGACGGCTGAGCCCGCAAATAAGTGGAGGACGAGTGACTAAACTGCATTTCACAGAACACACAGCCTGGTCTTTAATTTTAAGTTTGCCATAAACAGTGTGGAACCAAAACTACTTCCACACAGCTCTCCTCAGATGATTCAGAGCTGTTAATGTCCGCTCGGCAGAGAAACTCTGTGTTTACTGAGGTCAAGACAGCAGCGGATGTGTCTGAGGGACAAACTGCGCTCAGAGTGCCCTCTGTTGAACGGAACAGTCCACTGCTCCAGGCGCCCTGATGTGCTGCTACACTCAATATTTTACATTTAAATGTTTATTTACTATTCGGTTATGGATATTTATCCCCATATTCGAACGGTTATACGAATGTCGAATATAAAGTGACAGCCCTAGTAGTCATTACTACAGAATCAATTTTTGCACCACAAGATATATGGGTCTGCCTGTACATGCAGTCTGGTGGGTGGCATGAAGGGATTTTGCCATCTCCTTAGCTTTCTTTTTGCCTCTGAGAGGCATTTGTAATGCAGTACTTCTGTTCTGTTGAAGCTCTATTATTACCTTGTGGTAATGAAAAAAAAGTTTGAATCTTTTAATATCTTGTAAAGTCTTTATTTTTTACACTAAATTACGTGTTGTAGTATCGATAACAGTATCAGTAAGTATCGATACTGATAAGGAGTATCAGTATCTGTATCAGTATTGATAAAATCATAACGATATACATCCCTAGTCCTGACTTGGTAGATGCTTCATTTGAATCGTTAGTGTATCGTACTGTAGCCTACATATCAAGATGCACATGGTATTGTCCTGGGGATGGAGAATTCAATCCCTAGTTCAGGGTGTGCCTGCTCCTTTCACATGTCAGCTGGGACAGGCACCACTGCCCCATGACCCCAAAAGGGAAAAATGGTGCAGAAAATGGATGGATAGATTAGATATAGAATGTCATCGCTATAAACTGACTGTAGACCTTTGAGGGTGTGTAACAGCCAGCTAGTTTTAAAGTTCTACATGTGGGCTAATTTAAGGTGTTTCAGCCCCCCCTCTGTGCTCCTATCCTGTCGACTTTTTTACCTGCCGACCCACCTGTCTGTCTGAGCTCCTCGCACCTTGAAGAGCCTGTTTGCTCGAGTCTCGTTTGAGCCTGTCAACAAGCACAGGAAACTCCTCCCTCCTTTTCTTTACCCTACTTTTTCTCTCCCCCCTGCGACATCCCCCCCTCCCTCCTCTAAAAAAAACACAGCTATGATTAATGGGCCTGTCGAGCTACCTGGCCCACAACGACAGGTTATTTCCATTACTGCTGGGATTCTCTGTAATAAGGGGATTCGATGTGAGGGCACAGCACGGGGCCAGCTGTCTTGTGCCAGCTGAGCAACAACAACAACAGCAACAGACCTCCAGAGAGGGAAAATATTCATAAACTCGTGTTCTGGGGTTTATCTGTGGTAACGCTTGTTTTTCAGCTTTGTTTTACTCATCCAACCGTGAGTGATGGGATGTTTTGTAATCTTGATCTATAATTTATGTTTGAGTCATAAAACTGAAATCCACCACACACAGCTACTTACGTAGATGAGCAGCTGTTGAGCTTGTTCATATTCGCCCAGGTGATTTGGCTTCATGGTGTGTAGAAATCAACACTGGGGCCATTTAGAGACCGATCCTAACTTGTGAGTGACACCAGAGAAGTGACACCAGACAGAGAGACTTTTGAGGCTTCTTCACGGCTCCCCGCTGCAGCGCCCCGTCTGTCAGCAGGGCAGCTCTCGGCCTCTTTGATTTTCAGCCCAGTGTTGTTTTTGAGTCTCAGAGGTGAAGTTGCATCACTTCCCGTCTGAAGCAGAGCGGACAAAAAGTGTCACTCACTTGATCCTAAATGTGCTTCTATTGCAAATGTGACTTAACTTAATGTTTAAAAGCCTAGTGCCCCTGCTGCCAACAATGACAATGGAAGTTGCTGATGGAAGTAGAATTAGAAGGTATTAAAGCTGATTAGTGACAACAAATGACCGTGAACTGAACTGTGGTCTGCCAGAATCCCTCCCCCCAAAAAATATAGAAAAATCTATGAGAATCAAATTATTGTTGATTATTCATTGAATAATATGTTTTAGCCTAGTCAATAACTGGTATGAGGTTAAGCCTATTTCCACAATTTCCCAGCTTAGGATCAATAAACTCTATCAGTCTGTCTGTCTATCTGTATGTATATATCTATACATCTCTCTCTCTCTCTCTCTCCTATATATGTATATATATATATATATATAAATATATATATATCTATATATATATATATATAGATATATATAGATATAAATCTATATATCTATATCTATCTATCTATCTATCTATCTATCTATCTATCTATCTATCTATCTATATATATATATATATATATATATATATATATATATATATATATATATATATATATATATATATATATATATATATATATGTATATGTATATATATATATATATATATATGATTTACAAATTGAGATTTGACTCCAAATGATGTTATCGAATCATAGTGAACTTTCTGGCTGTAATGTCCCATATCAATGTTTGAAAAAAGAAACAAACACTGCATGTGCAGAATGCGAATAACTATCGATTAAAGATGGCAAATAAATCTGTATGACATCGAAAATAAAGTTCAATCAACAAATCTCAAAGAATTAAACTAAGTGTAAAGATGCTCACACTGCGTGTAAATAATGGCACCCCAAAATTATGCAATGGTATTTTGATTGATTGTTACACACACTGCATATGCACTAAGGACTCATCTTTTATTTTTTGTTCTCCGATCATATCTGATGCTGCTTGATGGTGTCTAAAATTTGGAGATTATAAAATTATACAAAGCAAATTTCTGGCTTTAAAGAAATATTTATGCCCAGTTGTAAACCGGTGTCCATGTCAAGGCACAAACGTATCATGATGAGAGACATGAAATCTAAACCTTCATTAGGGAGGGTAAGATGGATTGATAGATCTTTGGCACAGGTTTGGTAAAAATATGTCTCAAATAACTTTTCAGAACAGCGCATGAATAAAACACTTGGCTCAGGGAAGCTGCAGACCGCAGCTCTCAATGAATCATCACCGTCTTTATTAATGGAAAGTTGTTTATGAAGCTGAGGCGGATGATGACTTATTGTTGTCACAGAGGTGTTGACAGACATCTCTACTTTGTCTGCCCTCCTTATCCTGTAGTTTGTTTACTAGAAAATCAACTTTCCTTTACAGTGCAGTAGGACATTAGTAATTGAAAAAAAACTAATGTGCACATTACCTCTACTCCATTGAAACGATAAAGTGACCTTGAGATGCTGGAAGAAACCTAGATGTTTTAAACTCTGGATATTTGACTCCTGTTATATTTTTACCCTCAGGTTATTTGTTAATCTTCAAATCCTTTTAATTTTTGGTACATTTCATCCCCCATAGCTGTCCTTAAAAGGCAAAGCGCTCACAAATAAATAAATAAGAAAAAAACTCTCAAGTTGAACTTACATTTATTGGCAAAAAAATTGATATTGCAAAGTTTTGTTCATCCTGTGATGTATTTTGATTTTTAAGTGAATGGTCAAGGCATTTTATTCATCTTCTTATGAGCAGCAGTTTAAATTTTTTGACGTTTAATTGAAATTCACACGAGAAGCCCTGTTTTTGACTTCATTAAGCTGCCTCACCGATGGGTATTTTAATGAACAGACACATAAGTTCACTGTTAAAAACTTTGTGATTGGTTTCGAACTATGTCCATGATTAACTTTTTTTTCCAATTTCTACTTAAAGGATAGCTTTGGTTCCTGCAGCTTTCACATTGTTTATAGAATGAAGTAGAACAATATACTCACCCAGTAGGCTTTCCTGATCCAAACAGTGCTGTTTGTTTACGCGCGGAGGCACGTAAACAAACTCTTCAGTTCAGAGGTCAGCACAGCCACACAGCGCTGTGTGGAGTGACACAGACTGCAATCGAGGACTATCCGGAACAGATCATGATGGAATATTGGTGAAAAACATGAGTTTTTGGACAATTAATGCAGTTTTAGGAGCGGCGATCTATGCCCTACGTGCTACCATTATATGGATGTCCGCTGCTCGATTTTGGATCTAAATATCTCCCGAAGCACTGTTTAGGTCAGGAAAGCCTTCTGGGTGAGTATATTGTTCTACTTCATTCTATAAACAATGTGAAAGCTGCAGGAACCGAACTTTTCCTTTAAGTGCAGTTTTGTTTTCATATGTTATTCTATCACCTTGTCCAACTGGTTTGAACTGGTGATATTATGCGTGTTGAGTAAATATTTCTTTGTTATATTCAAATTTGAGACGTATCTGATAATCTCTATTAAATCTTGCTATCAAAAAAATTGTGGGTATTCCTGTTGATGTCAACAACTGTTTAAGCCACAGCAACCACCGAACAATTGGCCATGGGTCTCCATCAAACACAGTCACCTGTGAAAAAATAGCATCGGGTATCGTCCAAAATGTAGGCAGGGTTTGTATTTTTGGAGTGTTTTTATTCCAGCATCACAGTGAAGGAGTGAGAGACGGTCTGTGGTCATGTCAATTTACCAGTTATCAGCACCATGAAGCAGCAGCGTCTGCTGCAACACATGGAAATGACAGTGAGATAGCTGCAGAGATTGACACCACTGTGAGGAGATGAGTGTCGTTGCCCTGTTCACACAGAGACAACAAAACGGTATTTTTTTAAAAATCTTAACATCGGCCAAGGCCAAAAGGTATAGTGACCTGATATGATGATTACGGGTGGACAGGAAGACAAATCACACAGGAGAGTCTGCTTTTTTCAAAATATCTTCCTATGTCTGTGGGGGTCAGACGACACGATTAATGCACATTATGGCTTCAGCCAAAAGTCTGATTACATTATTACAGACACTGAATCCAACATGTTCTGAAAGGCTGCTATTAAGCAAGTTACTTTTAATGCACTTTCAAATGTGACCAAAAGATGGTGTTTTTAATCTGCACTTTTTTATGTCTATATGCACCTTAATATGGGATTGTATTTACTAGGGCTGTAATCAACCAAAGAAATTGTTGGTCGACCAAAACACAGCAATTGTCACCAAAAATCGACCAATTGCTTTGTGTCCTTTTTTAAAATGCGCCATAAAATGACATGCTGCTGCTGGATTAAACTTATATCAGCACCTGCTTCTGTTTTAGCCCAGTTTTGGCTTCGTGCCCCTTATTAAAATGCGCCTCCCTCGTATTTTGCTGTATGTGCGTGTGTAATTGTGTGGCGCGCTGGCACTGAATATCCAGGTTCCAATGTTTTTCTTGGCCTTCCATGACACCAATGGGCCTCATACCCTCAGAAATAAAATTGACAATTCCATCTGTGATGTCGTTTTTGCATTTGGATATTCATATGAGGCATACAACCCAGCGCGGACTGGGTGAGGGATGCCGCAGTTGCAGCGGGCAGAGCGCATGCAGCCGCGGCATCCAGAAAACGAATAAAGGATTATTAGACTAGAATATTGAAATTTTCTTAATATAATATTGAAATTGAAATGAATGATAAATACATTAAAAGACAGGCTGTTACCTGTGAAATGGTTCACGTGATACATTTCTCCTGATAAAATGAACCATATACTGCAGGGGAAAATATAAATTGACACATTTGGTCGACCAATCAGAATTTTGGTCGACTGAGCACGCATCGACCAATAAGTCGACTAGTCGACTTGGACTTTACAGCCCTAGTATTTACCTGTCAAAACGTGTTGAGGTTATCTGTTTGAAATGTAAAATTTGAAGAAACAGTATTTGAGCAGAAGTTTAGTGGAAGCACTGCTCTTTTTTTGAGTTTATGCCCTTTTGAATGTGGCAATAAATTAATAAAAATCCAATTTGTTTGTTATCTTTCTGTTTCTTTTAAGTGTTGAACTTTGCTCACTGTCTGCCAAAAATATCCGGCCCAGCTCATGTCTTTAGTCTGAAAATCTGGCCTGATTAAATTTCTGATTGAATACCCCTGGTATAAAGGTTCAGGACCTGTCAGCCATGAAAATCAGTCACTCTGTCTTGTGCAGTGTGTTGGATGACAACAGATCAGTCTGAGGCGCCTCACGACTCTGTGACTGAAACTCTTAACGGTGCTTTCCTCTGAGTCGAATAAAACCCAAAAGCATCGCAAATTTTTTGCACGTTATTACACACAAAGTAGATTTAAAGACGCTGCATCGGGCGAGCATAGAGCGGCTTCAAGCGTTGAGCGTTGAGCAGCGAGCGTTGAGCAGCGAGCGTTTCCAGCGAAGAAACGCTCGCCACTCAATGCTTGACGCTCGAGTTGAAATAATTGAACTTTTCGAGCGAGCGAGCGTGTTGACGCGCTGGGACAACCTATTAGCGTGGAGATCATCACTGGCGCAGGGCATTCTGGGTGTTGGCTTTTTGCTAATTTGACAAACTGTTAAACTCACCGGAGACAGATGGGAAGGCGCTCCGCAGCTGCAGCTGGACTGTCTTGCCTGTAATTGGTACCCAGGCTGGAGATCCTGGCACCAACCCTGGCTAGCAGGTCTTCAAACTGGGCAACAGTCAGCCTGGAGTACCGCTGGAACCGGCCGTCGTCCAGATGCAGTTCCTGCAAGAGACGGTGGAACTCACCGAGCTCACACCACCTCCGTAGGGTAGCATGCATCCAGTACCGACGTCGGCGCCTAGCCCGCAGCTGACAGCAGGTACAGAGCAGCGGTGGTGGTAATCGGAGCCATGTTCGATGATGGAATGATATGATGAAATGATTATGGCGGACTTTTCGTGCAACGATGCCGTGGCGAGCGGTGAGCGTTTTTTTGCGTGTTTGTACCGGCGTCAAAACTCGAGCGTCTAGCGCGGCGCGATTTCACTTGACGCGTGAATACACTCACTTTCACCGCTTTCGGTGGGAACACGCCGTAACGGGTTTGATTTTTGTTCTGCCTCCTGTGATCTGTTTCTCTACATCAGAGACATTGACCAACAAGAGCTCAGGGACCTCTACCTGTGTGACGATCACATATGTAATCAAACCGAAGTTTGTGTATTAAGAGCTACAAGATGGAGGAAAGGTTTGAAAATCTCTGACAAACAGGATTCCCGCCCTTATGATATGTTGAAGAGGAGTTTCCACAGACTGTTAAAGGTGAATTGAAGAGAGTTTTTTGTAGTCCTCAGTGCTGCCCCTCCTCTTTCCACTGTCTTCACATGCAGTCGACTTCAGTTGTGATTGTCAGCTCTGTGGCACCGAGTCTGACAAGCCAACCATCATGACTGATAAAAGTCGTGGTGTCTGACCTTGGTCTATGTCTCTATTCAACATGGTCTTTCTGTTAACCTTAACACCTTCGTATCTGTGATGAAAGTCCTCTGTGGCTTTGCATTTTTCATGATGGACAAACTGAGTTTCTGATGGTGATGTTTGATGGTGATTGTTATTTATTTATTTTTTTGAACATTCTTTTTCTTGAACATTTTCAAATTATAAAAGTCCAGTACAGCGTATATACATATTAAATGAGATATGTAGCAAATCCAGAATATATCAACAATGTTCTTACAAATCCTCATTGGGTTTCGTGTCAGGTAGTTGCACTCTGAGTTCCCAGGTACTCCAACACTTTGCCGAACTTTTTTGTAAAGAGGTCTCTTTGACCGTTAATACTAAATCTCAGCCTTTCCAGAGAAATATAGTCTGATTCCAACGATTTCCACAAATGTATCGACGGAGGTTCATCTCCTACCCACTCATAACAGCCTTCCGGCCCATCATAAGCAAAAAATGTAAAATGTTCTTACGCAGTCTCAGTGATTCAGAGATACATCCCAATAGACAAAATAATGGATTAGGCTGTAATTGCTGTTTGATTATCACACTAACCTCATCACATACAGTTTGCCAAAACCGCTGAATCTTTTCACATTCTCAAAGACAGTGCAATCTTTTTCCTAAAATAAACTTGCATTTTGGACAGTTTGGAGAGCTCCCAGTTGTATATTTAGTATACATACATGGAGATATAAAGACATTCTGTTAAGATATTATATTGCATTTCTCTGAGTCTGTTACATATCGATATTTTCGAAGGTAAAAGTAAAATTTCTTCCCAGGTTTCCATATCTATTGTTGTTTTCAACTGAGTCTCCCATGACTTCCGTAAGAATGACAGTCTATCTAAATTTAAATGTTGCAGCTTAGAATAAAATTTGGAGATAAAGTGACCTTGTTTAAGATTATCTAAGATTGTCTTTTCTAATGCATTAAAGTCATCTGAAAGGTTGAGAGTATCCATTTTAGTATATACATAGTGTCTGACCTGAAGGTACTTGTAAAATTCTTTTGTTTGTAGTTTATATGTAGCCTGTAGTGATTCGAATGGTTTAAATTTTCCGTTGTGCAGTGGATTTTTAGTGAAGGAAGCAACAAATTGAAGTTTTGGTTTACATCAGAGGTCACACAAATGGCAGCATGATGTGTTTAAGTCTTACCTGAAACTGCATGCACTGCAGTGTGGTTGATGCACATGCACATATTTCAATTATGATATTCCAGATGATATGTTCAGACCTACTTTCAGCTGTCAAACACAAGGATGCCCGTGTTGGTTAACGCTACACTTGATTCTTTAGCTCTTTCAACTCAGGCGATCCTGAATAGTTCTATGATTTGTCTCCTTCTATGATTGTTACATGATCGTCAGACCTGCGCGGACAAGTAGTCACTCGTAAGGCTGAACGATTTTAGGAAAAAATGTAATTGTAGTTTTTCTGGCAGATATTGCAATTTCAATGCGATTCACAATTTTCTTCAAACCAAGCTTCAGTGCAATATTTACTGTGTTTACACTATAGACAACAGTGAGGAAGTCAATTATCAAAAGCACATAACACATTATTAGTCATTAAAAAAAGGATGATAAATAATATGTTTTTATATTTAAAGGATACTCCAACTGCATCTCCTAAACAGAGGCTTAGTGTTTTCGACCTGCTTACCAGCACTTCCAAGTGTCCTGACACAGCAGGTCCTGGGCCAGTCAGGAGCGCTGCAAAAAAAGGCAGCTTTGGTGATCACATGATTGTGTTGTCTGAAATAGAGATTTTGATTTGAAAACGGTAAATCTTTCAGCAATTGTTATACATTGTTGGTTCTCCAAGATACCTGACATTGACTTCCAGTATGCTCAGTGATTTATAGTAAGTAAATCTTAGGTTTATATGTGTTTTTGTGGCTATTAGAGAAATCTTGATGATTTATGACAGATGACTTGAGTGTTGTCACTAAATTTCAGACATGGAAAAGTGTCTAGCCTAGTTTTTCGACTTTACACGGTACCTGTCAAATTTGTCTACATTTCTGACTTCAGGTAGAAACTGGGATTGTCAATTTAATTTGTAGTTTAGCTGTTTTTGTAGCTCTGTTGTCAAGACCAGCTTCATGTGCCAAGTCGAAGTGGTTCACCAGGAATGTGACTTCATTAATTGGTGCTGGCACAAAACAAGGGTTACACAATAAGAGGACCTCACATACAGTGCGATAATTTACACTGTCTGACAGTAGACTAAACAGAATAACACAAGTAGTTTAGCTGTTTTTTTTATGGTGTTATGCTGTTTTGATATCACTTTAGTTGGTCCAGACATGTTGATATAAATGTAAAGATGTACCATGTAAATCATTTAAACAGATGTTGCATTGAAGTAATGTAAAATGTCTATATTCATAGTGCAGGGAAGCTGTCATGTTTATAGATTTATTATCAGCAGTTCTTGAGCTTCAACTTATTTTAAGTCATAGCACATTAATAAAACCTTCAAATACTGGCTGATTGATCAGGCTATTACTATAAAGTAGACATTTTATCACCCTTCCACACACAGTATATGCAGTTTCACATTTATTTATTTAACTGATTACATGTTGGGCAGCACAGTGGAGCAGCCGGTTCGTGTACATGCCTAACAGAAAAGACAGTTGCTGGTTTGACTCCATTTGTCAACTTGGCCAAAGGCCCGAGCTGTGTGGATTTTCTCTAAGAACCTTGATCCCCCCGCCCCCAGACCAAAATCATACTTGCTTGGTTGGTTGGTGACTCCTCTACCCCACCTGTTGCCCAGTGTCAGCTGGAATAGGCTCCTGCCCACCAGAGGGAAAAGTGGTATAGATGATGGATGGATGGATGATTTAATGTTATATTAGCAGTTTATTTTGTATAAGACAGTTGAGAAAAGTTAAAAGTGTGGTGAATGAGTGAATGAATGATACATTTATTTCAAACATATAACAACAGGCAAAGTAAACGTACAGACAGAAAACAAAAACAAAGAAAATTAGCTCTTGGATAAATGTTACATGTCTGAAAAGGAGTGAGAAGTCAAAACTTATTTAATCCCACCCCCTCTCCATCAATTAATAACCAATTCTTTAGCTTCCCAGTCTATATAAATGGTGTTGGCAATTGCCGATTTGATTCTACTCTAGATGAGGTTATTCTTGGTTGAAGAGGAGTTGGTGTTAAAAACAGGTGTAAAAATGATTTTTAGTAAGTCAAAACCATTGGTGTCAATGTATGACCTTTAACCCTGAACTTTTTTACTCTGAACTCTACACCTGGTAGTGACACTTGAAGAGCATCACCCTGCCATTCCTGAACATTCTGAGCATAAACCTGATCCCAAAATCAAAACACATATTATTCTTTTGGTAAAACGTAGTCACTACATGAATCTGCTCACAACAAGGTCTGCAGATTATTTTTAGCAAGTAGGTCAGGATTTTTAGAAAAAGACTCTGGTTTTGAATTTTTCCAAATGTATTTTTGAGTCTTTGAGCATCACAGGACTTTTGCAGATCAGTCCAGTTATACCATAAAGAACTAAACCACAGGGCACTTGCACAAACCATCACAGATGTGTTTGTAAGTCGGTCAGTAGAACAAAACCTCTGTTTACGAGTCAAATAAGATCATAAGATAATTAATTTATTTGTAGGTAACGCTAGACAATGTGGAGTTGCTAAAGAGTTTATCTGATGACTGTAGGCAAAGGCAGCCTAACACTGCCCATTGACTCCCAGTGTTTGAGCTAAGCTAATTCAAGGTGGGCAAGCTATGCCAGTCTCTTCTTTGTTTCTGCAGGCACAGTTGAAGGAATGGTGTCTTTCTGCTTGTCATGGACTCAGGAGTGAGGGCAGACATGAAAATAAAGTTGGCGTATCCCTTTAAATACATAATGCAATGGTAATTTGTAGTTAGTTTGTGTTTATGGCATTTCATTTGGTGTTATTACCCTGAGCTGTATTTTGAATCTGTGCAGATCCGAGCTCTTTCATTACATACACACGCTTGAATGAAGTTTTGACCATTTGCTTGATGTTGAATGGAAGCTGTAAATGTATAAATATATGATGCACATAGGAGATCTGAATGTGCAGCTGTAAATTACGCTTAGATATGAACTTTGTGTGAATTTTATAGCTTAGGTTATTGTTTGTTTTGATCCAATTTCAGTAGGATGATTGGTTTTGTTTCCTGATGTGCCTGTCCTACTCGTGTGGGGAAAATTCTAATTACATATTTTATATCTTAGCTCTTGCAGATTTATTTCCTTTTCTAGCGCAGGGACATGCCAGATTCTCAAAATCACAAGCTGCAAATGAAACTGTGAATCCCCTCCTCCAGGGTTATATCTTAACCAGCCTTAAGTCAGCTCACAGCTCGGCTCAGTGCAGGCCAGGTGGCAGAGTTTGGCAGGCCGGGGGCCAGGGGAGCATTGTGGGTGTTCTGCCTCGTCTGGGCTGGACCGGGCCAGCGCTGTCTGTGGCACAGCGGGTGGGTGTGTGTTGTGTAACCCAAAGCTGTGGTTGGACTTTTTTCCCACATGAGCTGTCAACTGGCTTAATGGCACACAGCGAGAAAGGGAGAGGGAGAGAGGTGAAGAGAGAACAATAATTAATTCAATTAATTCCCACAGTGACAGTTTTCTTTATGAGAAACTAATAAATCAGTGATATTTTTAAATCAGGATCAGGAAAAAAAGGGTGATTGCTGTGATGTTATGTTTAGAACTGTATTTGCTACTTTTGACAGCTTTTTAATGTTCATTAACCGTTCACAGATGGATATCATCAGGATATCTGTTTTTTTGCCTCAGGGCTAACAACAGTCAGAGTTTCTAACCATGTAGGTCCTTCTTTGACAGTGAAGTGTGTTGTCTAATGCGTGTTGTACACAGCGTCTTGGGCAGGTTGGCCTTTATTTTGCTGGGTTGATTACGCATTTTTTTGGAGCAAAGACAGGCGCAGGGTGCAAAGTGGGTGGCTTATATGCCTGAACATGGGTGTGGTTTAAGTGGGGTTGAATGGCAAAAGTATACTATGCACAAGCATTGTATTAACTGCATGATTGCCAGTAAAGGAACTTGCAAACTTTGTCCCAGGGCAGAGATATCCATGGTGCCACCGAAAGCCTCGCAATAAACCCTTTCAAAATTACTCAAAAACCTAGACAATGCACCACAGGATGATTCTTTACAGTGTTTATTTTTTCCTTGACAAAGCCTGTGTTGTGTTTATGTTGCATTCCAGTTGTACTGGGAAGTTGGGATTTCCAAATTCGGAGTGGTTGGAATTTCCTACAGGGAAGTCGGAGCTCCTCACCATCCCCAAATGGACAATGGAAGATGGCTTTCCCCTTGTGTAAACGATTATTAAGCTTCTGTTACATCCAAGTGATGAGCACCTCTGACTAGTGTTTGTCACACTAAATCAGCCATATGCATGGTATTTTTTTTTTTTACTTATTTGTAAGAAAATGCTGCTCTAGTGTTATTTACTTTCTTCATGTTGTGTGTGTGCACAACAACGCAGGGTGTGCTAACGATGGCTAACAATAGCCTGGTGTATCTGCAGGTTTTTCTGACTTTATAACTGGAAGCCGGTAACTCAGAAATGACGTCATTCCCACTCCCCTCTTCCCACTTCCAATGCAAATGGAATGAAGCATTAGAACTATTTTGTGATGCTACGTGTCCTTCCACCAGTAACTCCCCTCATTGGATAAGATCAAAGTGCTGCAGGCTCTGGCGGGGACAGTTAGTCGTCACTAGTGTAAAAAACAATATAAATCGAACTTCCTGGATAGTACGAAGATGGGTTGCTCTTGTATTTAACACAGAATCTTAAAAAAGCCAAAGTTATGGCCAAATTTCCAGTTTCACTGCCTTCTGTCATGGGCCTTTACCAAACTTAGCATGTTGTTTTCAATCTGGACATCTGAACTAAGCAACAAAGCGTTGTGTTTGCAATGCCAATTTTCAGGTTGAACAGAAATGAAAGAGCTCTGATGAAAGGTCCAGGAGAAGATGCTTTACTAAGTCCCACTCGTGACAGCGTGGGCTCACAGTTCATGCATCTGCACCTCTAGATAACTCCTTATGCTTGTGACTCCATCTGCTTAAGCTTTCTTCTGTGTTCTCTGGTCCATAAAGAAGCCATCTTTTACCTGGCATGTTGTTATCACTTGAGTCAAATTCACACAAGTTTAATTCAGTTTTAGTGAAGCTGGTGTTTGTTGTGTCCTCTGATGACCTGACCAGCTGAAGGTGGAGGGATACATAACCCCTAAATCACAACATACTAAAGTTCTAAACTCAGGGCCTTTGTGGAGGGAATTTCTTTAAACATTAAAAACATTTGCAGTGACTGACAAATTATCTTACTCTTTGAATGCTTTCAGGAATTTGCCTTAAACTTTGCCCAAATGTCCATGAATGAGGAGGTAATTTAATCTTTAAGATGTTTGTCTGCGGTGGGTATTGGTATATTTTTCAATGCATGGGTGATGATACATTTCAGTACTATAAGGAGAACAATTATTACAATTTTTTAAATGGTGTATTTTTTTCATAATTAGTAACCTTAGTAGTTGATGCATAAATCTACAGTTCGATCTACAGTTAAATTTTCATAATGCATGATCCCACACATTTCTTTTGAGTCTGCCCCAGTGATCATTCAGTCAATCAAATCTTTATTTATATTGAACTTTGCATACAAAAAAATGCAGCACAAAGTGCTTTACAAATGGACAGATGTAGGGCTGAACAATTTATCGTTTTCAGATCGAAATCGCAATTTTAGACAGTGCAATTTTGTGATCGCCAAAGCAGCAATTTTTTGCAGCGCTCCTGACTGACTCAGGATCTGTTGTGTCAAGTATTATACACATACTGTTTTACAAATTTGTAGACAATCTATATGTTAAAAGTGCTGGTAAGCAGGTCAACAACACAAAGCCTCTGTTTAGGAGTAGAAGTTAATGAAAACAGATTATTTATCATCACTATTGAAGATGAATAATGTGTTAAGTGTTTTTCAGCATTTATTTCCTTACTGTTGTCTGTACTGTAAACAAAGTGAAATTTGCACTGAAGTTTGATTTGAAAAAAAATCGTGAATTGCAATATCTGCCAGAAAAATCGCAATTCAATCTTCTCCTAAAATCGTTCAGCCCTAGACAGATGAATTAAACCCAACCCACTCCACCCAGCCCCTGAACCCACCCACACCACAGTCCATACACAGTTGAGGAAACACCATCTTAAAGATTTAAAAATGAGAAAACACTGGAGGTTAGGTTAAAGTGTAAAACTAAATATCATGAAATGAAATAAGAAAAAGAATAAAAAAAACAACAACTTGAAATGATGTTCCAAAAAATTGAAAAAGTAGAAAATAAAATATAAAATAGGAATGATAAAAAATAAGATATAATAATAAAAGTGAGCTGTAATTAGAGTTAAAACACTTAAATGTAATTCAGATAAAAGCTAGACTAAAAAGGTATGTTTTGGGTTTGTTTTTAGAGACATCAACAGGTGCAGTCCTCGTGTCTTCAGGTAGGTTGTTCCATTCGCGGGGGCCATAGTAGTAGAAAGATGCCTCACTGTAAGTTTTTGACATTGATGAAATTAACAACATAAATGTAACAGAGAGATGGAGAGTCTAGTGACGCGGTTACAAATAAGCAGCAGGAACTACATCTTAAAACAAGCATCTAAAATGTCTGTAAACTATTTTTGCAATGCTGTGCTATGAATATTAACACAATATTAAAAATATTGTGACATATTGGTGTTTATTTTCTAACATCCCTAACGTTCATCCAAAAAAGGCCCCAGAGAGGTACACAAAGGTGCAAATCTCCACTTTAAGTGTATGCTGAACTCATAACATTTTGAAGGTCAATGGTCGGGGTCATTAGGCCTCAAAGCTTTCACAAATACACATAGGGATTTCTGTCAAATGTTGCAGAAACCAGCACTTGGACTTTGGGAAAAAAAATAATTTTGCAGGTTGAAGATCACAGCAACCTCACACAACCACAAAAGCTACCCTTGGCCTCTTTGACACCCCAGTGTTCTTTATTTTTAGGGATGTGGGATATGCAAGATTTGCTTTTGGTATAAGCCGATGTCAGCCTAAGAAGTTAAGTATTGGTATTAAAATGTTTGCAGATATTTACAGCCAATATATTGGTCACATATCGGCCATATATTGGCTGGAATATCAGCAAATTACACAGATCTACGACACTGATGCACCCTCTCATCAATGCATGGGTAAATATAAAGAGTTTCATTTTTGCAAGAGTTAAATGCTGTGTTTTTCGTTTGACAACTGTTCCTCGTAAACATATACCTTACCACAGAGCTTATGCTTTTGACCAGTATCGACTATAATGAGTTAAAAAATATTGGCATATCAGACATCGGCAAAAATCCAATCCAAATCCAATGCATTCCTATTACTTTAACTTGATATTTAATTTTATTGGGACAAGTATGAAGCAAAGAAAGCTGCACACACGACAGCATTTATAGTCTGAGATTATTTGGTAACTCCATCCCTAACTGGACTTGAATCTACTTTCCAGCAAACCTAAGTAACCACTAAATGGTAGTTCTGGTTCATTATCATTTTTTGGAACTACTTTTACTTTTAATCTATTTTTTATTGTTGCTTCATTATAAATGGTTGTAAACTTGGATGACTACAACAAATCTAGTACTACTTAGTGTAATTTACCCCATAAAAAGTTTTATGCCTCTCATAAAACAAGGTGTACCTGTAATTTAGATGTTGTTCCATTTGTCCTTCATTACATGCTGAAATTTGCCTTGGATGTCAGTGTGGGAACAAAAGTAGCTATTTGCTTGGGTTGTAAAGTGTTTCCTGCACAGAATTGTGTAAGAGAAAGTCAAGTCAAGGGGAAAAAAACAAAAAAAACAGGAAAAATGACTTTGCTGATCCAGTTTATCCCTGCAGTCAATGCTTTCTCCCCTTTTTCCTAAAGAAAACACTCTCACACACTCAAACAGACAGTGGCTTTACGTGTGAGTAGAGGAGTACAGGCTGTAATTTAAAGGTGAATTAGGACCTTTAATACTGGTAGAATATTGTCAACACGGCCCGTAGATACTCCTCCCTCTTTTCTTCTTTGAGTAGATTCATAAACGACCTGACTAGATTTTGGAGGTCAGAATCCAGAGTCATTTGATTTGACAAAGGAAAGAAAAGAAGTTTGGCTCAAGCATGGTTGCTTGTGACCGTTCAATTACCAGAATTGTCTTTAGGATAATTTTTCAAAATTTTCACAAATTTTCACCCTTAATTAAGAAGAAGAAAAATTAAGGATGACATTATTAGATTTAGGAGCTAATAAGCAGGGTGTTGATCAACTGTTTGGAAATCGGAAGTCTGGGATCATATTGGAGATATGTACAAATTTAACACAGCTAAATTTTAAGGAAAAAACAGTTTAGAGTACTACATGGCTAAAGTTCCGTTCTTGTAATTGGAAACAGAAAATAATCTTCCTTTTAACAGAATGGCAATAAAGTAGAGTTTATTGTTCAGTGCCCAATAATTGCAAATTGAATATAATGAATGTTTTTTTACATATCATTTAGAATGAAAGACCCTGAAAATGTTTTTCTGTTATGAAAATAATTATGAGTGTTTTTGTTTGAATGACTCCTTAACACCAAATATTCAAAGTACCAATTTTTTTTAATCTTAGTCTTATTCTTACCTTTTACGCACCCTTTAAATCAGGATTTTGTCTTTTCATATCACAACTCAAATTCCATTTGAATACAATAAGACATACAAATCTATTCACAAATGACTGGCTAGTTTGGTTTATCCTTGGTGTAAAAGTAGTTCATGTCTAGTTTTTTGAGACAGTGTTGGAAGAGGACAAACTTCTAACATTATTAACTTATTACACATAATTTTTTTGTGGAAACTTCCCTTTCTCACAGTTTCAGTCCTTTTAAAATATCCTGGATCTTCATCTGGATCACCACCAAAGTCTTCTCGCTTCTTTCTTGTGCCATGACTAACATTCATTAGAAATGTCATTGGGGAGTTGGGTTGTATGGGGTAGTTTAAAGAGCTACTGTCCATCATGCAGCTCAAATTTTAGATAAATTGTTCGTGACATCAAGCTTTTGTCTGTTTGTTTACCTACATAGTCTGTGTCAAATGATACTTTAGTGCTACTTGGTGATCAGTAGAGCCACAGGAGTTTTTTTTTTTTTCTACATGGGTTAGAATGCTGTCGGTCATAAACGTTTTGTAATTGATCTCAAATCCTGTCTGCATGTAAAGCTGGTCAGTCTTCCCCGGTGTTTGTAGAGTCTAAGCTGTTAGCATTGTCTTTCCTCTACTGTATTTGAACTCACAGGAACCACATGCTTGGACAGAAGTGTCACATGGGCAATGGGAATTTTAAGGTTTACGGCTGGGAACCAGCAAACTGAAGAAGGATTTAAGAACTTTGCACAAATGTCCACCATACTCGAGGATGAACTAATGTGAAATAAGAGATCATGGGTCAAAAGGTGAATGGTGTATCTTATGTTGATTCTTGTCTTTTGACTGTGTAACTCAAAACATTTTTTTGATAAACTTTTTTTTGAACTCTGCCCTGATTTAGGGATGAACTTCAGTCTTTTTCCTGGTCTGACCGCTGTACATTGTACACTCTAAAGAGCCAAATACTTGTTATGTATCTTCTTATCGTTGCAGTTTTAGTTTTCAGAGCTGATGTAGGTTGTCTTCACGCCTAAAACCCAACAGACTCTGTTCAGTTCAGAGGTAAAGTTCCATTTTCTCATTTTTCACCTGGTTGGGTTTTCTGTCACAGTACACTTTTTCAAATTGACCAAAGCCTGTCAGATGTGTTTATGCTGTGTTCCAGTTGCACTGGAAAGTCAGGATTTCTGAGTTCTGAGCGGGAAATTTCAACTGGAACTTCACCTGAGGTCAGAGTTTCCTACTGGGAAGTCAGCAGATCCTCACCACCCCCAAGATGAACTGAAGATGGCTGCCTCAGGTGTAAACAGTGATTAAGCACCTGTAATATTCTTTTTTGGCGCTTCTGACTAATGTTTGTTGCACTAAATCAGCTGTATACACAGTATAGTTCAACATATATATATTGGAAATGTTGCTATAGTGCTATTTACTTTGTCCAGATGGTATGTTTGAATTATAACGCCGGGCGTGCTAACAACTGCTAACAATAGCCTGGTAGATTGGCAAGTTTTTTCAAACTTTGTCAACGGAATGCTAACAACTCATACCCCTTTCAGACTGACCAAAAAAACCTGTTTAAACCTGGTAACGGTCGGCTCCTGTCGGCAGCTTGAAAGGGTTTAATCGGCGTTTCGACCCAGGTCGTTAGACCCTGCAAACGACACAGGTCTTAATCTGCTTGCCTCCAATCGGCTTCAGTTAGAACATCACACCCAGGTTGACCCGCTAATTTATGGATGATGCCGGTGTAGCATCCCCACACATCACGCCCGCCCCGTCTGTCTGTAGCTTACGTGACTCTTTGCCGACTCAGCAACAAATTCCATCCACCTTTGCATCATCAGCGCCAAGTTCATTTTTAAAGAGGGACAAAAGTACAAAGTAAAGAAACGCGTCCACAGCCTCTATGCTCCTTTCCATTGTTTACATGGAGGGCCTACGTCGTGCTGATGATGTCATCAACTTTATTACATTGGCTTGATGCGCCAGTTAAAAAACCCCTGTTGACCCACTAATTTTGGTGTGAAAGTGGTATCAGGTTTGATGTCATTCCCACTACCCTCTTTCCAGTTCCGGTGTAATTGGAATGCAGCAATAGCCACTAATTGGGTCTTCTGCTGTGGTCTTTTCTCTTTCCACCATGACATGGAAATACACAAGCGGCTTTGAGTAATGACATGGTTCAGCTTGAAGCAGATAGGCAGTATTTTGGGAGATAAAATGAAGATAAAGTTGTTTTAGGCTGCTCTGCAGGAAATGGCATATTTGCTACAGAGGTTTGTATTACCATTCCTCACTGACCTGAAGATGTAAATCCCTTAAGAGACCCGCACTCTTGCGATGCTCACAATGCTGCTGTTGGTCAGTCTCTGCTTGATATTGAATACTACCTTAGCATGATTTCTGTCTTGTATTTCGGCCAAAATTTAACCACAATTCAGTGTGTTTTGGTTTACTGGCCTTGTTTGGGGTGAACTGAACTCTGGTTCAGTTGGGAGCAAACCAAGCCCCCTTCTTCAGCCGGACCAGAGGTTTTTTTTCTTGGTCCACACAATAATTCATATGCGGTTCAGCCTTTGTAGAACCAACTTACACTTTGTTTATTAATTTAGATATATTGAAATGTTATGATTTAGCTGAATTAAAATGGCAAAGATGTCTATTTATAAGCACAAAGTAATTTACTTTGCTGCAGTTGGTTGGAAGCGGTTTGAAATCATAGAGTGGATATCATTTGAGAGGAACCTGTCAAAAAACAAGCAAAACCGAGATAAGAACAAATAAATATAAAGCAGAGATGTGTTTCTGTTAAAGGTGTTAACTTCTGGAATAGTTGTGACAATGAATTAAGAAGGTATATTTCACTTTCCTAATTTATCAGGTATGAAAAAGAAGAAGAGGAAGGATGAAATAGCAAGAGACTTTAGTTGGATTATTGTCATGGAATTTTATGTATTTATTTAGTTCTCTAAGATGTTTGAAAGTTTGCTTGTTTCAAGTCTTGTGGGGTTAGTGAGTTGCTTGCTGAAGGTGTTTTTGTAAAAAGGGTTGGCAAAACAAGCACAGGCTTCAGTCTAAACTTTTTTTATTAGCTTCATCTCTTTTGTTGCGTTACGAAGTTATAATATATTTTTTCTTTGTATTTCATTTGGGGGATTTTGAATGTTAATCGCAAAAACAATCAATCAATCAAATGTGAGTTTTTATATCAACCCAAATGAACTGAACTTTTCAAAAAATGAACCAGAGTTGTTTTTTTTTATCCTGACCAAACATGTCAGGTGTGAAAGTGACGTTAATCTCTTACTCTCTTCAAACTTTTACAAACATCCTTTGTTTTTTAATTGCTGGGGCATTACGACTGACTGTAAACTTGAACAACTACTTAGTGTAGTATAACTCATAAAATGTTTTATGCCTCTCATAAAACAAGGTGTACCTGTTATTTAGAAGATGTTCAGTAAGGTTTTTTTCATAAGATGCTGAAACTTCCCTCAGATGTTGATGAGGGAGCAAAACCAGGGATTTAATTGTGTGTAAAAGTACCGTTTCCTGCACAGAAATCTGCAAGAGAGAGTGAAAAAAGGACAGTTTTACAGATCCAGTTTATACCTGCAGCTGATCCTTTCTCCCCTTATTTCCCAAACGAGGCACTCCCACACTCCCAAACGGGCGGTGGTTGTACCGTCGTGTGAGGAGAGGAGCACAGGGCTGTAATTTAAAGCTGAATTAGGACCTTTTATACTGATGCTATATTGTCAACACGGCCCGTAAAACCTCCTCCTCCCTCCTCCTCTACCATTCTCCCCTCAGCTCCTCTTCATTTGTTCTAATTCCAGAGACCGGCTCAGTCTTGCCTGGATTTGGAGAGTGCTTGGTTTCAAAGGGTAATTGACACCTTACCTGTAATTTCATGGTTTCACTCCACCTGCCTTTGATGTCTGGGTCTCGGTTTGGGGCCAGGATGCGGAGGGAAGAGACGGTGGCGGTGTGTGCTGCTGCATGCTCTGCCGCGAGTCTCTTCCAGCCCAGTCCGGGCGCTTATTCTCCACATGAATGACGTCTCATGCAAACCGGGGTTATTAAAGCAGAGGGGAGGGGGCCTCCACGGGCTGCTGAGAAGCTTTTCTTGTGGTGACAAATAGGCCTTTAGAGATGTCAAGACTGACTAAGAGACGGAGGGATCAGAGATGAGTCAGGGGCAGAGATGATGACCTCTACACTTTAAATACATCACAGGAAACCACAACAGAAAGCTCAGTTTTAATGGAGGTTTTTTTTTTTTTTTTTTTTTTTACACTTTTCTGCATTTATGTTTAGCTCCCTTTCTTTGATCAACAATCCATGACCTACCAAGATTGTTTCAGACAATTTTGATGAGTATTTGTTGGATCTGCCCAATATGAGGCAAAAGAAAACATGCAAACATGTTGTTTAATAGAGTCGTGCGGGGAAGGTATACTTTTCTAAACTCAAAGGTTAGCATCGTGCTGGTTTCCTCAAAAAGAGCCTGTGGGATTCTCAGTGGGTTGTTGGATAATTACTAATGTGGAGGTCAATGAAAAAAACAAAAAGAAAGAAATTTACACGTTTTTCTTCATGACAATCTGCAAAAATGAGTATGACTTTCATGATTTTTTTAGCAAATATAGTAACCACGACAGGGCAGGTTGACTAAAACACAGCTGCCATAAAAACAACTTTGACACCCTTTTTAAAAATGTCCATTTAGTATGACAACCCACACAAATTGATGCCCATAGCTGTGGCTATCATTGATGCATCAGTGTATATTTAGTTAAAAAATATCTGAAATTATTTCATTTAGGGGTGTCCCGATCCGATATTGGATATTATTGAAAATCGGATTATATCGGCCTGCTTCTAAAATATCCGTCATAAGCACTCTGACACAAGCAGTCCATTCTACTTTATTTTTATTTATTTAATTTAGTTTTAGAATATGCTTATGTATATGCTTATTATAAGTTAAACAGTGGTTATTTTGCAATTTTAAAATATATGTTTTTGTTGTTTCTGGATTTCTTGAGGTTACTTTTCAGGGTCTTCAAAGTTATTTTTTGTTTATTTTATTTAATTGTACATTATTCTTATGTTTAAGGTTAAAATTTATTGAGCCCATTGGTTAATAACAAATAAGTCAGTTATCTCATACCCAGGGCTCGACAGTGCGAGGAGGTACTCGCATTTGCTACTAAAAATATTACAGTGCGAGTTGTGATTTGCATTTGGTAGCACCCGTGCGACTACGAAAAATGACCGTTCAAAACATGTTTTATCTTGAGTTGAATACGTTGGAAGTTGTGGCCGGTGGTATTCCTGAACGCAGCCTCAGCTGGAAACATGTTCAGCTTTGAAACGTTTGTTTTATTGACCTAACTGTGCCGCTAGCTAGCCTTCGGTACACCCGACATGCCTGCACCGCCCTGAGCGGGGGACACATCCGACCACACACACAGCGCTGTCCCTCGCGAGCCCCGTTTTACGCACGAGGATGCATTCTCCGCCGTCTGATGTAGCCACGATGTGGAGTACAGGCCTGATATTTTCCACTTAAAATGTGGCTGTCACCATTGTTGTCTGTCAGTAATGTCTTTTCGCGGTGCAGCCGATGCACGTGAACATATGATCTAAATCCCTCCTGAATTGCTCGCCGTCTATGGGCACGCGCTCTTCTGTGTGCCGGTAAGCGTAAGACGCAGACAGACGCGCTTCGTTGGGACAGTGAGGGATCATCGGTCACTTTGTGTGGTTTTATGATTCAAACGGTGCCTGGAGAGCTCATGCGCGCTGTTTAATGTGAACACACAGACAAGAATGAAGAGTCAACCTTTGGATGAATCAAAACTGAAGATTCTTCATCAGTCCAGCTCTCACTCACTCACTCACCGTCTTCTAAATTATAAATTCATCCTGAGGTCTCCTCCATCACATATTGTCCATGATATAAAAACAATTTTTGAAGGATCAAGCGCCAAATACAATGTACTAGTGCAGCGCGGTTCTCAACCTGTGGGTGGAGGCCCATAAGTGGGTCTCAGAGCTGTTCTCAGTGGACGGTGTATAAATCAGGTGAAAATGTGCCAAACATGTCTTCAGTGTATGAAACAGAAGAGGGGATAATTCTGTCTAGATGTGGACTGGAGATCAAATTTCCCTACGGTCCTGATTATTTTTTTTAATGTCTAGTTAACTGCATATACATTCATCCCTGTTGAAAAAGGAGCGGTTCGTAATTGACCAGTTGGTGTTCGTATGTTAAGCCAGGTTTGTAGCGGGGGGGATTCTGGAGAACTTTTATGTCCCCACCAATGTCAAAATCAAACCTTGACTTCATGGCGCATTAGAAAACAGCTGTAAAGTCTGGAAAGACCGCAGATCTTTGTATTAAAGAAAAACACACTACTTGGTAACTTTTCATTGTGCTACTAAAAATATTTTTGTGCTACTAGATTTTTCAACTTGGTAGCACCCGTGCTACTTGGGAAAATGCTAAGCGTCAAGCCCTGCTCATACCTACTATTGCTGACTACTGTTCTCTGTTTGAGTAATCTCACCTGATCAAGCCTTTTCTTACAGTCCACACGACAAAATAAGTAATAAAAGTATGTTTGATTCCTGCTGATATTACGTTGGATCGATATTGATATCGGCCAAGACTCATGGCTGCAATATCGATAACGTATGAGAGGTGAAAAAGTTGTGTCCGGACATCCCTAATTTCATTAGGGTCTCCATGTTTGTTGTTGTAGTCCTTATTAGCAGTTTGTGAGCAAACACACTAATTAAGGCATAGTAGTGCTTTAAAAAAGTGGAGAAATTTCTGATTAATTATTTTACTTTGAACTGTAAAGCACTTGGAGAGCACAAACCTCCACCAAAGAGCTCATGTATCGCTGTTAAATCTATCAGACACCAATGATATCCTCATATTTTGCAAAACATCAGATGAATCCTATCACAAATAAAAAGCTCAAACTGACTGAGGGCTGTTCACCTCAGACTAAACAGTCTGTCTTTGCACCACAACATGTGACGCAATAATCCCAGAACGAATCGATAACCAATAAAGTCACTGACTCTTTAAACTGTTGGTTATGATTGATGTGATCGAGGTTATGTTTTGCCGGCATATGTTTGTTCGTCACGTTCGTTTATCTGTTTGTTTGCAAGTGTACACAACAACTACTGCATGCATTTTTCTGAAATTTTCAGGAGATGTTGGTCATGGCCTAACTTAGAAATGTTTAGATTTTGGTGGTGATCCAGAAAACTGCCATTAGAGAACTATCGTTTTTGCTCAATAACTGAATCACCACTGAAGATAACAACATGATTCCGAGTGGTAGAAGTGAGTTTTCAGGATCAAGAAATCATAATATGATCGTTACTTTATCATGAAACTATTGCTTATAGCTGTAACAGTAAAATGTGAGCTACCTCTGCTGTGGTTTGCGCTCTCTGTTTTTTTTTGGCATTTATTTCATCTTGTTTGCTCTTAGCCTTTGTGTTTTCTCTTCTCATTTGACCATTTTAGTTGGTTTGTTTAGGCCTTGTAGTGGTTTTGGTTGCTGTTCTCCGATCTTGTTTGTTTTTTTTGTGGTTGTGCAGCACTTTGGTCAACAAATATGTTTCTTAAATGTGCTATTTGAATACTTGTTGATGTTATTTGACTTCACCCTCTACTCATTAGTGGCCTCCTATTCGATTGTATGATCATGAGACTCTTGCATTCCAAATTACTCATTTCTTTTGTCTCTAATATGAGCCCTGTGATTGACTGGCATCAGCGACAGCTCGTTGTTCAGTGTCAGCTGGGAGAGGCTTATGAACAAACAGGATACATGGAGATAATGGATGGATAGGAACTGTAAGCTACCACAGTGAACAGTTTGAAGCTGTCATTTTCTCTACTCCCCAATGTTACAAAAAAAGTTAAGCTGTGTGGGTGTTGTGCCTCACTGTTTCCAGCATGCTTACACATGCATGCTGACTTGAACAGCTCTGATTGAGCGTATAAATACTCTCTTGGTTTTTGTTTGCAGTAAATAATTAGATTCACAGAAGAAGGAGTTGCGCCGTGCAGGATGAAAAAGTGCTTTGTGCCGTAAGCAACACATCTACCAGAAACTACATACAGAAGTTATTGGAATGAAAATTATCCAAATGATTGTGAAGTGTTTTGGTGCTGCTGTGTTTTTGGAGTAGGGATGCTCCTCACAGGGGTTAGAGGAAGGTTACCTGCAGATCCAGGCGAGCAGCAGTGAGTGATGAGAGGGGAGTGACATTGAAAATTGCATTTGTGCAACCATGAATCATTACAAACAAGCCTTTAAAAGACACCCCTCACTGTAATTACCTCCTCTGCCATGCTCTATTACGGGCTTCTTTATTACCTTCTATTACTCTGCTGTGCCTGCCCGTGCAGATGTAGACCTCACACTGACTAACAGAGTTTGGCAGGTGAATCTACACGACTTCGTATCTGTTTGGGTGTGATCAGGGGTTGCAAAAGAGAGCCATATTTGGTAAGGGGATATCTGGCTGTTGATTCAGACAAGACTGAGGACCAATCTTTAAACCAGCCTAGAAGAATCCCAAATATTTAAGTCAATGTTTGCTCTGAGATTTTGTGGATGTTCTTTCTTTATTTAATGTCCAATTTTAACATTGATCTCTAAAAATGATCTTACTTGAGGGTTTAATGTCTATTTCAAGGCATTTTAGCCTATTGTATTAATTTCATCCAATGAGACTTTGATAAATAGCTGGGACTTAATGGAAGTTTGTAAAGCAAAGAAACAAAATTCAAGAGATAGCAATCTATGAATAGTGATTAGGTTTCCGATAGTTCTGGGGAATTAATTGATTTTTTTTTTTAAACTCATTTAATTGGGTTTTGTTATTGTAACAGTTACAGTATCAGGGCATCACAAAATCCATCTCATTTGTCAATCCTCCTTACATCCATGTCCTTCATGTCCAGTGATAGTGGTGGTGTCCTCTTCAATCTTCCTGAAAACAGTCCATTGTCCCACTTTTCCACCAATTGTGATTCCTGTAATCTTAATTTGCGTGTGAGTTTCTCCATTACATATCTTTCCTCGACAGTGCACACCCACTGCTCCCCAGTAGGTGGTTCCACTTTGTACCACAATCTGGTGCTTACTTTTTTACTTGCTGATAATGGTATTTTAACAAGATACTCATCCTTTTTTTGTATTATATCATGTGACAAATTCCCCAAATACAAGATCTTACATGTTTTGGGTATCTGATATCCTAATATTTTTTGCAGATTTTGCCATATTTCTTCCCAATGCCCTTTTAGTTTTGGGCATAACCAGAATATGTGTGAGTGGTCTGCATCAACATGTTGACATGATCTCCAGCACAGCTGCTGTGTAGATACAAATTTCCTCCTAATCTTTGGAGTTATAAAAAATCTAACAATATTTTTCCAGTTAAACTCTCTCCAAATTCTGGAGCTAGTGGCTGTGCACTGCGATTTACACATAATAAACCATTCCTCTTCTGTTGTTTGTTCTTTCATCTCTTTTTCCCATTTCTCTTTAATATACAGTGAGGAAGAGTACCTGGATGACATTAAACTTTTATATAAAAGTGAAATTACTCTACTCTTTCTCTTCTCATAGGCTCTCTGAAATACCCCAACAATTACATTATCAGTGTTGGTTTTTATCTCCTTCTCAAAATAATCCTTAAGTTGTAGATAACGATATTGTTCATTTTCATCTAGTCCAATTTTGTCCCTTAACTTCTCAAAACTCTGCAGCTTACCCTGTTCCACTATTGTGCATATTGCTGTTATTCCCTTGTTTACCCATTGCTTAAAACCTTTATCAATTGTCCCTGGTATAAACTTAAAATCAAACGCAAACCAACTCAACATCCCTATCTCTTTCTCCAAGTTATACCTTTCAACTACTGTATTCCATATTTCAACTGTGGTTTTGGTTATTATATCAAGCTGGCTACCTACTTTTTTTTTTGCAGTCCTTTGTATGCTATAAATTTTTGTACCTCCATGTCTGCCGTACCAAGTTCCATTGATTTCCATCTCGCAACAAATTCATCATTGCACCAATATATCAGAGGTTTGATTTGTGCTGCATAGAAATATTCTTTAAGACTTGGTAAGGCCAGACCGTCCTTCTCTTTAGGGAGCTGAAGGGTTGTGAACCGGATCCTAGGTTTCTTTCCTCCCCATATCTATCAAATCTTGATATCCATCTATCCCATTCTATGAACTGTTTATGTGGAATTACCACAGGCAAAGATTGAAACAAACATAGAAGTTTCGGTAGAACATTCATTTTAATTATCTCTATTCTTGTGCTTAAGTCCAAACAAATAGCTGACCATCTCTCCAAGTCCCTCCTAATTTCTTGGTTTATTTGGTATAATTTGAATCATATAACTTATCTATTCCTTTTATGATGTTGACACCCAAGTATTTAATTGATTTAGCATTCCATTTGAGCTTGTATCTATCTTTAATCTCTTGCGATGGGGGCTAATTTATTGCCAAAATTTGTGTTTTTGTGACATTGATTCTATATCCTGAATATTCTCCATAGTATTCTAACAGTCCCATTGTTTAGAGGAAGCTTTCATTGGGACACTTTAAAAAGAACAATGTGTCATCAGCAAATAATCCTATTTTATGTTCCTCCCCTCCTATCTTCACCCCTTTCACTTCTTCCTCTTGTCTAATCATTTGTGCTAACGGCTCGATAAACTGCAAAAAGACTTGGAGAGAGGCTACATCCTTGTCTAGTCCCCCTTTCTAAACTAAAAGGTTTTGTCAAACTGCCATTTATTTTAATCCTTGCCTTTGGCTCCTGATACATTGATCTAATACAATTGACAGATTGTTCATTAAATCCAAATTTTTCCAATACCCTGTACAGAAAATTCCAATTGACACTGTCGAAAGCCTTTTCAGCATCTATGCTTACCAAAATTGCACTTCCCCCTCCTTTTGAATGTTTTCTATAACATGTAAGCTCCTTCTAATACTATCTTGTGTTTGCCTTTCTTTGATAAACCCACATTGGTCCTCATCTATCAGATCCTGCATGAATATCTCTAAACTCTTAGCTATACTGGAGGTGTCAAGTTTGTAATCCACATTTAAAAGAGATATGGGTCTATAATTACCACAATATTCTTTATCTTTTCCATCCTTTGGAATAATGGAGATGATGGTTTCATTCCATGAGGGAGGGATCCTACCTGACCTGAGAGTATGGTTGAATGAGTTTTGAAGTAGTGGGATTAACTCCTCTTTAAAAGTTTTATAAAATGAGACCCTAAACCATCAGCTCTGGGCGATTTCCTTGACTTTGCCCGACTAATTGACTTTTCGATCTCTTCTATTGTTATTTCTGAAGTCAACATCTCATTCTGTTTTGCGCCTATTGCTGGTAGGTCTAATCTGTCTAAGAACTCTGTCAAATGCTGTCCCCCTACTGACATAGACTGTGAGTATAACTCCCTATAATACTCCTCAAAAACCTTTTCTATTTCTTCTGGTTCATATAAAATTTTATCAGCTGCAGGATCCCTTATTTTATGTATATTAGACAATGCTTGCTGTTTCCTTATACGTCTGGTTATGTTTTAAGTGGCTTGAGTTCCTCCCTCATAGTATGTTTGTTTACTAAACCTTGCTTTCCCCTCCACCTCTTCTAACAGTATATCATCTATCTTTTTCCTGACAGCCTTGATCTGATCCAGTATACCTGGATTTTTGAGTGCTGATGTTGCTGTTCCAATTCTTTTAGTTTTCTGGTCTGTTTCAGGTTTGTCTCTAACCTGACTTTTTTTTCAAAAGCTGTATGTGAGATCAACCTCCCTCTCATTACAGCTTTCAGAGCATCCCATAAAATAGTTGGGTCAACTTCACCATTGTCATTTCCTTCCTGTATCTCAGTATGTCCCTTTTCAATTCTTCAATCAATCCCTTATTGTTCAGTATACCTCCGTTAAGTCGCCACACAGTGTTCTTCCTCTTATTACTCAAATTAACTTTTAAATAATTAGCGCTGTGATCTGATATATCAGTTACCCCAATCCTACACTCCTTTGCTTTGAATATATCTCCCTTATTGATTAGAACATAGTCAATCCTGGAGTATATTGCACGAGGAACTGAGTAGTGGGAATAATCCCGATCAAGCGGGTGAAGTTCTCTCCATACATCCAATATATCCATTTCTGACATCATTGTATTCATATATCTACTAATTTGCTTTTTACTTCCTTTTGTACTTTTTATATCCAACTTATAGTTTGGTACCACGTTAAAATCCCCACCACATATCAACGTCCCCTCTGTCTCTGAGTTTATGAGATCAAATATTTTCCCTTAAGATGTTTTCCCACTTTCTGGGGGGGCATGTATATTGAAGAGTGTAACTAGTTGGTTTTCTAATTTCCCTTTTATCATATTATATCTTCCCTCTTTATCACTTACTTCTTATTAATTGAGTTTTAATTACAATTTTAGAATCCCACGATCATAAAATAAGATAAACCAGCGTGAGACTATTACAATGCTGCAAGCCATTTTTGCGCTTGTCCTGTCATGTGTGAGACTCCCAAAGAGCCCTATCTGCCCTACATCATTGAGCCTTATGGGAACAAACAGTTATAATTTTGTTTACTGTTTAATTTTGGATTCATGAACAAAGCATGTGCAAAGTTCCCTCTAGAGAATGAGCATTCAGGCTTCAAGAAAATCAGAGGAATTTAAAGCGTGTGCTGAAAGACATTCACTACATCCGGCAGTCAGCATCCTGCCTGTCAACATATCAGGGGCTGTACCGTAAGTCACTTTATGCCTTCCAGGTCACATTTCAAAATAAAAGCCTGCTCTGTTGTCAGTATCTCTTTTCTGAATGCCTTTGAGGGAATGGTATGTACTTATTAATGACTTTATAAGTTGTTCAGAGCTTTTCTCGGGTCTCCAAACTTTCTGAACTATTAAGCCTAAATAAACGATCTTTTCCTGAAAAGTTTTTCTCTGTTGAGGAAACCAGTTAAAATGTCGTCAAAGTTCCTTTACTTTGTAATTGCCACATTTCGGATATTTGCCATATTTTTCCATCAGTTGCCACTTAACTCAGATGTTTACAATAAAGTAGCTAGTAATAAATGTAAATGGCTTGTAGATATTTAGATATAAGCTGTGGCAGGCTGGCAGAAAAGCTCATTTTCAACCCAAGACATTAGTTTTTTTTTTTACTTAAAAAATATCTATTAAAATTTGAAATTATGCTCTGTTGTCATTTATTTATGACAAATAAAGCGACGAGGTAATGTATCTCTTTCTAGTTACGTAGTGGTAGTTTTTGATGTGTGACAACAAGCAATTTTTGGAAAACTTAGTATTGTAGTTTTGTAGCTGGCTATATATCGCTGCTAACAGCCCGGTGCTCTAAGACGTGTCCGAATAATATAAAATTGCTCTAGTTTTAATTGTCTTGTTCCTGAAGTTGAGTATCCAGGCCAGTCCAGCCCTGTCGGACCCGACCAAGAAGCTAAGGAATAGCATTTATAGATAACCTATTTTGATGCTATAAAACTCATCTTAAAGTGTGTATTTGGATCAGGCATTTATCTAAAAGTGAGACTTTTTTGTATTTACTCAGAAACTCCTCATAGCATCTTTAAATAGGACCTCTCTAGTCTTTCTTTCTACTCGATGTGCTTTAACACCGCTGATCACACCTACTCATTGACACCCATTCTCTCTCACATTAATTCTCTGATAGTTCTGAGTTTCTGTTTATGTTGTCTAGGGCTGAACAATATATTGTTCTCATTTCAATATGAAGATATGATAATTCCAGATATCAATATCGAAAAAGCAATGATATAAACAATATAGGTATTTTAAAAACTGCACTTTCCACATTCTTTTGTATTATGATTATTTTTTCTGAAAAATGCCTGGTTTTCACTGAGCCTGAAGTCATATCATCATCGATATTGAGATATCTGTCATGAACATCAAGATATGAAATTTTTGTCCATATCGTTCAGCCCTAATGTTGTCCATCAGCAAGAGCTCATACAGCTACACCCTTTAAAATCCATTTACAGGCAACTGACACAGCAGTGGGAGCAACCTAGTCTTAGGTGTTTTGCCCAAGGGCACTTCTACATGTGACCAAGCTTGAACCTCAACCTACTGATTGATTGTTGCGTGTACCACTGGACTAAGCTGTTGACACCAGTCGGTTGTTTGTTTTGTAATATCACCTAGATCAACACATGCAAGGTAAGATTCATGATATTATGTAATTCAGTTATTCATACTGTAATATGCTGATTGTATTCCTCCTTGTTATATTTTTGTGTGACCCTGTTGCATGAGGGAAGTAAAAGCACATGATCATGTAAATACATAGGACTTTTTTCTTCTTTTGTCAGGCTACACTGCCCCCTGCAGGAGGCTTCAGTAGCTAAGTAGACTGACCAATTCCAAAACCAGTTGCCCCAAAAAAGCAAAATACACTACTCATTGGCATCAGTATTGGTCAACCTCACTTAAATGCAATTTAAATTTGTATTGGTAGCATTTTTTTTGCATATATGTGACATTTACCTCTATTTCCAGGCACTCGCATGCAAACTGCACCTTGATTGTTTCACAGAGGTCTACAACCATGAGGCAATCATTGTATTTTGATTTATCTGCAGTATTTATAATCCTTGAATGGCCCAAATCAGAGATAAACTGTATTTCCTTTGGTATGTACAGTTAACAAAAGAGTTGTTGAACCATTGGTAGGAGTTGAGACAGACTAAGCTGATCACAGAGAAGTGGATCAGTACAGTGAGAAAAGAGGAGGGGGGTGAGGGCAGTCGGAGGAAAAGCAGAATGAATGAATGAGTGAAAACATATTGGTCATCCTGAGTTCAGCCCCTCTCCCCTGCTGCGAGCCCCGACCAAAGGCTGCTTCACTGCCTCTCTGCCCAGGCTCCGCTGGGCACAAATCCAGTTTTCTGTCCAAATTACCAGCTCCGCTTCGCAGAAGAAGGCCAGCGGGGTGAGAAGATCTCACCCTCCAACCCCCCTCTGTCTGAACCCCTCACTGGCCCGGCGCGAAGCTGACGGAGCGTCGCGGATGGCCCTGGATTGCACCTGCACTGGGGGCTTTCCAGCTTTTCCCCCCTTCAGTTAACAACACACATTAACACACAACCCCCAGACCATAACCAACTCTCTTTCTATGGGTTTTAACCAGGTGGCATACAAATAAACTAAGACTCAAAAAGCCTTACAGCACATGCAGTAACTACTGGATCAGAAAAGTATTTCAAAATGTATATAAACTAAAGGAAAAATGAGGGGCAGTGGGCATTGTTTAGACTTAAATGTACACTCTGTTAAGTGAAATGATTCAAAAAACAGATCATTGCTCAGTTTTTCTCAAAAAATAATGTCACTGATATGTCAAGCTACATTGATTATATCCTCCTGTTAGTCTTGTCAAATGACTTCTCAGGGATAGGAGTAAGAGCATACTTACATTTTAAGTTCTCAAATTATGCTAAATCTATTTAAATACTTTTTTTAAACAAAAAATTGTCTCTGTGTCCTGTTATAAAGCCCCAAACACGAACAATACCCGTCTTCCCTCTCTACTTCTTGGTCCAACTTTCAGAAAGTGCGTGCTCACACAGATAGTTTAAAGTTTTTCTGTTTCTGCTTTCATACGAAAAAAAGATGTCTACTTAAGATGGAAGACACTAACTAACCTAGAAGCCCCATAAAGCACTCCAGTGGATGGAACATGCCAAGTTATACCAGTGTTGCCAAAGTAAACATTAGAGAAAAGAGCTTGAAGGCCGAGGCCATATTCACATCTTACAAGAAGTGTTTTGAGACATAGCTGAGCTCACGAGGATTCATTTCACAATGGCCTTCTCTGAGCATGAACATGCAAAATCTGAGTGTGCTTGTCAGTTTTTTCTCAGTTTCATTTCTAGAATCATCCTCAACATTTGCAAAACAATAAGTGCTTTTCTCAAAACAGTTTGTACAAATGGCAGAACA
Source organism: Scarus forsteni (assembly GCA_036419115.1). Taxonomy (NCBI): domain Eukaryota; kingdom Metazoa; phylum Chordata; class Actinopteri; order Labriformes; family Labridae; genus Scarus; species Scarus forsteni. Next base: position 3,238,467 of record JAZDUH010000451.1, read on the forward strand.
CCATGGATTACCTGCAAAAGCCAATCTCCTGCTCAAAGTCTGGAGTTCCTCTGTCAAGACTAAGTGTCTGTCAATGAACATGCCACTGCCATCAGAATGGTGAGTCCTTGTCTCATTGAGCACCGATAAAACAGTCAAGTTTCTCAGTCATGCTGTCAATATAATGCTACGGCCACACCGGACGCGAACTTGCGTCGACGCGCGTCGAGATTACATACAAAGTCAATGCAAACACGCGTCTTGACGCAAATTCGCCCCGGGCGGCGCGTTGGAGGCGTTTGGCGCGCGTCTGGAGCGTTGGACGCGTTTGGCGCGCGCGTTTGGAAGCGTCGGCGTTTTTGGCGCCCCAAACGCCTCGGCCTTTCGAGTTGAAAATATTGAACTTTCGACGCCTGTTAGCGCTGCAGCCAATCAGCGATGACATTCGCCCCGGCGTCATTGATTTGATGACGTGTGACGCTCCGGCCCCCTGCTCCCGCTCAAGCCCCTCTCAAAGATGGAGGAGAGGTTTATCGGCACTGTTTGCTATCATTCGGAGCTATACCATTTGGCGTGTATACTCTACAGAGACTGGAACAAAAAGGAGCAGACTTGGGTGAAAGTCGCTGAGGAGACAGGTTTTTTTTAGTAATGTGTGACGCCCCGGCCTCCTGCTCCTGCTTAAACCCCTCTCAAAGATGGAGGAGAGGTTTATCTGCGCTGTTTGCTATCATCCGGAGCTAAACTACTCGGCGTGTGTCCTCTACAGAGACTGGAACAAAAGGAGCAGGCTTGGGTGAAAGTCGCTGAGGAGACAGGTTTTGAAGGTAAGTTCTGTAAATATTCGTTTCCAGCTGGATTTGCCTGCACGGTTTATCACTGAGTCCGACCGGCTCCGGCTCTCTACTGCGCATGCGCCCGGACGCGCGTCGTCCCACAGCTTGTCAAAATGTCCAGCGTCCAGCTTCGGGCGTTAAGCGCGGCGTGTTACAGGCTTTACGCGCGTTAAAATTCGCCAATTCGCGTCCGGTGTGGCCGTAGCATAACAGTGACTCCAGAGGGATGTTCTGATGTAAACTGTGGCCAAAGTTTGTATGACAGTTATTGTAGAATGTAATCTACACCTTAGTGTATGTGAGAGATTGATTGCAAGAGAGTGGACAAAATTCACTTTATTGTTTTTCCTGTAATTTGCTGTTATTGCGATACAGAAAGGAAAAGACAGAAGCAGAAATGCACCTTTGAGCTACAGTATTTCAGAAAACTGGTTGATCACTGGTTGACCAAATGCTTCACACATTTCTCTTTGTTAGAGAAAGTCAAGATTCACCTGGGAGAAACGTATTAATTCAGGACTGATTTAGAAAAAAAGGCTAGTGGAAATGTATAGAAATATATTTAAACTATTTTCACAACTTGTTCGTCCATTTTGCATGTAAAGACTTGCGAGATGAACTACAATAAATGTCTTTTAAGTCAACATGACAAAAGCAACTGATAATGTAGGAAACAGCAGAGAATTGTCCATGATCATTCCAAAGCATTTACAACTTGTTCAAAAGAATGTGAAACTGCTTTGTTATGATGTGAAGATTGAATAAGTATGATAGTTCGGATAGGCTCGAGCCCATCCCAGCATTGGGCGAGAGGTGGGGTACACTCTTGAGCTGGTCGCCAGTCAATCGCAGGGCCACGTAGAGAGACAGACAACCATTCATGCTCACAGTCATACTTAAGGGATATTTAGAGTCACCATTTAACCTAATGAGCATGTTTTTGGTCTGTGGGAGGAAGCTGGACTACTCGGAGAGAACCCACGCATGCATGGGAAGAACATGCAAACTTCACACAGAAAGGCCCCTGTATGCTAGTTCCAGATTTTTCCGTCAAAAATAGTGCCGTCAAAAAAAGTTGTGCTTTCCGGTAGGGCTGAGCAATTAATTGCAAATTAGAGTAAATCGCAATATGACTTGTTGCAATTTTCAAATCGCAGACAGTGCAATATTTTTAACCCAAAATGTGTTGAAACATTTTGGCATTGTGATGTAGTTTCTTGCAATTTCATGTAGGGATGTATATCGTTATGATTTTATCGATACCGATACAGATACTGATACTCCTTATTGGTATCGATACTTATCGATACTCTTATCGATACTACAACATGTAATTTTGTGTAAAAAATAGGAGTGGGAGAAAAAATCGATACACCTAAGTATCGCGATTTTTTGTCTGCCGATTTTAAAATCGATATTTTTATTCAAAAATCGATATCCCCCCCCCCACACACACACACACACACACGCACACTCACACTCTATAGGCGCTAAAGTCGCCAAACTGAGGCATGAGACATTGCTGGATAAAATAGGCCATAGCTGTTAAAATAGTGCTGAGTAGATTTACTACTTTTCACCAGCAGATAGTGGACAGGTGACAGGTTTCTATTCAAAGTTTTGGCGTATATTTATTTTAAAACACACACACCGGACCGAGGGACGTGAGTGTGGCTGTAGAGGCTGTGGAGCGGAGCAGAGAGAGAGAGACACAGAGTGATAGAGAGTACTCACGATGCCGAGAGTACTTTGTCAAGTACTGTCTGACTCTGAATCTGAGGAATATTTACTCTCTGAGGATGACGGTCAGTCGTCCAGTGAGGAAGAAACTGGCAGCGAGTGCGCGCAGCGGGAGCGGCTCCGCGCGCCATTACAGTCCCGGAGCAGGACATACCGAGAGCTTTTCCTGTCCCTGGCCGGCGCCTACCGAAGAGTGCACATAGTCTGGGATGCAGGGAAGCTCAAAACACCGTGAAAAGTGACGGTGTTAGCGGAGAATGAGACCGCAGAGCTCTGGTCAAACGAGGGAGAAGCTGGGGGTAAACAGTGCAGGCAGCAGAGGCGTTCATGGTCGGCCCGTAAATTACAGCGATGACGATGGCTGGGAAAACCAACCACTTTGAAACTATAGCCTTTTTAAATCTTGATAGCAAAACTGAATATTTCTTGAAAAAACTCTGTTGCCTGAAGGGATAATAAGCTACTTTTTATATGCAATCCAGGCTTTTGAAGACAGGGAGCATAACCAGCTGGTTAAAACATATTGCTGAATAAATCCTAAAAACAGACTCACATGTGATGTGTATTTTTCCTGATATAGTCTGTAGGCATCATCATTGTTCATCTTTTTCACTGGAGTTAAAAAAGCTAACTAAAGATTGCAAAAATCGGCAATATCGTAGAATCGCAATTTAAATCGTATCGGCACCTAAAAAAATCGCAATAAATCGTATCGGGAGAAAAGTGAATCGTCCCAGCCCTAGTAAAAAATGAAGACTTTACAAGATATTAAAAGATTCAACCCTTTTTATTACCACAGAGTAATAATAAAGCTTCAGCAGAACAGAAGTAATGCATTACAAATGCTTCTCAGAGGCAAAAAGAAAGCTAAGGAGATGGCAAAACCCCTTCATGCCGCCCAACAGACTGCATGTACAGACAGACCCATATATCAGTGGGGCTAAAATCGATGCTGTAGTGATGACTACTAGGGCTGTCACTTTATATTAGATAGTCTTATAATCGTTCGCATATGGGGATAAATATCCATAACCGAATAGTAAATAAATATATGAATATAAAATAATGAGTGTAACAGCACATCAGGGCGCCTGAAGCAGTGGACTGTTTCATCCAACAGAGGGCGCTGTGAGTGCAGCTTGACCCTTAGTCACATCCGGTGCTCTCTTGACCTTAGTAAACAAAGAGTTTCCGCTCCATTAACATTAACTCCATTAGCTCTGATTTATCTGGAGAGAGCTGTGCCGTCGGCTTTTCATCCAAGTTATACGGCCGAGCGCAGCGGGGCTTCGTGTGACTGTGTTGTTTTCGGCGGGGTTTTTACCGAAGGGGCAGATAATAGAGTCTCTGTCTCTGTCGGTGCTGCAATCTTTAGTGTTAGCCGGGCTGCTAACTCTACTCGTGTTGCTATAGCAGTCAAACAGCCTGCACTCCTTTAGCTTTATTTAGCTTTTTTGCATCGGGCCGAGTTTTCATGAACTTTGTTAAAGTGAGCTCAAACCTTCGAGCGCTTAGCCCTCACTGACATGCTTCAGCCGGACGGCGGTAGTGTCATAACTACGTGACAGTTGAAGAGACGTCTAAGTACCGTTAACGGTACCGTTTTTCCAGATTCTTAACGGTGTTCGGGTACTGACCCAATTGTGGACCGGTACATGAAAGTACCGGTCCACGGTATACATCCCTAATTTCATGCCTATTTTAACCTTTTTTAACCCAGTTTTTACAACTTTATGCCTATCTTGCTCCCATTCATCTTTTTTTTGGCCACTGTCAGACCATGTTTGGAATTTTTACATGGTTTTTGAAATTTAATCCCAATTTTGCTGCTATAATCAGTTTTCCTTGGTCACTTTTGAATTTTTTTTGCCATTTTTTTTTCTCACAATTTTATACCTATTTTGCTTCTGTTCTTCACTTCTCCACTTTTTCTCAAATCTTTTATCCTTAGATTGATTTAATGTCATATTGGTTATACTATAAAACAATCTATTGCTTATGTTTGTTTAAGAATACATAAGATGAGGAACATTAAAACAATCGCAGAGTAAATCACAATTGCAATGTTGAGGGAAAATATCGCAATTACATTATTTTCTCAAATCGTTCAGCCCTACTTTCCAGTTGTTTCCTCTTCTCCATTTTTGCTTGATCAGTTTTAATCTTGTCAGATTTCTGCCTTGGAGGACTAGAATGCAGATCAGTGGTGGGGCAGGATAATTGTGTGTGTTGTGCAGTGTTGAGATTATCAGAGCACACCACACACTACGATCAAAACTGTTCACTGGCTGATTATTTGTTTTTATCTTCATGTGTGGGATCTCTAACAGATGAAAGATCTCTTCAGATTTAGAAATCCTTGTGTGGACCCTGCTTTAGAGGACTTTTTGAGGACTTCTTGAATTATAGGCACTTGTTGATTGTGCATCACCTCTCCCAGAGCGAAGGATAATCCAGAGACATGCTACAGTTCATCGTTTCCTATTGAAGAGTTTCCAGTGAAGCCCTGTGGGAGCACTTCTTCTGCAGGGAGGCTGTCATTGTGAATTGAGGATCCTGTCTTTTTATCAGTAAGCTGAACTCCCTCTCTATTTTTACCCTCACTTTTTCCATTACTTCAGCTGCCACCAACAAAAACCCACATGTATGAAATGTACTTCTCAGATATTGTGGACTTTTGAGAGTCTTTCCTTTGAGCCAGGGGGTATCAGTGATGCCGAGCGACCTCCTGCAGGTCTGCCGTTTGTCCTGGTCCCACCTCAGGGTTGAGGGTTGTGTTTACCTCATAACAAAAAGCAACATGGTTTTGATGCTCTGCCAGTGTGCTGCTGTGTAAACTGTAAACAACATGCACACACCCTCACATACTCACACACTAACACACAGGGATGGCTCCTGGTCCTGCTCTCTCCCTGTGTATCCGTTTGTTGTTGTTGTGTTATTGAAATAAACTGAACAACAGATCAACCGGGCCCTCGCACCAAACCTTAATGGTAATTAATTACCATCATTTAGCAGCCTGGCAGTGCTTGTTTTCAGGTCAAATCCAGTGTAGTGGAGTGTTTCTGGAGCCCAGTGCTCTGAGTGGAGGAACACCATGAAGGTCAGATGATATTTGTCCTGGCATTCTCAGCCGAAAGTAGGTCAACTTTAGGAAGAGCTCAGAGTTTGTCAATGCTAGTTCTCCCTCACAGACTAATTAAAATCAAGTGGGGGTGCTTTGTTTGCAGAAATGACAGAAGAGAAAGTGAGCACACTTGTTTTTCTTTTTTAAGATTCTTTTTTGGGCATTTTAGGTAGGGATGAATACCGTGGACCGGTACTTTCATGTTCCGGTCCCCAATTGGGTCGGTACCTGAACACCGTTAAGAATCTGGAAAAACAGTACCGTTAACGGTACTTAAACATCTCTTCAACTGTCACGTAGTTCATGTCACTCAATCATGAAACTACCGCCGTCCGGCTCAAGCATGTCGGTCAGGGCTAAGCGTTTGAAGGTTTGAGCTCACTTTAGCAAAGTTAATGAAAACTTGGTCCGATGCAATATTTGTCAGAGAGAAGTTGAGTCCAAGGGGGAAAATACTAGCAACATGACCGAACACTTGGAGTGCGCGCATAGTATAAAGCTAAAGGAGTGTGGGCTGTTTGATTGCTATAGCAAAACGAGTAGAGTTAGCAGCCCGGCTAACACTAAAGACTGCAGCACCGACAGAGACAGAGACTCTATTATCCGCCCCTTCAGTAAAAACCCTGCCGAAAACAACACAGTTACACAGTTAAACTCTTGACGAAGCACCGCTGCACTTGGTCGTATAACTTGGATGAAAAGCCAACGGCAAAGCTCTCCTCAGAGTAGTCAGAGCTGTTAATGCCCGCTCGGAGTGGAAAGTCTTTGTTTATTGAGGTCAAGAGAGCACCTGTTGTGACTGACGGTCAAGCTGCGCTTACAGCGCACACTCTTCACACAGCCCCCACCATCTTGTGGACAGCCCTCACGAGTAAATTTCCACACCCACGATCCTGGCAGCACCAATCGCCACTCATCAATGCCCCGCGCCGTTCAAACTCAGATCCAGGAAATAGCGAAATTGGCGTAGCTGAGCATGTCCGAAGACGCGGAGGGGGACAGTGATTGAGGAAGACGGTGGCATTGTCGTGGTTTTTAGCGTCATGTCAGTCCGCGTCTTGTGCTGTGATCTACCGCCCTGCGCGGCCTTGTGTTCCGAGTCTGTGTGGGATGAAGAAGGAATATACCTGGGGCATTATTTCCGTGATGGAATTCCTGGAGCGTCTCATCCTCTTCCTTGTCAGGAGTCCGTCAAAGTTGGCTGAATATCCCCTCAGAACGACCGCCCGACCGACCATAACCTGACTACGGTGCCGTGAGTGCCTCTTGAGTGTGTGTGTGAATGCTGAACGTCCGTCATTGAACGGTGAAAGGAGATGAATCTGTTGTTTACCTTGAGTTGCATCGAGAGTGGGTTCATGGTAAAACCCGGACTGGGTTTGCATTGCCAAGCCTGATTTCAGTTGGTCTGAACTGGATTGAACTGTGGATGAAATTTATTTTGAAAACCCAGAACGGATTTTGTGTTTATACTACAGCCTTAAGCTTTCTCTTTAGAGAAATGGGTTAAAACTCTGTGTCTGTGATTTGTTTAAAATATTACTTTGCTGTTAATATGATGAGTTGATGTCTATAAAACCGCAATAACTGTACTGATATTAACTAGGCTATACCCGCCTCAACCTAATTATCAAACATATTCTCTAGCTTATACTGCAGCCCTTACTTTAGAGAAGAGAGCTTTTCATAAATTTTACATTAAATGCTGTTCAGCAAAAGGAAAATCCTGGTTTGCAACAACATGTTATCCAACTATATTTTCATTAGTCTATAATAGGCACAAAGATCCTGATAAGACATTACAAACATTTTCTTTAGCATTTATTTTATGGAAGGGGGTTTTATTTTTGACATATATTATCTACATTTATTGGGGAAATGAAAAAAAGCAACTGAAATTGAAACCTATTCTATTTTGTACAGAGATATAGCCTCCTGGATCCCTTTTATATACAGCAATCTTCATCATACACAGATAAATCCCCTTATCCTGGATTAAACGGTATTATATCAATACAATGGTGTCATTGTGAGTCAACCAAATTCTTCCCAAACAGAGCTATTCAAGTCATCTGGTGAAAATTCTTCTATTATTAATATCGCAATATATCGCAATATATCGCAGTATATCGCAATATATCGAAAACCCTCCAAAAATCGCAATGTCAGTTTTTTCCAATATCGTGCAGCCCTATTGTACATGCAGTCTGGTGGGTGGCATGAAGGGGTTTTGCCATCTCCTTAGCTTTCTTTTCGCCTCTGAGAAGCATTTGTAATGCATTACTTCTCTTCTGTTGAAGCTTTATTATTAGCTTGTGGTAATAAAAAAAGGTTGAATCTTTTAATATCTTGTAAAGTCTTTATTTTTACACAAAATGGTGTGTTGTAGTATCGATAAGACTGTTGATAAGTATCGATACCGGTAAGGAGTATCGGTATCTGTATTGGTATCGATAAAATCATGACGATATACATCCCGAGAGAGAGACCGATAGGGTTATGAAAGGGGCGAGGACTCCCTGCAAACAGGCCAAAGGCTGGATTTAAACCTGGGCTGCAGAAGCATTTTATGGGTCATGGCTGGTTGCTGCGCACTCGTATGTTTGAGGGAGCAGATTCCTGGTTTTCGGCAGCTATCATAAGGACCAATTCCTTGACTTTGTTTCCATGATTGCCTTGAAATATTTTAAGGGTTTACAGAAAATGTCACATGCGCAGTCCTGCATTGACATGGGTATCCTTCAAAAACATGTGGGAAAGGGTGAGAAATTTGCAGATAAAAGTAAACACAATATAAGTAGAGTTGGGAAATAAATCAATCAGAGTCTATTTTCCTTCCAGTACAGCACCTTTAAATCAAACATGACAATCTTCCTCAGTCTCAATAACATCTTTGTGTCTGACATGTCTTCTCTTTAAAGACCGTCTTTCAGTATTCCTCTTTTTAATTGCAATTACTGTCTTTCAAAATTACAACTAAAAAAAATTAAAAGAAATGATAAGATTCCGGTGCCAAATGACCCGCTGCACTTATTCCACCTTTTTCTATCTATCATAATTTTTAGTTTGTTTTTTTGAACTTTTATTTTAATTTATTAAAATAAAAGCCTGAAGGCTCGATTATTACATATGATACTTGCAGTAAAACCAATGAGTAGTCATATTTTATCACTGTGATCTTAACATGTATGAAAATAATAAAGACCATGGTGTTTGCCTTCATCGAGCTGCCCTTTTAGGCAGGTAGCTGGTGCTGAAGGGGAGGCAGAATATCACAGAGAAAGTGATTAGAGATGAAAATAATTTCAGGCCAAGACTCAGTATTCTGTGGCCGCAGCCTGTTCTGGATTTGTGACTAACTCTTGTGTTTGCTGCTCAGTTTGTTTGATAGTTACATTATGTACGAATAGATTCAAAAGGCCTCAACTCTATCAGAAACATTAAATTCCTACTGACACGTCATGCTTGAAGATAACTTAAAAGACTGATTGTCTGGGGCAAGCTTTGAATCAGCTTGTACCCTTTTGGTTGTTTAAAGGGGGAACAGGGGTCAGATTGGGCCCCGGATCAGGCCTAAAACGGTTAAATGTGTAGCCAACCTAACACTTTCCATGTCTAAGTCCTTCTTAAAACTCCTCTGAGTGAGATCTCAGACAGCTGCACTGCTCTGTTTTCCTTCCCCTGTGATTCTGATGCCTCATTCAGCTGCCATGAACCAGGAGCTGACCAGCAGCTCGGCCGTGACCTCAGAACACACACCCGGGGCAGTGAACCCAGACAAATGTGGGCGAGGAAACTCAGAACCAATGAACCTCCAACACACTCTCCCAGACTCACACAGTTACTCCACCACTGTGCTGATGCTCGCTCTGCAGCAGCCCCTCCCAAAGCCTTCCTCTCAAAATACACATCCAACCACATTCAGATGCCCCCACCCCATCTCGATGAAATCCCCCTCCCTCCCGCGCACACAGTGCCTTGGCTCTTACTTTGCCATGGAGGCTGATTCCGCCCTCTGGATGAACCTTTACCCGGGACCCTGAGCTTGGAGGAGGCTGGATTAGAGGGTGGGTGGTGTGTGTGGGGTGGGGGTAGGTGAAGAGAGGATAGACAGCTCCCTTAATTTACGTGTGATGGGACAAATTTGGGATTGATTCAGATTTAGTGTTATCTTGCTGCCATGCAGGTGTGTTTGTAGGAAAGATGATTAATTTCAGTTTTGTTTATCGCTCTTAAACAAGGATACAAGCTGCTGTTATTTAGGGAAGTGGTCAAACAGCAGCGCATGAGCCACATGTGGCCCCTTCAATTTAATGGGGCCAAAAATTTTAGACTGAAAACATGAGAAAATAAAGCTTTGACTAAATCTGCCTTAAAAACATTACATTTGATTTGACTTATTGTTTGATATTACTATATATTTTTCATTTTTTATGTATTTAATATTAATATATATATATATATATGTTTATCTGTCATTTCTATATATTTATTTACTTAATATCTTTTTGACTGTTTGTATGCTTGTACTGTTTGTGCTGTTTGTTTGTTAAAAAGATCACTAAAACAGTATAAAATAGAAAATAAAACACTCCTTTATTGAACTTCAAGAAAATACATTAAAATTGGAAAATATTGTCATTTTTGATTATTAGCATATGATGATATTCTTTGTTTAGTGTTTATTTGATTTACAGGGACAATGTATATTAATGGACATTACAGTAAACATGCCAGAGTTAGCCAAAAGGCTAATTTTCATCTGTAGTCCCCGGCCAGATGTTAAAATGGGCAACCTAAAAAGCACAAGATGAAATAAAACAGAGCAGAATAAAAGAATGCAGAGTTAGTTATTGGAAAACAAATCACACCCTAAGTTAAACAGTACTAGGATCTGAGAAAGAAGAAGAAAGAGAGAGAGAGAGACAGAGAAATGAAATAAAATAATTATAATTGATTAGTAGCATATGGTGATAGTCTTTGAAAGATCTCATTTGTGTATAGCTGACTCTGATTTTTTTCTATTAAAAACTGACTTGTTTTAACAATACATTTGCTAATAAAATACCAATAATTAAAGTAGGTTATGCCCAAATTCTGTGTAAGTATTCGTTTCATTGCAGTATAAAGGCTCAAAGAGGCTTCAGGAAGTCTCTCACCGAGCCTTTTTCAAACTATTTTCACACAAGGAACTCCAAAAATCAAGCCAAGCTCTCCGGACACACCGTTCCCATGTAAACACTGGCTTATGCAGTGCTAGTACCACTTTTTTTTTGTTTTGGGTGTGTGGTGTTAGCTTTTAGCTGTCAGAATTTAATCATTTAGCCAAGTAACTGCACATATAATGCCCTTAAGGGTAGAATAAGATGTATCATACTGTATACTAACATTTACATTCCTTTTTTTATTTTCTGTTTGTCCTGTTCAACTATGATACTTATTTGTAAATCCTGGTTGATTCCAACATTTTAAGTAGGGCTGCCACAAACGATTATTTTGATTATCGACTATTCAAGGATTATTTTTGCGAGTAGTCGGCTAATTGGCTCATGCTTGAATAGCAGCTTACCACATCAGCATGCATCTGCTCTTGTATAGCCATCATTAGCTTCCAGCTTGAAGTGTTTAAAGTATGTGCCAACTAAAATAAAAACAATTAAGATGGTATTTCATTCAACTTTTAATGAACTTTGCAGATATTGTAATGTTACAGCAAACACAACGTTTATTCTAAGGCTAATGAAATCATCATCGTTAATATTAATGTTCACTGTTGACCCTAATGTTAGCAGCTAACTAGCCAATTAGCTTACCAAGAAGACTGTCCCTCTTTGTCAGAAATTGAATCAGCCACGACGTGCTTTCTTTTCAAATGCTTGTACTGCCATGGAAGGCAAGTTCTGCCTTGCAGATTTTGTATTACTCATTCTTCTGTTTTGTTTTGGTAAAATGCTCCCAAACTTTCGAGCTCCGTTGCTGACTGGCCATGACACTGTTCGTCCATAACTCTTCCAGCTTAACCCGATTGCCACTACTGAGCATGTGTGTCAAGGACAGAAAGGCAGACAAGACAGCAGAGGTACAGCTGCAGTTTAGAGAAAAACAATGCTTAAAAAACCAAACAAACAAAGATGTTGATTATTACATTAGTCATTGATTCTGATCGGCAGCATCGTCATGACTAGTGTACTTATCTTGGCAGCCCAAGTTTAAAGTTACTTTATTAAACGTTTTTTTAAATCAATATTCCTGCTTCATATTGATGTTGTAGCCCAAGCTGTAGAATTAAAGACCCCCTACCATGCACACACACACATCTCACTGCCAATCTCTCCCTGAACCACAGGGGCCCCTCCCTGGACTCCAAACCCATCATGCACCTGTTCACAGCTCTGTCCCAGCCTGCCCTCCTTCCCCTGCAGCATTCCTCCAAACACACATGAACAGACTCTGACATCTTTGAAATCCTGAGACACAAGTGTATTAAAAAACACTACTATTTGGGTTTCCAGTGAGGTAATTACGCTGTGTTCCTATCAGCACACTTCCTCACATTTGATCACGAGTCTGTACATCAGTCCTGCTGCAGGCTCTCCTGGTGACAAATGAAAGATTGACGCTCAGCGCTGATGTCTGTACATCCCCAACATAAAATACAGCGCTGTCTCCCGCCCTGCCAAGGCTGTGAGCGAGTATTAGCTCCTCAGACAGACTGCAGCGCCAAGGCCTCGTCTAACCCCTTAATTTTCAGCCTGGAGGTGTCAGGACATGTTCAGGAGATGGAACATGGTTTATTCAGGTTCCTGCCGCAGTCAGTTCATGCACAGCTGAGCCACTCATATGAAAAACTTTATGACTGAAGGTATGAAGGTGCAGATATTTATGAGACCGGCACGTATGACTGACTGTTTCCCATCATCAGTGCTAAAAAGTTTTTATGTTCCCAGTAAAGGCTCAAATTAAGGATGTTTACTAATGCAAACGCTCCTGTAACTCTAATATATCGGAACAGCATCCCACATCAAACATGATCAATATTAATGCCAATTTAGGGAGTATCTTAAAGGTATACAAACTTTGAAATATATGTTCCTAATTGGAAATACCCTACAAAAATGATCAGATAGTTCTCATCGTTCACTTGAAAGAATCATTTAAGACTCAACTCATTCACAAACCTCGCAGTACTTGCTCAAACCACTTTGAATGTGCTTGTAGCGTGATATAGAAATGCATTTCAATAATTTAAATGATATGGATATTTACATTTGTGCAATGGTGTAAATATTGTTGAACTTTTGAGTTTGTTTGTTTACATAGTTCTTGCAGTTTGATTTCTTTTTGTCATATCTTGCCTATAGAATGTTTTTTTGTTTGATTATGTTTATATAATTATTAGTATGATTTGTTTTTATTCATGTCTAATTTATCATAGTTTATTACGAGGCCCAAATAATATCATGTTTCAATACTAAGTCAGTCAGCTAATGCACTTTTCTTTACTATATGAAAGGTTTCCCTACACCTGCCTGTTCTACTCACTGCAATCAAATTTATTGAAAGTTATTGGATGTGAAAAGTATGTGGACAAAACACACATAATACAAGGCAAGTAGCCACCGCCTTGATTTTTGTTGTGAACCAGCCTTTGGACAGCGCCATAATCAAAGCTCATTGTTTACTAGAATTAACCTCAATTATTGATCAACATTGATTTCTGTTAACTGCTAATGTATCGTGAGTGTTATGTAGTTGTGTTTTGTCCATAGACTCGATGCACAGACCTGTTGTGCTGTTAATCTAAGCCAACTCCATTTAACAATAGGCCCACCGTTCTATTTTTTCTTTTCATTCAAACTTGTAGCAATCCTGTATTTGGGATACGTTCTGCTGTTTCTTCAGCACTCTCTTCTTTCTGCCTCTCTGTTGTTACATGATTTTGTAATCCGTGCCTGACATCTGTGTTACAGAGGCGGATCAGCAGCGGAAGCAGAAAGTGTAAACACAGTGCGCTGTATAGTGGTCAGGATTTAAACAAAGCCTCAGGGCCAATAGTTTACCTCCAGGCTTTTTTGTAATTGAATAATTCAAAATACTTGAGGAATCATTTCAACCCTAATTAGTATTAGCTTCTATTGTCCACCTTTGGTGACCTTAGCTGTTGTAGTCTATCACTTTTAAAGATTCAAGATGCTGTAAAATGCTCCAAAAATGCAGGGGGAATTTAGGTCTATTGTTTTGTGTGTTGTGTTAATTTTGAGGACTTTTTTGTAATTTAGTTTTAGTTTTAGTCTTTTGCCTTTAGTCATAGTTTAGTCATCAATTTAAAGATTTTTAGTCCAGTTTAAGTTGATGAAATTTCACATTTTAGTTGAGGAAATCTACTGTAGATTTAGTCAACTAAAATATGAAGTGTAACATGTCCGGCATTTTTAATGTTTCCTTGAATTTCTGAACTCATATTTTTCACTTGGATAAAATGGAACATCTAATAACCCTTGGCTAAAGGCTAGTAAAGTTTGAATGTATAAAATAACAGAAACAAATTTAACTTTTGTGTGAAATGCAGTCACTTTTATTGAGGCTACCTGGCAGAGTACCTCAGTTACAATACCAGAACTGACAACAAATAGTGAACCTGCTCTACATGAATATATCAATTCATAAAGAGCAGCTCTGATTGGATCGCTCCCCAACTTATCCCACCACCACCAAGCTAAGGCAGCTGTAATTGGATATATTTCTAACTTTCTACATGACCAAATTAGGTCTGATTGGATTCAGTTTCTGTCAAACATTTGTGTACTTTTTATTTGTTGATGGAAATGTCAGTTAATTTAGTTCTGGGCCATGTGTGCTTGTGTTTCTTCGTCACTGTCTAGTTTTCATCAGGAGAAAGAAGGTTGTTGACAAAAAAATATGACATAGTCAGCAATAATAATAATAATAATACATTTTATTTGTATTGCACTTTACATTTTCACAATCTCAAAGTGCTACAGAGTAAGACACAATTAAAAACAATTAAGAAACAACTAAAAACCCTTTTGAAAACAATTTATACAGGAGTCGAGATAAATAGATTCTTCAAATAATGGAGAGCCCATTACAGAAAATGAGCAAAATGCTTTTTTAAGAAGATAGGTTTTAAGATTGAACAGCAAATGAACAATGGTTGTGTATAAAGGTTGAGCAGGTTATTTCAGATTTCACATATCATATTTAAAGGTGCACATGTGGGTTGAAACACATGGCTCATATTCAGATCACCAGTGTGTGTAAAAGGTCTTGCAGAACAACTCTGATGGCTTTGGACGTCCTTTTATCTAAATAGGGCTCTAATATTCCAACAGGTGCTCCATTGTGTTTAAACACAGCACAAAGTCATATTTTTGCCAAAGCAAGATGGCTGAATCAAAGGTGTTACAGTTTGTTTTGTTGTTTCCTGGGGGCCAGTGGGACCGAGTTCACCTCTCCTTGATCTCGCCCCGTCAGCCCCGCCCTCAACCCACAGTGAGCAGGGGTGTGGGCATCCAGGGCTCTGGGGTCCAGGCCCATAACAATAGCTGGACTGTGCTGTCCTGAGTCCCAGTCCCACACAATGACCACGTCCATGTCGATTAGCGCGGGGTAGCGGCGGAGTCCGGTCCGGCTGGGGCTAATAGCTTATTACACAGCGTAAAGTGACAGTGTTATCTGGAGAGGTGCCAGAGAACGGGCCCAATTAAAGGAGAAAAGAGAGGAGGGGGGGAGAGAGTGTGAGGAGGGGGTTGGAGAGGGGGGTGAGGGTGAGGGCATCAACGTGCATTCCTCCAGGCTTCGGTCTAATTCGCCCATGACGGGTTCCCTGGGGACTGACACCCTCCTTTGCCAAAAATATTTGAGTATCCTCCTGCTCTGTTGTTCCAAAACACATGTGAAACAAACCCCAAACACACTCACCGGCTACGTTACCGCTGCGCAGTTATCTGTAAACAAGGCTGTTTACTTGTTGATACAGTTTTTCAGAAACAGGACACTGAGAATATGCCAGAAGAAGGCGCTTATTTACACCAATACAGCCGCACAAAACAGAAGTGAAAGACGTTTAAGTGTATACCGACAGATTCAGAGCAGATTACAGCAAGTGATAAAGCTTAAAGGGCCATATGGCTTCAGTGTCTTGTTTATTTCTGAGGTGATTTCCAGACGACTTTGGTTTTGGTGTGGCACATAAGATGCGTCACACTGCATCCTTGTTCATCATAGGCAGTATCTTACAAAATAAGTTTACATGTGGAAGATCAGTGCCTCTGGATAATCAATATCAATTGAAAAGTCCAGAGCTCATAAGATAACTCTAATTAAGAGTTTAAGGTACAGGAGGGACTCTTGAGTAAATGAATAAATAAAATAAACTGGGTTAATCAAGACGTAATGACCCAGTCACGCTCACTCACCTTGACTGCTTACTGTTCCTTAAATTGAGAGCTCCGTTCAGTAATAATTCAGTGTTAGTCATTTTGATTCAATTTGCAGGGTTCATTTTGCTTTCACAGTTTATTACATCTGTCATGGTGGTTATGTTTTTTGTCTTTGTTTGTCCGTCCATCTGTCTATCTATGAGCTAAATAACTAAAAAAGCTCCACTTAATTTTCAGAGAATGCTGGTCATACCATAAGGAAGTATCGATGAAATTTTGGTGGTGATCCAAATCCTTGATTATTTTTGAAGAGATATGCCAAACTTTTTTTCTGTCTGTGTCTTGCCCCATTCCCGAGTCCATGACGAGCAAATAGACTGGCTAATTAGCTTAGCTCAAACACTGGGAGTCAAAGGAAAGTGTTAGCCTGCTTCTGCCACAGTAACAAGATGAACTCTTCTGTGACTTTGAGCAGTCCTGTGTGATAGTTGACTCGTTCTTTACTGCGTTATGTTAGGTTACGTTCTCTTCTACTATTATCTTATTATCTTCTTCTTCATTGTAAACAGGCATTTTGTATTGTTGGTCTACTTCTGCAGCGGTTTCTAGAGATGTTACGTCTGCAAACTAGTCAAATTTTCTGAACAGGTCTTTTAAGTGAACAATGAGAATCGATTTGCAGTTCTGAGTGAGTCCTTTGTTTGTGAGCCATTCGTTAATTTGCAGGCAGTTTGCATTTAAGACTGTCTTGCAAGCTAACAGCTTCCTCGGAACTACAAATTGTTTCCCATCATTCACTTAAAAGAGCTGTTCAAACCACTTAGCTTGTTTGCTCAAGTGAAAACCACGGTGGAAGTAGGCCAACAAAAAGGAAAGCCTCTGTTCATGAGTAGAAAAAGGTAATATGATGTTAGTAGAAGATAGCATAGCATGAGGTGGTAAAAAAATGTCACAACAAGCACACAGGACCGCTTAGAGTTGCTGAAGAGTTTGTTTGATGACTGTAGGCAGAGGCAGGCTAACACTACCTACTGACTCCGGTGTCTAAGCTACTGCATGCACTTTTTAGAGAATGGTGTATATCTGCTTGACATGAACTCGGGAGAGAGGCAAGACACGGAAACAAAAAAACGGTGGTGTATCCTTTTTTTGACTATAACTTGCTAACAACGTCAGTGAAGCTATGGCGGGGTTTGTGCCCTTGAAGCACTTCTAGTTGCTTGATAGGAAGCTCCATTCAACATTATTGTTTCATATTTCAATCAGTGATGCCGTACATCCAAACAAAGCATTGAATTTGGCATCCAGAACCAGAACCAAACTAAATTACCTAGAAGTATGCTAGAGATCTCACTGTATCAATCAATCAATCAATCTTTATTTGTATAGCGCCAATTCATAACAAGTGTTATCCCAAGACGCTTTACAATAGAGCATAAAGCTCTTATGGAAACACATATATGCATAGATACACATATAAAGATACACATATACATATATATATACACATATATACATCCAACACCCAACATGAATCCATATAGCCAATCATGAATCCCTCCATCATGGCGGCAAGAAAAAACCTTCTGTTAAGCAGCAGGAAATCTTGAATGTGGATCCCAGTCTCATGATGAACAGCAAATCCACACGATGCTGTGTTGGGTGTGAGGGCAAAGGAAGGGAGGTAAGAGGAGACAAGTGGACTAAAGTAAGAACTAAAGTTAGGGACAGATCCATGAACCATAGAACGGTCATCTCATTTATTAGAGGTTAGCCTCTTGAGATGCTACATCTCGTTTTCAGGAGGGTCCTCATGTCTGAGTGGTTGTGGTGATCATTTTATAGAAGTATAAGCAATGATATTCTTACTGAAAATAAGAATTTATGGTAGTGACGAACTCATGGGTGCCCAGACCACAAGTGCATCCCAACCATATTTGTCTCCGTTAAGTATAAATTTGTTAAAGGCCTCTTGAGATGTGACATCCCATTTTCAGAGGGGCCTCATGCCTATGTGGTAATTAAAAAGTAGATACTGTAGATGTATTGATCATGGATATGGAGATCATGCTAATATCTACATGAACAGCTATAATGATAATGGGAATGGAGTGTTCCTAATAAAATGGCCAACTATGTGTCATAGTACATAGTAAGCTCTGGACTGAAAGTTAAGTTTGTTTATGCACCTGTTGATTTGTGGATTATGTTGGTTTTCTGGGTCAGAGGGCCTGCATTTGTGGAAGTGCTCCTTGGACAGGAAAGGCAGGCAAGTTGTTTTATGCTACCAAGAGCTGACAAAGTGCAAACTTCAGTAGTGACTTTAAACATGCAAAGTTTGTAGTGCCAGTGGAAACTACACTGTGGAGGACATCTGAGATCTCTTACCATCTTGCATGTTGAGAATCACGTATTGTTCTAGGATAGCCCATGGAAGTCTCTTGAGAAAAAATAAGATTACTTGATCACATTAACGGATTTATGATTTTAATCATTTTTTTTACCCTTAAAAAAAACACTCCAAGTGACACAATAATGCCATGAATCAAGTTTTGCCCTTATGTTGTCAAAATACACTGCCTGGCCAAAAAAAGACACCACCTGGATTTAATTGTTTCCTTACTTTTGTTCTGTTTAAGTCTGAGTGTAATGGTTGATGAAACTGTGTGATGCTGCCACTCTTGTTCAAGTCTCCCTTGCAAAGGAGAACTGTTGATCTCAGTGGGACAAACCTGATTAAATAACAGTTAAATAAATACAAATGTTAACTCGAAAAGCACTCGGAGAGCGCAGACCTCCGCCAGCACCACAGTCCTCTCCCATATTGGGATTTTTACCATAAATATTAGTCCTACATTTATTTCATGTAAATATTTGGAGTCGTTTACCATGAAAACATACCATTAGCAATTGGATTCATAATGATATCAATTTTAGTTCAGTAGTTATTCACGAAAATAGCATTTTTTGTCAAGGCGAATCCAGACGGTGATCTGGATCAACACCAAAATTGAATCACTTCTTCTTTTTCCCATGCTGAACATTTCCTGAAAATGTCATCAAAATCCATCCATAACTTTCTGAGCTATTTTGTTCACAGACAGATGGACAGACAAATGATTATCTTTCAGCTGGCAAAAACTGATTTAATGCCAGCTGATGCAATGAGTTGCTTCTCATTTCTTAAACAACACTTGAAAAACACTTCCTGCCCAGCCTGTTGAAGAAGGGTGAAATCATTGGCATCAAGCAGAGAAAACACTAAGAAGACTGCAGAAACTACTAAAACTGGGTTAGGAACTGTCCAACGCATTATTAAAAACTGGAAGGATACTGAAGAACCATCGTATCAGGAAGAAATATGGTCGGAAAAAATCCTGAGTAATTGTGATTGGCACTCTGAGTGCTGTCTAGTTTTGAAATGTTTTATTTGAAAAATGCAAGTTTGGAAACTGCTCCAACTTTGTGAAGCACATTTTAGGTTCATTAATACATACAGAGCTGTCAGTTTCTCATCTCAATTTTCAAAAAGGCAGTATATCATCAGATCAAATACAAACAGGTTAATCTTCTAGAAACATTGAGATTCATGCAACAGAAACTTTTACAGTATGGGCTTACTTATAGAAGGTCAAGATGATTGAGCCTCATTTTTATTTCCTGCTACCACTAATGGAATAAGAAAGACGTCCATGAATGGGTAGAGAAGAGCGTGGATGTGTAAGCTTATGCCAATTCTTGACTTTCAGTGTGAACATAGATTTTTTTAGCCATCAGTGAGTAGATCCAAGAGTGAACTGGTGTCAATTGTTTTGTGTGACTTGTTACCTCCGCCAGGAGGTTATGTTTTCTGGAGAGTTTGCCTGTCTGTCTGTCTGTGAACAAATTAACTCAAAAAGTTATGGATGGATTTTGATGAAATTTTTAAGAAATGTTTAGCATGGGAAAAGGAAGAATTTATTCAATTTTGGTGTTGATCCGGATCACCGTCTGGATCCGCCATGACGAAAAATGCTATTTTCGTGAATAACTACTGAACTAAATAGATATCATTATGAAACTAGAAAAGCACTCTGAGAGCGCAGACCACCAAGCAGCACAGTTCCCAGACGATGATCCGGATCAACACCAGAATTGAATCACTTCTTCTTTTTCCCATGCTGAACATTTCCTGAAAATTTAACCAAAATCCATCCATTACTTTTTGAGTTATTTTATTCACAGACAGACAGACAGACTCTCCTGAAAACGTAACCTCCTTGGCGGAGGTAACAATTGCTAATGGTATGTTTTTATGGTCAAGGAATCTAAATTTTCACGTGAAATAAAAGTAGGACTAATATTTATGGTAAAAATCACAATATGGGAGAGGACTGTGGTGCTGGCGGTCTGCGTTCTCCAATTACTTTTCTTGTTCTGTTTAAAATCACTTTAAGTTGTCAGAAAGACAAGAAAGGCTCTGTATGGGTATGTATCCATTGAGTCCTGTTGCCATTTAATGAACGCTGACCGATTTAAAGGCCGGCCGATTATAGCCCTTTTGAAAGTAATCAACATCGGCCAGAGTTTTGCCGATGTTACGCCGATAGATTCTTAATTTCTCATAAAACAGTAAACGCTGTTCGGTGTCCAAGCCGCGCAGAATGATGACGCGGAAGACGACTGCGACGCGCGTTGGTGGCGGCTCTTGTTAGCTTTCCTCTGATGCTGTGTGTGAATGCCTCGCCTACACTCACACGGAGTTGCTCTTTTAAGCCTGAAAGTTCGACATGATGAGCCACTTTCAGCGGTGCTGCATGCATAAAGTTCCACTGCTGCTGGACACAGAGAGATCACCTGTCTCTCTGCTAGTTCGGCTACCAAAGCAGCTTCACAGACAGACCGGGCACCGCTGAACAGTTTTCTGACCGACGCAACCTCTGTCGTTGTCAATACGGATGAATTGGACCTTCTGGTAGCAGGGGATCAGTTTAGCCGTGACTGTTTTAGTGTGATCATGATGGAAATCTGGCAGCTAAGCTAACTAGCTAGCGAGCTATCCGTGCTAGTGTTAGCTAGCTGACGTCAAAGACGTCATCAGCAGACTCATCTAAAGGGAGACTTCATCGTGGCTGGGGACTTTAATCAGGCTGTTCAAATAAGTTTGTGAAATATGTGCGGTGTCCCACAAAATATTTTGATTTCCACATGCACATTACCTCATGTTGATAATAAAGAAAGTGGTTTTACCTGATCTAAAACCTGCTTCTGATACACTAATGAGGACTAAAAGGCAGATGTGACAAATAGTTCATGAACAATCTATATATAAATTTACATTTTTAAAAATGTAATTTGTTTTATTTTGCATGAATTTGCCTCAGTTTCACACACTCTTTAATATTGTACCTGAAAGCTGCAGAGAAGGAAAATAGAAGATGCCTATGCAAAGAATGTTACCTTAAGTGTTTTTGTTTCTTTCCTGTTTACAACTTTTTGTTGTTGTTGTGTGTGTGTGTATATATATATGTATATCGGCCGATTAATCAGTAATCGGTATTTTTTTCTGACAAATATCGGTATCGGCATCGGCCTCAAAAAATCCATATTGGTCGGGCCCTAATAACAATGATAATAATTTTATTTGTTTAACACCATTAAAAACAGAAGTTTACAAAGTGCTTCAACAGACAAAAAAAAATGCAGAAGAAAGGCAGGACTCGGGTACAGTAAGTCAGCAATCAGGTCAAACAGAGACCAAAAGATACACAAAAACAAATGCTGAGATTTTTGTGAAGGGAAAAAAAGCAGCATAAGGAAAGAAAATGGTGAATTGGATTCAACTGAAGTACTAAAGGAATATACTATATTAGTACAGGCTAAAATGTTAACATGTACATGTCAGTAATACAAGAAAAGAAGGTATTTTATTATATATAATGATGAAGAGACTATAAATAAATGATAGGTGTATAGACACATAGATAAATGTTTGATAATTGGTAGTTGACAAATCACATAAGGAGTATAGAAAGAAGTATAAAATTATCCAATCCTACCACCTTAAATTTTACTATGCATTCTAAGTGAGATCATAACACTGTCTTAAATTTACAGATAATTTAGAAACATGTACAGTGAATATACAATGTTTGACTTGTACACAAAAAATACAATCATACCTATACCTTCTTTAAGCATATATTTACCATACCCTGCACAGTTTTTATCCAGATAATAAGCAAACATCTTTTGGTATTTATTCATTAATGTACGTCTGGAAAATATGGACTTTATGCCTCTTTTTGCACAGAATTAAGCTTGAAATTTACTTTAGTTCTGCTCTCTATCTGTTCCATAGTATAACCCTACAAACAGTGATACACACTTCTTTTTTTTTTTTTTTTTTTTATTAAGTTATTTTTTTGGGCTTTTATGGCCTTTATTGTATAGGACAGCTGAGAGAGACAGGAAAGCGGGCGAAGAGAGGGGGGACGACATGCAGCAAAGGGCTGTGGCCGGGATTCGAACCAGCAGCCGCTGCTGGGGGCTGGCAGCCCCCGTACATGGGGCGGACGCTCTACTAACTGAGCTAATGTCCACCCCACAGTGCTACACACTTCTAACCTTTACATTTGAAAATTTGAAAATTGTAACCCCCCCTGTTTTTCACAAAACATTTTCTGAATGTTTTATCATATTTATCCTCACTTCTTTTAACAGTTAAGCTGTTCTGTGGTCCACCAATTAAAAACAATGTCAGGTTTTGGGTTTTAAAAAGAAGTCATTTGTGTTAACCTGAGATTCACCGTTATAATTGGAGCTGGGTTAAAAAAATCAATTTAATCGATTTAAATCTATTTTCCTTTAACTGGTTCATAATCGATCCATAAAATCCAAAGATGGATCTTTTAACTTGGGTAGTTTTTTCTTCTTTGGATGTGCAGAGAAGCAGCCTGTGGTATCAACCCTGCTAGTCTCATGTGGTTAGCGTTTAGCGCTGCTTTCTACTGAACAAGTTCTCATGAGATGTTACTGCAAACAAACATGTTGGAAGCACTATATGGGCACCACGGGCGAGTTTAAAAGTTGATGTTTGGACATATTTTGTATTAAACAAGCATGAAGAAGAGGACGAGTTGGAGAAAAATCAAGTAATATGCAGAATGTGCATTAATGCATATAATTAAAATTTGATTAATGTAACTGCTTTGGGTTTAGTTCTTCATGTTAAAACAATTTTTAATGATGTACCAGGTCAAAAGGTCAGTTTTTAAATTTACAGCACTATTTTAACTAAGATATCCCAGACCGAATAAATACTGAATCGAATCATGACTCGAATCGATTTGAGACCTTGTAGAATCGAATCGAATCGATACCCAGCCCAAGTTATAGTTGATCTTTATCACTCTTTTTTGCAGCTTTTGAATACCATATGAATCAGTTTGTTTTTTTTATAAAAAATGACATTTGATAAAACGTCAAGAGCCTGTGTTTGTTGGGCTTGTGCCAAACTTACTCTGCCATCACCTCTTGAGTGCTCAAATTAACTTAAATTTTGAGACCTGTAAGGAGACTCTTAAAATCTAAAGCTTTTAGTTTCTTTTGTCATCTTATCTACAGTTTTTCCTCCTGTTTTATAACTTTCTAACTTTCTTTCCAAAGTCATAAGTCCTTATAACAGCCAGATTTCCAACACTTCAAACAGTCATCACGTAGTTAACAGTGCAGACACAATACTTCCCGTTGGTGGATAAAGCAGAATAAAGCTGTTGTAACAAAGTGTTACTGGGATTTTTCTCAATGGGATGTGGACTCTGTCAGTTCGATGTTTAAGCTCCGGGAGGAACAACAACAGAAGGGGTTAATGTAATCCATTTCATTGGAGGGGGGACTCTAATAACTGGTCTCTCCCTGCGTCTCCATTGGCCCGCGGAGTTTCCATTGTGCTGGCCGGTGCAGGTGTGGGACATGCTTTGTTGATCATAATCCCCCAGGCAAGGGGAGAGGCTTTGAGTGTGTTTGACGTACCCCACCGGCAGGCCCTTTGCTCCTCGGCCGCCGAGCAGCCACCGTCTCCAGCCGCCGCTCATGGGATCCGACAGGCGGAAAAATAATGAACAACACCTCAACCCGGAGCTGACCTGGCTCCAATTCACCAGCTCCACACGAGGGGTAAACGAACCACTTAATTGAGCCTTCCAGGATCAAATCATACTCCGGTGCCCCCCAAGACAACCTGAGATCCACCCTCCACTACTCAACCCCCCCACCTTAACCTCCTTCCTGGACCCGTCAAGATGTTTTCCTTCTCTCACATCCCTGACTCCCATTCCTATATCTTAATAGTTTATTCAGATTTGATTGTCCTTCCATATAAATGAGTAAATGTTCCTTAAATACTCTGGTTTCACATTTTCATTCACAGTTATCTTTAGTTACATGACATAGAAAATGGATCATTTACAATATGGCATTTTCTTTTTCTCTCAATTTAAGAAACGTTTTTCTTTGATTACCGCTGAAATGTCTCAATTTATTCTAAATAAATCTGTGTCATATTAATGACTTGTAAGATAACTTTAATTCCCTAAAACATAACTTTTTAGATAGTTTCATGGCATAGAAATCCTACTATTTTGCAGGACGTGTTTTAACATTGCATGATATGTTTGTCACAGCCAAGGTTACAATTCAATGTTACCCTAAAGAACCTGAGAAAATCAGAAAATACAGTGACACATGTCTGTATGTCCTTCATGTTTTGTGCTGCTTCTTTTAATAAGCCATGATTATTTTATGCACGGGCAGTGTACTCTGTTGCCTGAACTGTCTTTTTTATCCTGTTTCTTATAGCTATAGCCTGTCTGGAGTTTATTTCCATCTTGGGTTGTATTTGCAGGTATGAAACATTTCAGAATGTACCGTCATGCTCATTTTTTAAAGTGAAAGCATGAACAGATCTTACAATGCCAGTGTTTCACTGACTCTTGTTGTTGTGAGGTAACAAATTTGGTCCCTGCTTTCCTCATTTGTACCTGTAGGTTATTTTGAAATGATGTCCAGACAAAGATATATGTAATTTTTTTAATGTATTTCTTAGACATTTTGTGCCTTTATTGATAGGAGAGAGACAGTGGATAGGCTTGTGAAACGGGGTGAGAAAGTAGGAGAAGACACTCTGCAAACTGGTCACAGGCTGGATTCGAACCCAGACCTGCAGAAGTATGGATATGGGACCAGCACCCCAAAGATAAAAGATATATTGGTAACACTTTACTTAAAGGTCTAGTTTATAATGCATTAGAAGCACATGCATAAGACATAATAATGCATGTATAATGCTTCATAAGTGTCATTATAATGGTGTATAGCCATGTATAAGAACTTGTACCAAGGTTTATAAAGTATTACAAGTGTGGACATAATGTATTATAATCAAGCCTCTATAATGTTTTATAAAGGCTTTATAATGTAGGCTTTATAAGGCTTTAGGCTTTTTAATGTTTTATACCTGCGAGTATGCAGGAATAAAACATTATAGAGGCTTGATTATAATACATTACGTCCACACTTGTAATACTTTATAAACCTTTGTACAAGTTCTTATACATGGTTATACACCGTTACAATGACACTTATGAAGCATTATACATGCATTATAACGTCTTATGCATGCGCTTCTAATGCATTATAAACTAGACCTTTAAGTAAAGTGTTACCGATATATTTGTTATTCTAGGAAGCAGCGCCAAAAGAAAATGGAGTAAAAACAAAATGAAGTGATGATGTGTTTACAGAAGCAGCAGTTTAATATCTTTTCCTCCACTTTCGTTGTTTACAAATCTGATCTAAAAAGTCATACCTCTATCTGATTTTGAATGGTTAGCAAAGACGCAATGTTGGAAGGAACATGCTGTTACAAAATTCAGATATTTAACTTGGAGTTCTGTGAGTGCAGGAAAAAAATAATTTCATCCATCCATTAACTTTCCACTTGTAATTTTTGATGTTGAAGCGGGCTTCAGGTCACCAGCTGATCACTGGAGCTTTTTGAATACCTGGTATTAGTTTGTGCATTAGTTGGTTTGTGCCTAGTACCTGTCACAGTTTTTCATATCACCTCCAGAGTGGTTTCAAGTGAGCTGAGCCAATCTAAATGTGACGTGGAGACACTTCTGACCACTGAATGGTCAGAGGTTTGCCACGAGGTTCGGGTGTTAGAGACAGAACTTCAGTTCTGCTCATTGTCCTCCCCATATTGCAGTAAGACTTGCCAATGGTTCTTGGCTGCTTTCAGCGGTATGTTGTTTTGCTGCTTTCAGCTGTCTTTGGAAATAAAAAATGTGGCAAGAAGCCATGTAGGGGAAGGCAGCTCTCTTGCCTCTATTTCCTTCTTTGTTGTTGTGAGGATGCCGCAGTAGTTCTGCATGCTGTGATGACCCTGAACAACTTTGTTTTCTGTTACCGACTATTGTTGAAAACAAAGCTGGTATTATCCAAACCATTTAACAAAGAGTTAAATGAAAAAGCACCAATAAAGACTGACAACCATTCACACATACCTACTTAACCAAGGAGCAATTTAGAGGGACAAATTGATCTATCCATGCCCTTTGGAAGGAAACCAGAGTTTCTAGGGAAAACCCACACATACACAGAGAGAAAATGCAAAAACAACACAAAAAGCCCCTGACCAACCAGTAACCTTCTTGCTGTGAGGCACAGACGTTCCTGTCCTTACCTCTGTGCAAATAAATTAGTAAATTAACGAGAAAGCACTCGCAGAGCTCAAGGTAGTTCACATATTGCTGTGCTGCTAGCACTTAGCATCATGTTGAATGATTATAAGTGAGGCAGTTATTGAACAAAAATGATCATTCCATAATGTCGGTGATCTGGATCACCACCAAAATCTAATCATTTCTAGGTTGGGTCAACCCCAACTTCTCCTGAATATGTCATCAAAATCTGTCCTGGAGTTTTTGTGTAATCTTGCTAACAATTAAACATACAAACATATACTGGCAAAACATCACCTCTTTGGTGTAGGTAATAAAATGAGACAGGTTCTACTGGGGTTACTTTAGTTCCCAAGACACTGAGGCTTTAAGAAATTGTATTGTCTTAATTGTCTGTGTGGACACAGACCCCTAATTATCTTGCGTAACATCGACATAATCTGTTGGTAATGGGTGTTGATGAAAACTCCTGAAAATGACTGGGCTTTTTTGATTAAGTAATCTTGTCTCTGGTGGCCTTGTTTCTGTTTGTAGGTGATAACGATGCATCAGCCTTTGTAAACAAAAAAAAAATCTAATTTTCTCTGACACTAAATAACAAATTGGGACTACAGCAAATGAAGACACACATTTTCAGCCTCAAACGATCTCAAATTGAGCTGTCTTTATTTTAGGATGAAGTATGAACAATATAATTGTCTTGTTAAGGTTTGGGCAGTGCAGAGTTAGAGGTTATGTTTGAGGGGAAGGGGAGGAAATAACATGCAGGAAATAAGGAGAGTCAGACTCCAAACCCAAAGCAGCTGGCATGACTGTGATCTGGGCCCCTTTCTCATGAACTTATATTTCATATGTATTTATTTTTGTGCATTTTTATACCTTCATTGACAGGAGAGAGACAGTGGATAGGCTTAGAAGGCAAAGGTGCAGTGTTAATTTTGTTGACTAATTATTTTTGTCATAGGTTTCGTCAACAACCTTTTTTCCTCTGAAAAAAATGAGACTGTAACTAATAAAAACAAGTGCGCATGGACAAAAAATAAAACTAAATTAACTTACATTTTCATCAACAAATTAAAACTAGGCTAAAATTTTTAACAGAGATTTAATCCAATCAGAGCTAATTTGGTCATGTAGAAAGTAGAGACAAGTTAGGAATATATCCAATCACAGCTACTTTGGTTGTGTGGAAAAGTTGGATGAGTTAAGAGAGACATCCAATCACAGCTGCCACAGGTTGGTGGTGGTGGGATAAGTTGTGGAGCGATCCAATCAGAGCTACTCTCTTTATGAATTGATATATTCATGTAGAGCAGGTTCACTGTTTGTTGTCAGTTCTGGTATTGTAACAGATGCTCTGCCAGGTAGCCTCATTTAAGGTGACTGCATTTCAAACAAAAGTTGATTTTGTTTCTGTTAATTTATGCATCCCAACTTTACTATCATTCAGTAAATGGCTATTAGATGTTTTGTTTTAACTGAGTGTAAGACATGACTTCAGAAATTCAAGGAAAAGAAAAAAATGCCTTACACTTTACACTTATACTTTTGTTGACCAAATTTACAACAGATTTTATTGACTAAAGTGTGAAATTTCATCAACTTATACTAGACCAATATTAAAACAATTTAGACATTTTTTGAGTAAATTAAGAGTAAAACCAAAAGATATTTTAAGCAATAGACTATAACTAAAACTAAATTTAAAAAGTTTCAGCAAGAAACAGCTGAGAGATGCTGCCAAGCTGCATTCCAGAAGTGCAAATGGTCTCTGTCTAAATTAAAAGTGAAGTTCCCCTCATTGTCTTGTGTTTGTATAGTAAAAAGCACAGAAAGGATCATGTTGTGAAAAGTGTTTAAAGATGCTATGAGGAGTTTCTAAGTAATCACAAAAAAAGTCTCACTTTTAGATATATGCCTGATCGAAATACACACTTTAAGATGAGTTTTATAGCATCAAAATAGGTTATCTATAAATGCTATTCCTTAGCCTTGTGGTCAGGTTGGACAGGGCTGGACTGGCCTGGATACTCAACTTCGGGAACAAGACAATTAAAACTAGAGCAAATTTATATTATTCAGACACGTCTTAGACCCCCGGGCTGTAAGTAGAGATATATAGCCGGCTATAAAACTACGATACTAAGTTGTCCAAAAATTGCTTGTTGTCACACATCAAAAACTACCGCTACGTAACTAGAAAGAGATGCATTACCTCGTGGCTTTGCATCCTGTAAGTTGTTGAAAAAATAAGTTGTAAAGCAATGCAGAGTTCTGAGAAAGGTCCGAGCTGCATTCATTAGCATCACAACAAACGCACGCTTTGGCTTGGGTCACGTCTTTACGACAATTTATAAAGTGCTGTCAGAAGTAACGCTGCAATAGAGAGTAGGGGAGGACACTCTCCAACCTGGCCAGGCTGGATTTGAACCCGGGCTGCAGAAGCATGTTTATGTGTTGTGTAGTTGCTAACTCTGTGCTAGACAAACACCACATTAATTTACTCTTTGAATCTTAACAGAGCTATCAGAAACAAAAACATTTCTTCATTTATAGTTTGCCCTGATTCGTCTGAAGCATATGTCCCATGATGTCCCACAGACTGACACGACATCACCCTCCTGCCCTTGTTTCACATCACCGTGGATGAATTTGATCCTCGGCCTCTCCATGAAACCTGCTGACGAGCCCCAACTCTCCGCTCCTTCTTGATGTTTCTCATTAGCGAGGCGTCACCTCTTCCCCGTCCACTCTCAAAAGGAACAATTTGGGTTGAGGGTCCCGTGGGGTCGTCTGGGGACGTGAACCTACAGTATACAGACAGTGTGCGAAGCCGCATCCTCGGTACCGTGCTCAATCCGCTTCCCAAGCTGCGGCAACAATGGCGCTTTTCAGATGTCACACGATAGAGCCGTGTGTGGGTGCCAAATTAGGACTGGGTGCCTGATATTCCAGCCACAAACAAAGGTGATCAAACAGAGCCTGGGTCTGTGGATCCCCTCTAAATGAGAAGTTCACACTTGGCAGAGGGCGTCATTATTCAGCAGACAACACTGTGCGGTCTGCATGAGGGGAAAAGTTTTACACTGCATGTTCAGTGCCTGCTGATTCAGGAGTCATGATGGTATTACAGGAAAATCAGAGCTTCAAAGCATGCGTTTACAAGCACGGCAAATAGTCTGAAACTCTGAGTCTGAGACATTAGGAAGGAATTCAAAGCATGTTAAAGTGGTCAGTATGACATTTAGAAAGCACTCTTATAGAGCTGAAAGATGTATCGTCGAATCAAAATCACAATTTCAGATAACCCTATCATTTGATCCCCAACTCTGCAGTTTTTCTACACTCCTGACTGACCCGGGATCTGTTGTGTCAACTATTTTACAAATTTCCAGGCAATTAGCATTTACAGAAGTTTCGGTGAGCAGGTCAACAACACAAAGCCCATTTAGGAGTAGAAGTTTAAGTATCCCTCAAATAATGAAAACAGATTATCAGGGTTCCCACTTGTCCTGGAAAACCTGGAGAATGATTGACCAATTTTCCAGTCATGGAAAACATATGGAAAATGAGGAAAAAGGTAAAACATTCTAGAAAAGTTATTTAGCTTCCTTGTTCCTTGTTAGTGAAAAAAAATCAAACATAGGAAATGAAGTTAAAATGTAGAAGAAAATATATAAAAAAGGGCTAAATAAAATGTAAGCTACTTCATCAATAAATCAGCAAATTACAAAAAGTAGAGTAAATAAAGAGAAAACAATAAGTATAAATTATAAAGTTATAACAGTAAGACGCTACATAAAAGACATGTTAAGGCCTGATAGTTAGAAATAGATAAATTTTAAGTTCATTATGATTTAGTTGAGCTTCCTAGAGATATTGATCATCAACTTTTTATCTTATTTTTTCAAAGTCTAGATTAACCTGAGAATTGACCACACTACATCAATATTTTAACGGGGGAAAACGTCCTGGAAAAGTCCTGGAAACGTCCTGGAGGAGAAGAAAATTATGTCTAGAAAAAAGTGGGAACCCTGATTATGTATCATCAATATTAGGTGATGAATAATGTGTTATGTGTTTTTGATAATTGATTTCCTTAATAAACATAGTGAATATTGCAGCAAAGCTTGATTTGATGAAAATTGTGAACCAAATTGAAATTGCAATATCTGCCAGAAAAATCGCAATTAGATCTTTTCCTGAAATTGTCAGCATAACAATGTTGTATGTATCCTACAAGAGGAATAATACTTGGACTCTGATAGCTGATATAGTGTAAAATGTAAAGTATAACTAGATCTATGGCCTGGCAGTGATAGGGAATACACAAGGAATACACAGGCTAGACAGTGAGACTGAAGAGGAGGGTGGAGGATAGGACCAGGACCCCATGACCTTGACCTTTTTGAAACTGAAAATTTGATGAATCCACCTTTGGTGTGTAGGTGTTCAGACAGAAGCACTCACATTCACAGTTAGAAAAAGTCTGATGAGCTATTAAGCAAATTTCACAGTGTATTTTAAGTTCTGTAAACACAATCAAAAAGATGAAATAATGATTTTCTCTTATCTGCTCTGCTCAGCGGGGGTCTCATATCTGCAGAGAATTCCTTGACGTGTCGGCTCTTTGGAGGGACAAAGTAAGATGGCCTCTAAATTTGGGGCGAACACAGCGTCAGCGCGGGGACAAAAGAGGAGCTTAAAGCCCGTCACTCTGAGGGGATATCTTCACCTCTCTTCAGAGGGTCTCTAATTGATACACAGGGATCGGCGTGAAGAGCCGAGGACAATAGCTGCATTGTTTCAGCGCCCTCTGAATCGGGGATGTCTGTCAGCTGCGGTGTCTTCACAGGCAGCTTGGCTCTGCTCCAGACTTCAACTTTTCTCTCTTGGTTTTCGCTGAAGCTTTCATGTTCACGGATCATCTTCATGTACAGTGGAGGACGTGTTGGACTGAAGCAGCTGGGATGTTTTTCATTACAGTATTTTTGATAGTCTTTGTAACTGTGATGTTTTATCTGTTCTTTTAAGGGCCGCTGATTTAAATCAGCATCAAGCTGCTACCTGTCACCAAATAGCCTCATTTGTTAACATCCTAAATACTTCCTTTACTAAAAAAATAAGATTAGATTATTTGAGTAGAGAGCACTCAGAGAGCACAAACCTCTGCCAAGGTAGCTCACATATTGCTGTTGCATCTGTATGCAATAGTTTCATGATAAACTTACCATCCTAATATGATTCATGACCCTGAAAACCCACACTGAGCACTCAGAATCATGTTGATATAACTATTACTTAGACAGTTATTGAGCAAAAATAGTTGTTCACTAATGTCAGTTATCTGGATCATCACCTGAATCTAATCATTTTTAAGTTTGGCCATTACTGTCATCTCATGAAAATTTCAGCAAAACGGTAGTTTTTGCATCATCTAGCAAACATAAAAAAATATATCCGGCAAAACCATAACCTCCTTGGCGGAGGTAATAAACCTCAATGTCTCAACGTTCAAAAGTATATCAATATTTTTAAAAATTCTGGCACCTCTTCCAGCCCTAGATAAAATGTTTAGTGGAAATTGAAAATGTTGAGGTAAAAAAAGTTGAATTATCAAGATGCTGAAATGCAGTATATATATCAGAGGTTCATATTTATATATCTAATAACCAATCAGGATTGAAGCACCAGTTAAATTTCAGTAGTTAAGGGCTTCAAGACCATGTTTGTTCTGAAAAAAAAAACCCTCTCAGAGTTGAAAAAGCTCGACATTCTGACTTTTAGCAGTACAATCTACCATTCATCATAGGGTTGCAGGTTCAAGCTCAACTCTGACTGTCACATGTCCATGTGTCTTTGGGCAAAACTCTTAACTTCAAATTGCGCACACTGGTGCGTCAGCAACATGTAAATGAGTCTGAAGAGCGTGGAGTGTTGGCTAAAAGTGCTTTGGTCAGAGAGAGTAGGACAGTGTTGTGCAGCTCAAGTCCATTTATCTTTTACCGTTTAAATCAGGGGTGGGAAACTGGTGTCCTGAGGACCACAGGAGACCCTTCAGCTCCCTTCATGGGACAAATCTGTTCAAAAATGCCTTGAAAACTTCTAAGATAGCAATGATTCCAAGAAAATAAGAGTTAAAGTTTGCTGTAATTGTTTCTGTGAGCATTTGGCAAAACAAAAGTTTACATAAAACATACTTTGATAACCAGTGAATGTTCTGTAACTGTCATAAAAAGTAATTTAAACTGGCTTAAAGCTCAGCAGGTTAAGTATTTCTAATTGCATTTGTTTTTATATAAAAATAAGGGCTGTCACTTTAGTGCATTAATTAGATTAATTAATTACACCGCAAATGAATGCGTTATAAAAATTAATCGCAAGATTAATCATAGCACACAAACATTTTGATATTGTCCAGCTGGAGGACCCGTACATGGCAGTGGCACATCACTTCACACATGCGTCTCTAGTCAAACTAAACAAAGCCCAGGTGACAACAGGAATGACCTATTTAAGACTTAGTCTGATTTTATTTTTGAATTTATTTATCTGTATTTGTACTACATTCTTTAATAATGCATCAGGCCTAATTGTTTTGCTGGATGTCCTCGACCTTTTTCTTATTTTGAATTTGATTTATGAAACACACTTAAAGTGTAATTTGAGTTGCCTGATTGAGCTTAGAATTTTCTGGACAAGTTGCCCTGACTTTTGTTTTATTCAGTCACCAATAAAAATGTGGATTTACAAATCTTCACTTCTTAGTGTATTCATTTGATTAGTCATGCACTACAATTTTATAATGTCCTAGAATTCAAATTCTTTATCTCTGTACTTTAAGCAGATATGAGATTAAATTGCGATTAATTAGATTAATTAATTATAAATCCGGTAATAAATTAGATTAACTTTTTTGATCGTCTGACAGCACTAATAAAAATAAATGAATATGGTTTCTTCACATGACAGTATACAGTGTAATTGTGCTTTTTCAAACTGTTCAAATTTGGCCCTCAGCAATTAGGATGATTTTAATGTTTCAATCTTGGTGACCAAATTTCCCATCCCTTATTTCGATGCACCCATTTAACTGCTCATGCACGGAAAACAGCTAATTAGTCAACTATATGGCTTCAACTCAGTGCATTGAGAAATGTAGACATGGCCAAGATGAACAGAGTAATTGTTGGGGCCAGTCAGGCTGGTCTTAGTGCTGAGTATTGATTGCTTGCCTTGTCCAAAGTTCAGGGCATTGGTGGTGGTGTGATCCTGTGGGGGTTGTTATATTATTACACTTTGGGCCCTTTAGTATATTTGAGCATCATTGCCACAGCCTCCATGTTGTTGGCCATGTCCATCTTTTTTTAACCAAAGGGTACCCATCTCCTGATGGCTGCTTCCAGCAGGATGACATGCCAGGTCACTAAGCTCAAATCTTCTCAAACTGTTTTCTTGAACTTGACGATGAGTTCACTGGACTTAAGTGGCCTTCACAGTCACCAGATGTCATTTCCTCAAGCACCTTTAGGATGTGTTGGAGTGGGAAATTTGTGATTTGTATGCAGCAACTTTGTGATGCCATCATGTTGGTATGGAACGAAGTCTCAGAGGAGTGTTTCCAGCACCTTGTTGAATCTGTCATGAAGATTTAAAGGGGCAAAGGGTCCAACTTGATATGAGAAAGGCATATCCAATTAAGTAAGACTAATAGGTGTTATTGCAAATAGGTATAAAAGTTATAATAGTTATTTTAATGTTTTAAGATGTAACTTTTTTTCTTGATTGTTTTTCTCACTCGTATCATTAGTATGGGGCTGGTTTCTCTTTTTACTCTCTGGTGGGAGGGTGGAGGGGTCTTTCCAATCATTAGTTTAGTTACTAATTCAGAGTCAGACTTTTAGGCAGCTTCTTCCTTCACATCTGACTCACCCTGCAATGATATGGAGTCATCACAAGCTAAGACTTCACCTCTTTTATCATAAAGAGCAGATGTGCTGCTGATATCAGGGGTTAGAAGATGCAATGAGGTCTTGAAAACGGTCTCAAAAAGAATTAAATCCAGTCTTTCTGTACATCTCCTGTCCAAACTAACTTTTACCTTTTTGTTATATTTTAAAAATGTCAGACTTGTGATTCGACTTCTCTTCTTGCACTGCTCTTATTTGGGGTCTTGGCTGTAAAATCTAAAGGGTTATTCAGGTTAGCCACCACATAGTCCCACCTCCCAGTGTTAAACAACTTGATAATGTAAAAATATGAATAACTCCATCAGAAACAAGGCCAACTCCTGAGACTGACACATTTACAAACATTTCACATTGTTGATTAATTTAATAAAGCAGACATGCAGATTAGCATTGCTCTACTTTGATTTGAATTTGAGGATTACGGGATTAAAACCTTTGTTTCATCAGGTTTTGAGACTTTAATTTTGAGGTCAGTACAATAATAAAGTAATGTAAATCATTTGATTATGGTATGGAAAATTACCATAAATTAAAGGTTGAATGTAAAGACTATGTCTCATTGTTTGCATTAAAAAGGGGCCTGCATTATGTTCATGATCATATATACATTGGAGAATGCTGTATGCAGCTGAAATGGAGTAGAAGTAATTAATACATCAGCATTAATTTATGGATGTACATTCAAATGATAATGATGCCCTGGTTACATCCGTGCTCTACAAATGAGGCATGACAATACCATCAAGACCACATGATATTTATTATGGACAAACTGTCTGTAAGCTGTATGTACGTAAAGAAATAAAAAAGACAAATATAGATACAAAAGCCATTCAATGATTGTCACTGAATCCTGAGAGAAACCATCATATAGCATATAGTTTTTAATAGATATATTTTATATTTTAAGACATCTGTGTTTCAGTGATACTGTTTACGGCACTTTTTAAAACTAATATTCACTTCTGCTTAATCAAACTATGTTCAGACAGTAGAAAACAATGCCTAAATGAGCATAAATAGCATAAATAATCACAAACTATCTGTATAATTTACAAAAATACAACTTTATCAAGTCCATGTGTATTTACAGAGGAGTAGTGCTGTGGTTTCAGTCAACATAGAGGGTATAAAAATAAGGCAAAGTGGGTTTTTATATTTGTAATAAATCAATTTATACTGCATTTGGAACCTGTTTTTAACACACAGGGCTCTTATTCTATATGATTGTCTTTCTTGAGGTATCGGCGGTCCCACTAAAAGGCAACTTTGGCAGGATTAAGCTGATTTAACAAACAAAATCAACTGGAATTTGGGCTCCATTTGGCAAAATTTGCAAAATATCAAACAAACATTTACATTTTTTTAACATGAAAAGTGTTTTTTTTCTGAAGAAGGAGGGAAGGTTCCTGCTGAAATTGCTAAAATAATCTAAGACAGATGTTAAAAATATTACAAAAGACAAGTGATCAGTAGTTTTCTTTGCATGTGTGTTTAAGCATTAAGAGCAAAGAAGAAGCTTTGATATAGTGATTAAACTAAAAAGAATTAAGAAAGATAAGTGCTCATTTTTTAAATCCGTCTGTTGTTTCCACCATTTCCAAAGAAATGTCTTTTTATTTCTCTGTTTGACTGAAGTGTTGAGTTTATGACGCAGCAAAAAATTACCCATGATGCACCAGGCCTTTGATATTGTGGCAACACCTCAACAGGACACTGCAAAAAACTCAAATCTTATTTCTTGCTAAAAGTTTCTCATTATGCTACAAAAACTCAAATTGTAGCCAAAGTTTTTGTCTAAGTTCAAGTGAAAATATTTCACTACACCTTTTATAACCATTTACTTGAGAAGAGATGTGTTTTAAAATACTTTAAGGAAATAAATAGGCCTAAATTGTTGTAGAGAATTTAGAAAATATAGGCCAATAGGGCATGGAAATCTCAGTGGAGTGTCTTGAAATTAGACTAAAATGACTTAGTGGATCTGAATGAAAGACTCAAGTTAAAAGCTGCTTGTTTCTAGAGATACCTTTAGTTTTTTAGTTTTTTTTACTTGAAACTGTAATTCTCACCTTATTTCTGCTATTAGTTTCTTTAAACATGAGTGAATGTGTCTTGAAAAGTAATTGTTTTGATATTTTGGGTCCTAACTAAACAAATACACTTGCTAAAGTCTGAGGTTTTTGCAGTGTACCTAATCAAAGTCATGTTACACAAGTTTTGCCAAAAATCCTGTTTCAAGACATTACAAACATAAAATAAGACCATAAAAACTTTAAATAAGTGGACATGTTTGCTGCTGTTGCAAATTTATGAAGTATTCTATTTTTTTTTACATTTAATTCAATGTATTTGTTCATATTTACTTTGACTACATTAGGCTAAAAGTACTGCTTTGATACGCTTGTTTCAAGTAGAAATATTTTCCATTACAGCTGTCCGAACTTCAGTGTAATAAACATCTTAATTTGGAATATTAAAAGCACAAAGTAAGGGCCTGAATTGTTGTAGTTGTTGATTTTTACCACTGTTCAACTTATTTTTTATTTAAATGATATTTCTTATTTCATGGGCCTGAGTGTGTGATTTGTTCTTGCAGCACTGCCAAATACTTCCACTTATTTCAGGAAATCCAGGCCTCCTCTTTTCCTGGTTCAAGCACAAAAAGATGATGTTTTTGAAGTTACTGTTGAATGCAAATGAGGAGGACTGCATAAATAACTTTAATGATCACTTTTTGGAGTTGTTTTGTCGCAGCTTCAAATCCATTATTGTATGTTGGAGCTGTCAGTTGTCTGTCAAAAATCTGCCTGTAGGGCTGGGAAATATGACTCAAAAATCTTGTCTTGATATTTTTAAACTGAATGGCAATATGTTTGTCAATATATTTTATAAGAAGTAAAAAATGACCTGCACATTATTTGTAAACTTTGATACAACTCCAGTAAATATTAACATCTGATTGTTTCTAGCATCTCTGCCCCAGCTGATTAGTCCTGGAGAGCTGAGTCCAGTGGTGCAATGCTGTTTGGATATTTTAATGCAGTAAAGTCATACTTTAACTATTTAATAATTTAGAGAAATTTGGACATTTTCTTTTATATTTTAGTGCAGCCTACAGCCACTTGTTGTCATTTTGCTCTCTCCCTCTCTGTGATTATTTCTGTGCCTGGGACACAATAAGAGTAATAAATGTTTCAAGGGCCATGCTTTACATAAATAACACTGATTAAAAACACATTTTAATGAATTATAGACCCTTAGAAGTGATTTTTCAGTGAAAAAAATCCTTATCTCTTGTCCTGTTTATTATAACGCAGTGTTTTTCACTATCAGTCAAGTATCGTAAATATCGATTCACCAGCCTCTTGTCAAGACACAACCTTGGTTTTAACTATTTTAGGGGTCAGATAAGGCCACCAAAGTGCCAATGAGCATCTTTGTCAATGTACTGTTTATGGTCTCTGACTCTCTCCTGTCTGTAATTATATGCATTATTATGTAGACGACAAAATCTGGTTTGTCTTTTAGGATAAATACAGTAAATGATGGCTGTTATTTAGTTTTGTTTTCAAATGTGGTCCCTGCTTGACTTTGGACCGGCCTGTGTCTTTGCTCACTCTTTGTGCCATGCTCGCTTGATATCGTGCCAATGAAAGCCAAAGTCCAAGACACCCACTGCTTTGACATTTCCATTTTTAATTATCAGAAGATTGGAGACTAACCTCTACACACTGTCAGAATCATACAAAAAGGACCAGACAGTTTTATGTTAGAATGTCAGAATAGTCTATGCCCTTGAAAGCCATGTGCTAAAAAAAGATAATTAAATCTTATATACTTAAAGAAGCTCAAAAAATATCATTTTTTCTTAACCATAAGTGGAAGAGCATTGTCTAAATTGAACAAATACATTTGGAAAGTGAGTAGAGTTTCATCTGGTTTACTAAAGGCCTGAGCTGCACAATATGTTTGTTAATTTTTTACACTGTGAAAGAGTTTTTTGCAACTATTGATAATTAAAATG
Organism: Scarus forsteni; assembly: GCA_036419115.1. Taxonomy (NCBI): domain Eukaryota; kingdom Metazoa; phylum Chordata; class Actinopteri; order Labriformes; family Labridae; genus Scarus; species Scarus forsteni. The sequence goes on from JAZDUH010000451.1 coordinate 3,277,273, forward strand.
AATAACCTTCCCGTTACTCAGTGCTTGGGACTTCTATTTTTGTTCCTTCGCTATCAAAAAGGTATCAACTTTCAGTTTTACCTCATAATATAACATTTTTTAAGAGCAAAATAAGTGAAATAAGATTTCTTTTCAAATGACAATGAACTTAATAAATGTAATGTTGTGATCTGTGTTTTTTACTATTTTTTTGAAACTAAAAAATTGCTTTTTTTCAATAAAGTAAGTTATATTAATATTAATTTGATATTTTTTTGACATATACATACACTTTAGAGCGAAGTTCTCAACTGGTCTGACCCACCATCACCCCTGAAACAGACTGTGACCTAACTTGAGGAAAATCTTCAACTTCTTCTGAAATAAACAAGTCCAGCTACTGAAAGTTGTTTGTAAAACTCCTAAAAACATGTAGCCTTAGCTGAGTACCTGCTTGCTGAATATATAACAAACACAGCTCTGTTATAAAAGGAGACAGTTAGCAGTACAGGGTAACTTCCACCTGTTAATGAGTGTGAACAGATGGCACTCCACTGCATAAAAATCCTCTTCAAAATAAAAGCACAGGATTTTAACATCTTTTCTACCCACACTAAGGTTCAGGAGTATATTGCCCAGCCCTACTTTTATCTTCACAAACCAACAGTGAAGTTGCTTTAACGTCTTGTCTTTAAAGACTAGAAAAAGTCTGATACACTCTCTTATGTTTGATTTTCTGCAGTGTCTCTGTGGTTCAGTGTCATAACCAAGCAGCAGGTCTGTGAAAACAGGGTCTCTCCTAAAGCTCGCTCCCCTCCCTCGGGTAAATCAGGCTGTTGACGCTGAAGCTGTTGTAGAAGTGACTGTTGAACTGTCCGCTCTGCCCGCCGCCGAACGTGTTGTAGTACACTCCACGGTTAAAATGCAGGCCCTCGCCGTGCTCCGCGGGCCCCGTGTCCTGCCCGCCGTGGTTCAGGTGGTACGGGCTCAGGGCCGTAATGTTCCTGTTCGACAGCTCGTTCACCAGTCCCAGAGACCCCTGCCGGCTGGGGCCCCCTGAGCCGAGCGTGGACATGCTGCTGTAAAAGTTATTAAAACAAGGAGCGCTCGAGGACAGTCCCGGCGGCGAGGACGATGACGACGAACCCTTGTGGTTGTCGTTCATGGCCTCCATCTCCGGAGAGGACGGTCCCAGCAGCTGAGGGCTGTCTGATGGTTTGAGGGAGGCCCCCACCACGGGCCTGCTGTCCTCCACTTTAGTGGCCCCTGATGCTCCGACTGCTGCTGCTCCTGCACCGCTCGGGTCGGACCGTCTTTTTCTTTTCCTGCGGAAATTCCCGTTATCGAACATCTTCTCACAGTTTGGGTCCAGCGTCCAGTAGTTGCCTTTTCCTGTGACAAAAGATGGGACAGAAATATATAACTGCATTTAAGGGAAGCACAATATTAGAATCTGCAGTTATGGATATGCCAGCTGGGTGCTTCACCTTATAAAAGGATGTATGAAATCATCAGTATGTGCAGATAATAGCTGAAAAGACTGATTATCTCTATCAGCAAGTGTGGAACTTTATGCCGTCATTTACAGTCGATGTATCGACCATACAGAGCGACCATATATGTCCCATATATCTGCTGTATATTGGCAAAATCATCTTATATTATTACTGAATGGCTCCTTCAAGAATCAACAGCCTCATTTATTGGAGAATGATTTTTTCCACACCTGTTTCTAGCTAAAAATTAACAATCAGAATGAAAAGGACAGGTCAGTTTCAGTGAAGTAAAGACTTCGGACTCCATACAGAAAAGTTTCTGTGGCCATATTGATATTACTGATAATATGTTTTTAGAAATATTAGCATATTGGACATCTGCAAACATCTCTGATTGTACGTCCTTGAAATGCAGCATGAGGGTTAAATAGCTTCAGGCATTATTAACAGAAGTCAAGGTTTAAAGCAGGGGTGTCAAACTCAATCCCAGAAGGGGCCAACATTTAAAATACAGTCAAAGATGGGGAACAAATTTATTGAACAGTCTTAAATGGACAATGTTTTAATCAGAGATGTAAGTTTGAACAGTACATTATTTTTTGGGCAGGCTTTAAAGTCAAAGTCAATGCATTCATGTACTGAACGGTGATTGGAGTGATATTAAAGCAAAGGATGTTTGTGCACAGGTCCTGCATGGCAGCTGTTACAGTGCCTTGTGGGATTTGTAGTGAGTGGTGGGAGTGCTAATTAACAAGGGGACATTTATAATAGACTTATCTCGTGGGCCATATTTTGTTATATCCCTAGCTGAGTTTGACATGTCTGGTTTAAAGCAACAGCTCTGCTCCAGCTTTACAGCCAACCAACACCTCTTTTAAGGAGAGTCGCAACTTAGAATTCAGATCAACAACAGAATTTAATAAAAGCTTAAAAAGGTGATTATAAAGGCATTAACAGTATTTGTCATGTGTCAGCAGAATGTGCTAGTGTGCCATCATGCTTTACCTCACATGGCTGAATTTCTGCATGTAAAGATCAATCCAATTCATTGATTAAAGAAGCAAATGGTATCTTTAAACCGGTCAACTCAATTTTCTTCACATGTAAAACTGTCCATAACAGTAAAACAATGTTGCCTGAAATGAGTTCAGAAATGTTTCTTATATCTAAAAAAAAATCAACAATTTTGTGCATCCACCCGTCATTCTGAACGTTTTCAGTCACTCAAATCTAATGAATGAAAAATGCTACAGTTTGGATGTGAGAGGGAGGAAAGTGTTTGACGAATAAAGAGACAGAGAGACATGATGATGGAGGCTGAAAAAAAAGCTCATGCTCAATCTGGATGTTTGTGACTGCCCTGATGTTGGTAGAATAATAAATTAGTTTTTGACATTATTAGAATGAAACTTTGTATAAGTCATGATTAGCTGTTAGAACAAAACTATTACACTGCATTTTATTACAGACTGTTCTACCTGTTTGGTTTCTACACTCACCAGGATTCATTTTTGACTAAATGAGCCATTTCTGTATCAGCCAGTGTACTCGTGTTAGCCAGCTTGGATTACATAAACAATGCTTTAATACTAATATATGATCAGTTGTGATAAAAAAACTCATAACTGGTCAAAATCTGCCCCAACACGGTGGACCTTTATTTATGATTTCATCTAAATTTTCAGCAGGCTAGAACTTACCTGCACAACAAATGACCTTTTTTCAGGTGCCAGCAAAATTTCCCTAAACCATGAGTGAATACATCTATGATGAAACACCAGTAATTCACTCATACATGAATTTACATGTTCATGAATGATTTACTCAGGTGTTAAGCTTATGATTCATAACGTTCTTGACATCTTTAGAACAAGGGAAAAGCCAAACAAACGGATCAGAATTGATTCACGCTGTTATGATTACTTCAACATTTCATGCTTGTGAACCCCTCAGGGTCGGAGGTTTGTCTTTAAATATCATAATATCATTAACATTTATGATTCATGATTACTCTAACATCTCCCTTCATGTATTAATGAATATATAAAGTCAGGCTAAATTCATGTTCCTGATATTTCATCATAAGTTAATGGATTATAAACATGATTATTTGTGGACTCTAAACTAAAACGTAAACAAGATTATTCATTATTCAAGTCTTGTTGAGTAAATGTTATTTATCCTGTTAAAAAAAAAAAAAAAAATTCAAAATTTATTTATTTATTTATCCTTAAATAATATTTTCCTGTACAAATATGGCTCTGCAAATGAATGCACCAGGAAGACAAATGTAGCAATAGGCTAAGATGAATTTACTTATTCAAGTTTAATTAATTTTATTCGTGTCATATTTGTGTTTAAATTGAATATTTCTTTTTGGTCTTGTTGAAAGAAATAAATTTGGTTTCCTGTGAGCAGTAAAAAAAGCAAAGTAAATGACACAAAATAAAGTTCAGTAAATCATTAAAAACTTTGCAATTTTTTTTGTCCTCTAATTTACAGAACAAGTTTTAAACATGTGAAAGACAACATAACTGACTGTATTAATAATTAAAGAACCAACGTTCTTGAGCTGAAGGTCATTCCTGTTACAGAGTAAATTAATGAGGGGATTTACAACATGTCTGTCAGATTAGAGCAATGCACACATTTATTTGTAAAGGAATAAGTACTGTAAAAAATAAAGATTTCAAAATGCTTCTGGTTCAATTAAAATAATGAAGAAATCTTTTGAAGAATTTAATCGCATTTTTATTTCATAGTGTTGCAGAAAAGGACTTAAATGACTTGGTTTCAATTGGATTTTCTTTAAGTAAAAACTGAAACGGCGTGTTTCTTAAAGCAAGTATTTATAATATTTTTATAGTTCTGTTGCTATCCTCTGTCTCACATTGAATACTGCTGTCGCTCTCTGAAATAACTCATTTAATTTTTTTATTTTTAATAAAAGAAAATGATTGGCAGATAAAACCAGGGGACATAAAGACAGTGCAAAAATATTAAAAAGAATTCATTCTGATTTTACAAGTTTTTTTTAAATCTGACTATGATGTCTAGTTTTGTTTTTTCTGTGATATGTTATTTTTTATCAGTATCCAGGGAGCCGTGTCACATAACTTTGTTCAAAACTGCACATAAGAACTGAAAAAGTAAAAAACATGTAGATCTTAAAACAGCATTTGCCCAATTGGATAGAATTTTAAGGATAAGAAGTAAGTACACATTAGTTCTCAAATGTTGGAGCTATAATTTTCCCTTTTATGTCAGATTTCAGTCGACTCCTGTTCTCTACCTGTTAACTGAATTGTAGTTTCTCAATGTTCTCATCCATTTGTTTTAATTAATAATACTGCTTATGCTGCAATTTGATACACATTATACGGTCTTTTTTAATATTTTCACCAAATTAAATTAAATCGTTCTGTGTTATTCATTTTACATCTCACTAAATAAATTGCTATTTGAGTAATATTTCTATAGGGACATTTGTATTATCAGCCTTATGGACAGTTATCATCTTATTTATTTTATTCAATGAACATTTATGCCATCAGCCTATTTGACAGTTATCATTTTATTTGTTTTATTTAAGAGGCATTTAAACCATAAGTCTGATTGAGAATAATAATTGTATTTCTTTTATTTAAGAGGCATTTCCATCACCAGTCTGATCATTGTATTTGTTTTATATTACTTTCATTAGTTGCTAAGTAACCCATGCTGGGTAACTTTTTTTAATTTTTAATGGTCAAAAAATGCAGCCAAAGTTCTGCACACTGATATCTTTTTATTTATTTATTTATTTATTTTTTACTTACATCACAATATAGCCCACTGAGCTGTTCAGGTCACAGGGGTTTCAGTATTTCTTGGAGGTCAAATATGTGTCAAACTCAATTTTCTGTTCAAATTTTCTGCCACTTAAATGTTCTTGCTTACACATTTACATAGATGACAAAATAAATCATTTTTTGTAGCAGAATTTCCCCCTAGAAAAAACAAAACCTCATTTTAGTAAACTTCATGATTATTTTAAATTACGATGAGAAAAAAGAGCAAAAAAAATGTTATTCTCTCTGTAACGGCATATTATGTCAAAAATATATTATAGGTCTGAATGACCACATTTCAGCATTTTCCCAAATCACAGAAGTCAGTGTGGAGTTTGTCTGCAGCATCTGATATTAAATAACAAAAAAAAAAATAATCTCCCAATAATTAGTATCTAATGCTTATGCTATTATTGCTATGGTAACAAACAGGTCTGTTATAGTTTATTGTACTGATGGTATGACCATAATTATTTTATACGTGGGCCTCATGAAACTTGGTTAAAAAGGAAAAGTTGACTAAAATCATACAATATTTTAAATTCAATGTTGGAGCATTACGTATCTTAATATATACCAGCAACAAGACAAAAAATTATTGCCTTAATAATATAACTATAAAGTTTGATTTTCAGGACTTTAACAATAAAACAAATATAAACATAAAAAGTTAAGATTTTTATAAAAATATATTGAGGAATCTCACACTCAAACATTGTAATAAATGTTCCAAATAATTGTCAACATTGTTAAGCTGATTCTGAATCTTCAACACTCTTCAGCTCCGGGGATTTTAAAACTTACATGACCAATTTTTAAGTAAAAACTATGAAATATGGAATACCAGCTGTTTAGGATATCTGTTTTTAATGTCGTTACATCACACAGGTATCATTTGAATTTAATATACAGAAAATAATCATCTTTCGAGTTCAAAAAATAAATCCCCATTTTCTTCAAGAATATTGATACCATATTAGAAGTGTGATTGATTTGTATGAGTTTTTTCTCTGCACCAAACAAACATATTTTTAATCTGTGTATGACATGTAAGTCTGAACAACTCTGCTGCAAAGCATTTAAATAAAATGTTAGTTGACACATATTCAGTGACCTCCTGAACTTTAACTTTCTACTTGGCAATTTTGCATTTTTATCATGTGAGTAATTTTCAACCCTATTGGCAGTGAATGACATTTGTTTACATATATTTAATGCTGCCATTCACTCAGCAGAATATTGAGCTAAGATACTTGGCCAGTCGTCCCAGCTCTACGGCCTTCCCAGCTCACATTTACACCATTGCTGTAGGACTGAACACTCTGGGACGAACATTGGATTGCAGTAATTTGACCCATATTGTGCTTTGGATATGATTTGTATCAACAAAAAGAATACAGTTTTATCTCATAATCCTCTTGTAAACAAACAAATAATATGATTGTTAAAATATCAGAAATGGTTGAGTGTGTAAGTACGATTTGTTTTGGAATTTCTGCACCATGAAATGTGATTCATTTTCTATCATGTGGGCCAATTATCTAATTAAATGAATCCTCCGGGGTTTAAAATTTGCAGTCAGATATATGTTCTTACCACTACCAAGGAGGTTTGTCTGTTTGTCTGTCTGTGTGCAGGATTACTCAAACAGTTCAGAGCAGATTTTGATTACGTTTTCATGCAAAGTTGGTGAAAGCACAAGAAAGAAATCATGAGATTTTGGTTGAGGTCCAACTCTGACTTCAGATCCAGGGATGCTAAAAGAATCTGTTAACATTGCAAGAGAGGACAGTGTCTGATGTAGGTCTGTGCTTTCTGAGCATTCTTGTTTCACCGTGACTCATTTCTCAACATTACTTAACAGTGAAAAATACCATTATATGTATGTTTTCATTTCAATTCAATGTTAGGCCATGTTAGGGTTAGGTTTAAGGTAAACAATAAAAAGAGCAAATATTTAGTATATTGTTTGTTAGTTTTGTTTTTGGTAATTTGTTGACATTCAGTTTGAATATTGTTCTTCATTTCCACTTAAATCTTTTATAAAGTTTTAATTCTTGTTTTGTTGCAACCATCTGTACATGGGACTGGATCATTAGGGGGAAATATTTAAGTGCAATTATTCTGACCTTAAATGTGATTTTGAGTCAATTTCTAGTCACAAAATGACAATTTCAGCCTATTATTTTCTTTTTAGTTCAGTAGTTGTGTTAAAGAGAGTGAGATTCAGACTTGATTCACCTCAAAGGGCATTTCACATATACAGTCTTTAAGACCATTCATACATTTCAGCTCAAGTGTGATCTTTGTTCCTATTTCTGCTCCACATTAAGTAGTTAATTAGAGTGTGATAAATAGGCCAGAACACATTGCTACTTTGTGATTTTACTGTAACTGATCCATATTTCCCAGCCCTACGGCTGACCCAATTCATGTTTTTATCCAGCTTACATGTTATTTTACGCATGAGGCACGCATGCGTAAAATAACCTTCAGGCAGTGTTTTAAATTCCCCCCGGTGCGCTCACGGTACCTGGGTCGTCCTCGTCTCGCGGCACTTTCTTGAAGCAGTCATTCAGGGACAGGTTGTGCCGGATGGAGTTCTGCCAGCCGGCTTTGCTCTTCTTATAAAAGGGGAAGTTGTCGGCCACGTACTGGTAGATCTGGCTCAGGGTCAGCTTCTTCTCGTGTGCGTTCTGGATGGCCATGGCGATGAGCGCGGAGTAGGAGTAGGGCGGGCGCACCAGCTTCAGCAGCTCCTCCTGGCTGGCGATGGACAGCCAGCCCAGGTCTGGCCCTCCGAAGCCGGGGGAGTTGGTGATGAACTGCCGCTGGGAGCTGTAGGAGGGCGGGATGAAGGAGGCAGGGTTGTTCCCGTGCAGGTAGGACGCGGAGGAGTTGACGCTCGGCCCGTTGAGCCACAGGTACGGGTTTGGAGACGATGCGTAATCCCCGATGCCGTAGCCCGCGGGTCTCTGCGCGCTCTGCAGGCTCTGCTGGTGGTACATGCTGCTGAAGTTGTCGCAGTACACAGCGGCCATGTCCGGGGCCTCCTGTGCGCCTTTGGGGGGGAGAGAGCCGACGGTAGGGGAGGTGTGCTGCTGCTGCTGCTGGTGGTGCTGGTGATGGGACTGGGGGTCGATGGAGTTCATCACTCCCCGCGGGAAATCCCAGATGGAGAAGCTGTGTGTTTGTGTGTGCGGGTGTGTGCGCGCGCTGAGGTGTCCTCTCTCTCTCTCTCTCTCTCCCTCCGTGTGTGCAGGCTGCAGCAACAAGTGTCAGGCAGGATGGAGCAGCGAGGAGACTTTTAAAAGTGGAAAGACTCAACAGCAGCCACATCCAGGGGAACTCTCGGCAGCCAATAGGGAGTCTCAGAGGAGGAGTGGGCGTGGTCATGTTCAGTTCATTCACAGGGGAGGTCAGTGCATCCAAGTGTTTCTGTGGGGCAGGCTGCAGCTGATGGGATGTGTTTTAAAGGGAATAAAGTCACCGAGGGTATAAGGGAGACCATCAGAGCCAAGAGGGAGGAGAATATTTTATCTCATTATAAAAAGTCAAAATATTGGGAATTAAGTTAAATCTCAAGGCGACAGTTGTCTGAAAGACTCTCAGGGCCATCAAGTTAAAGAAAATAAAAAGAGAAGAATTTTTTTTCATTCTGCGCTTCAAAGAAAATGTCCAGATATGAATAAAGAAATAAAATGGTGAGATTAAAAATGTAATTTGAAAAATGATGTCGTATTAAGTTTTAACTTGAGACAAGTGTTCAAAAATATAAAGACAAGCAAGAACAACGCAAAGAATAAAACTGGCATACAATTATCGTGGACACGTCATCTTTCACTCTCACTGTCCAAATCTTTAGGTACACCTGTTCAACTGCTTGTTCCAACACATGTACAGCAAAGTCTGCACAGATCAACACTTTTAGAGCCAATATTAGCACTTCCTATGTGTCTATATACCTTATTCTGTTTTAACTTCTGTTTTATCATTTTTCCCAAAGTTCTTAGTCAGTGTTTTATTCTCCTGTTTTTAATGTTTTGATTCACATGACAGCACCCTTTTATTTTTGGTTATTTCTTACTTCATTTCAATCTATTTTTTATTCTATTTCAAGATATTTTTTTAGTGTTTACTCATTCTAATCTTCTAAGATATATTCATCGGTTCGTACTGGGTACAGAAGTGCTCCTGTTCTATTTCTGTCTGTTTATTTATGACACATTTTGTCAAAACTGTTTATGGTGGGTGGATTAGGCAGTTGGGTAGATTGCTATTTTCTTTTGATTTATCTATCTGTTTGTAAAGCACATTGGGTTACATTTTCTTGTATGAAAAGTTCTGGATCAATAAAGTTTGTTTGATCGATTGGTTGATAAACAACACCACAAAGTGTTGTTTTCACCCTTTTTTGGAGAGTTGGTACTTTATCTCTCATCAGGTGTAAAGCTAAAGATATACCTGCTGTGAACTAGGCAGATGTGTAGTCATGATAGCCACCTCTTGTCCTCCGTGTTGATTCAGCGCATCATCTGTGCACGTCATCCAGAAGATGTGAGTCTGAATGTCACCGGGAGGAGAGGCAGAGGAGAGACGATTGATCACAGCAGCAGAAACAACTAGAAAGCATTCAGAGAGCGCAGACCTCCGCCAGCGCCACAGTCCTCAGCTATATTGTCATTTTCACCATAAATATTAGTCCTACCTGTATTTCATCTGAATATTTAGATTCCTTGACCATGAAAACATACCATTAGCAACTGGATTCATAATGATATCTATTTTAGTTCAGTAGTTATTCACAGAAATCACATTTTTCGCCATGGCGGCCAGACGCTGATCCCGATCAACACCAGAATCTAATCAGTTCTTCCTTTTCCCATGCTGAACATTTCCTGAAAATTTCATCCAAATCCATCCATTACTTTTTGAGTTATTTTGTTCACGGACGGACGGACGGACGGACAATCTCTCCCGAAAACATAACCACCTTGGCGGAGGTAATTACAGAAAGTTTAAAAGACAAACTGATAAATCAAAACCACAACTAGAAAAGCACTCAGAGAGCGCAGACCTCCGCTAGCACCACAGTTCTCACCCATATTGTGATTTTCATCATAAATGTTAGTCCTACCTTTATCTCATTTAAATATTTAGAATTCCTTGACCATGAAAACATACATATTTGCACAAATGCCAAAAATGGTCCTACCTCGCAATGCTAAAGAATCCTTCAAAAAAATTCCTGGATCCAGACGGCGATCCAGATCACTCCCAAAATCTGGTCATTTGTTCCTTGTCCCAAACCGGACATTTCCTGAAAATTTCATTGAAATCCGTCCATTCCGAGTTATGTTGCTAACAGAGAAACAAACAAACAAACAAAAAAACGAACAGACACCTGCAATAACATAACCTCCTTGGCAGAGGTAATCATCAGCATCTAAACCAGTGTGAGGCCGCAGAGACACAAACCTGACTGTTCATACAGCTGACGACAGATAAATCCTCCTTTAGAAGTTGAGAGACAAGGAAGTAAGTTTGGTGTATTAATTGAACTGGTGACTGTGTACACTGGTGACTTGGACATTTGTGTATGTTCTTGTTGGCTTGGTTTCTTTGGGCTTATGCTCTCACATAAACTAATGAAGTATTCTTTAATACAGTGATTAACAAAAGTGAAGCGCTGAAGGGTTTGTCCTCTGCTTTTTGTGGTGCTTTGACCACAACATCTGTTGGCAAGTCATTATTTAACATGGTAACTTATTACATCCGTACACGAGACAGTTCTGATGGTGCACAGAGGAAAATATTTAACAAATGGAGTTATGACGATTCTGATAGTGAGGTCTGACCACTGGGGATCAGTTGTCCACAAATAATTGATGATGATATTGATTGGTAAATGGTACATTGACTTGAGCTTATACAGCACTTTCCTAGTCTTTGACTACTCAAAGCAGCTTTACATCTCAGGTCACATCTACGCATTCACACACATTCACCCACTGAGGGTTGAAGTTTTTAATGTTAGTTATTCATCAGTATCAACTAACACTTTCACATGCTTTCATACCCATTTACACACCATTGACGCAGCAGTGGGAGGAACTTAGGTTAAGGTTCTTGCCCAAGGACACATCACCATGTGACACCAGGAGCTGGGCTTGGACCTGCAACCTTCTGATTACTGACCAAGCTCACTATCAGACTGCACCACTGACGGCACTCATTAGTGTTTAATTTGTTACTTTCACTCTCAGAATTGCCACCATGTTTTCAGTTTACTTCTGACACAACACATACTTACATACAACCTGAGGTCTTTTGCGCCCTCTTGTGGTTTCCACCAGTAACACGTGTCACATACAGGCACGTATGTAAACAAAAACACTCATGACAACACAGACACAAATACAAACTCAACAAACAGCAAGTGTATGTTAAGTTTTGGCTGTTTTGATGTTAAAATGAAAACCATGTAACACTTCTTAGTGTGACTTTAGATCAACTCTTCTGTAGTGTTAGACATGCACTCTCATAATGTTCAACTATTTAAGTGTTAACTTTGTATGAACACTGTAATGTGTTAACATTGCTTTATTTATTTACTGTATATCAGAAGGCAAAGATATCATGTTTGGTTAGGGTGCAGCTGTGTCAAATGATGGGGGACGGGGGAGATGATTGACTCTACAAGTGTAACTTAAGTTTAGAGTTTGAAGTGAGAAAGTCAGAGTTAAAAATCCAACAGTGACACCTGTAGATTTAATTTACTAATGATCATTTGTACTCATGTTTTTGACACAAATTCCTTTTCAACCAAGAGTAAGTTTTCAGGGATTTAAAAATTAACTCTGGAGTGCTGGTTTGGCAGGATGGTAAACAACCAGGCACGTCCCATATACATGCTTTAGTTGGCCTGGGTTCAAATCCAGCCTGTGGCCAGTTTGCAAAGTCTCCTCCCCCTACTCTGTCTTGCCCCCTTTCACAAGACTACCCACTGTTTCTCTCTCTCCTGTCAGTGAAGGCAGGAAATGCCTAAAAAATAATCTTAAGAAATTAACTCTGTACTCGCTGAATTTTTGCCAACATCGTTTTTTTTTTGTTATTTTCTGTACAGCTTTTCAAAGATGTAACAAACACAAGGAAAAGAAAAAACATAAGAAATAAAAGACACCTCTAATAAAAGCACACCAATTCAACGTCAGTCATAAAAGTGTCAGATTTCAAACCACAAATCAAGCAAGAAAAAAATATATATGAGGAAAAAAGACAGTGGAGCAAAGGTTCCCAAGTCTGATCAAACATGCTTCCTCGGTCCTCGTTATAAAGTCTCCGTCTCTTCCGGTGCAGAGTATTGGCCATTCATCCAGCCAAAGATCATTGATGGAAACCTTTTCCATCTTCATGACTGCCAACACCAAAATTTAACTCCTCTCAATTTGCTGTACAGAAGTATGGTCATAAAAAATGAGACTGTCATTTTGAAATTGAAGGACACCCACGTTTTAGGTGATGACACAAAACTTAAATCGTGTAATTCGATCCTGAGACAAAACATCAGTCAGTTCACAGGAAAACACCATCATCACCAAGGATGACGAAAGCACGACAAAGCAGCTCCAAACTCAAGAAAACTCAAGGCCATGCTGATTGTTTTCTTTGACTAGTCAATCAACAAACAGGATCTAGAAAAACTGAGAGAAGAAGGCAGAAGAAAGAGAACAAAGTCGTGGAATAATGGTTTCATATCTCATCAAGAGAACGATCCAGCTCACACTGCGATCTCTGTAAAGCAGTTTCTGTTCCAAAACAAAGCCTTGTGCTTGATCCGCCCTCTTATTCACCTGATCCTGCACTTTGTAACTTTTCCTTTTTGCCTTAAATCAGATTTGTGCTCAAAGGAAGTTGTTTTGAATCTGTGTCAGAATTAAGGAAAGAATGACTGAGGCTGTGAGACAACTGTCTGAAGAGGACCTGCTGCAGCAGTGTGTTGATGCAGGGAGAGAGACACTGAAAATGCCTCTGTTTTATAAAACTGTGTTCCAGCATTAGGCTAGTTTTAAATAGCCATACCTCTTAGCTCACCATCTAATCACATGGCAGCAGTTCAGTGCATATAGGCATGTAGACAAGGTGAGGAAAAGACCTTCTGAAGTTCAGACCAAGCATCAGAACAGGAGGGAAGGTGATTTTAGTGACTTTGAATGAGGTGTGATTGTTCAGCTGGGATCACAACCAGCTATAGTGTTTATATGGTCTGAAAAAGACAAGATATCCAGTGAGTTCAACAATGATGCCACATGCCAGAGAAGAATGGCAAGAATGATTTGAGATTATAGATCAAATCTTATTTTGATTTAAAGGAGACATATCATGCTAATGCATGATTTAATACTTACATATAATATAATAAATTTGAAAACAAGACCTTACACCCCCTTAATTTTCAAAAAATGAGATATTGTATTTTTTCTGATATCCTAGAACGAGATTTGATGCCTCCGAAAATAGGTCATTGCGATATGTCTGCGAGATTTCAAACGTTGTGACGACACGAGGTACCTTTCTTTTTATTGGAGTAATCTGATCAAACACTTCCTCCTCTGTGATGTCCGTTAGCCACAAAACCGTCACCGAGGAACACATCCGTCCAGCAGGGGTATATAGGTCCCTAGCTCACATTCACTCATTACCAGCTCTGGCCTGTAGGGGGACTCAATACGCGGTCGCTGCTTTGAGCCTGCCAGAAAATACAGTAGAAGAAGAAGGACAGGCTGGCTCTACCCCCGATAGAACTGACCAATCAGAGCACAAAGGGCTGTGACGTGGCGAGGTAACTGTAGGTCAGCCTGAGGTCCGAGCGTTTCAACGAGACCTGGATAATGGCCTAAAATGAGGATTTTGAGAACGCTATTATGGGGCAATGAAGGAGCTAAATGACTTGTACTGAGGGCAGAAATGCTTTACAGGCATCCTAGTCTGGCATAGTGAAAAGGAGAAACAAGCATGATATGTCTCCTTTAATTTAATAGAAATGCTGTGTTTGACTCCTTTTGTAAAGTATTCAACCCTGATCAAGTAATTTTATTTTTATTCTAATAAAAGTTCTTCACATTTTGACTCCAACCTAAATTTTAACTTTTATATTACATTTTTTCATTTAGTCTTTTTTTCTAATTTTTGTTTTATTCCTGGCATTTTAATTAATTTTTTGAAATGTATTAAATGGGCTTAATGGATTTAAAACTTTGCCCTCAATACTTATTAAAGAAATCTTTTTTTTATGAATTCTGTGTTTCAGCTTTATCCTTGACATTTTTCTCAAAGCGTCATTATTTTCAAAATTTTTCTCATCATGCATCATGCAAGATCATCTCCATGTAAAAGTTTTCTTAAACATGATCTTGTACCTCTGTAGAATTAGGGTCAGACAATGAAAAAAATCATGGATTGGATTGATGGATTAATATACGGATAGATCAGTGGATAGATAGGTGAAAAAATAAATAGATAGGTGGATGAATGTATAGATCCATGGATTGATTGATTAATTTACAGATAGGTTGACTGACTAAAAGACAGATGATGGCTGTACAGTTCATTGCAATTAATCAGAAGTTGAAGGTTGTGGGTTCGAGTTCGGCTCTGACTGTTACTGGTCTATCTGCCTTGTACGAGAAACTCAAACATCAGCCAGTGAATGTGTATCTGTGACCTTGGGGAAAATATGCATTAGTTGTCAGGCTAGAGAAGAGCTCCAGAGGCTCAAGTCCATTCTCCACATTCAGACACATCAAAGTGACATAAACCTTTGTTTCTTACCACAGGGCTTCTTTTCAGCAATAGTCCTAAAACCTGTGAAGATGTCAGTGTTTTGCTGACTTTGGGGTTTGCCTGAAAACATGACTCCATCTTTGTGACTTCATTCTCTGCACACCACTTCTGAAATGATCAGAGGTGTCCAAATCCAATACTGATCTTGGATATCGGTCTGATATCAGCAAAAAAAAAACAAATATTGGATTTTTTGGGCTGCATCTAAAATCTCAGATACGTAAGCACTCCGATACAAGCAGTACATTCTAATTTATTTTTATTTAATTCAGGTGTAAAATATGCTCATGTTTAAGTTAAACACAGTGGTTATTTTGCAACTTAAAAAAATATGTTTTTGTTTTCATTGGTTTTATAGAGGTTGCTTTTCAGGGTTTTCTAATTCATTTTAATTTATTTTATTCAACTGTTGTATATTCTTTTGTTTAAGGTTAAAATGATTGAACCCATGGGTTAATAACAAATGGGTCACTTTTTTTCTCATACCTACTATTGCTGACCATTGTTCTATGTTTGAGTAATCCCACTTGATCAAGCCTTTTCTTACAGTCCATACTACAAAATAAGTAATAAAAGTATGAATGATTCCTGCTGATATCGTATCGGATTAATATCGGTATCGGCCAATACTCAAGGCTGCAATATCGGTATCAAATCAGAGCTGAAAAAGTTGTATCAGGATAGCCCTAAAAATGATGCTTGAGTAAAGTTGTAAGTGTAATGTGAAATTTAAACTCCTTTCAACCCATAGCCTAAATCCACTTGAACAGTCGCAGTGCTGCTGTCATAAATTTCCATATTTTGTGTTTTCTTCCTGCAAATCTTTGATGACACTACATCACTTCGTTAAACCTATTTCTTGAGGTTTCCTTGCTTCAAGGGAGGACCTCATTCACTAAAACGGACATGTTCTTGATGACTTATCTGAACATCCATTTCCAAATTTTTAACATCTGTTATCTTTAAGGAGCAGGATCTTCTCGCCTAAATTTTAATCAAAAGTCATGTCAGGTTGATTCATGTTTGTCTGCACAGCACTCGTCTGTGACTCATTCAGTGGTTTGTCTGTGAGCGGATGAGGTGGAAACATGTCATGCCTCGCTGACTGCAAATTAGCAGTTTTGTTTACAAAATATCACTCAGATGAAGAGATAGATTTGATTATGGAGAGATTTCTGTGGAAAGAAAAAGCACTAAAAAGTAGACTGATCATCAGAGAGCCTGTTAGAGAGAGGCTTTTTAACAGCTGGAGATGATAGTCAACAGGTGGCCATGTTAATTAGACAGCTCCACCTAGTGGCCAACTCTGGAAATCAAGAACAGCCAAGACATGAAATAAATATAGATGTTCTTTATTGAAGATCAGAGCCTTCACAAGGAAATAATTACAAACAACACTAAAAATATCTTAAATATAGGTTAGTGAATTTAGGTAAATAGAATAACACACATCTTCCAAATTATATTTATCTACAGGGCAATCCATAATGACAAAAAAAACCCACAGCAAAGAAAAAAAGTAAAATAATGAATGAAACACTCAGCAGTTAATGAAAAATCACAGCAACTGACATTTCCTTATTAGTGTGTTGTGGTAATTTTTTTTTCTTCTATGTGTTTGTCATGTTGTTGCAGGTTTTTATTTGATTTACTCTGTTCTTATATTTTTTTAACTGTGGAATTTTTTTTGTCATTTCTAATTTGCTGTGATGACATTTTCACTGATTTTGATAGTTTTTTTCTGTATGGATGTGTTTTCATTTTACTTTGAACGGTTTTTGTTGATTTTTTTTAATGGATTTTTTTTTTTTGATTTGTAATAGTTTCAGTTTTTTAAGGTTTTGAATTTGTTGTGTTTTTTGTACATTTTTTAAAAACTGATTTCACATTTCTTTGTGTTGGACTGTCATACATTTATTTATTTTTTGCACTTTTTTTTACTTTGTTGCATTTGTGTTTTTTTTTAAATATGCTGTTGTGTTGCTCTCTGTTTTCTATGAGAAAATGACAATAAAAAAGGGATTAGACTGCAGTTCACACAGGCTCAATAAATTGGACAATAAAACATTTGATAAATGTTAAAAAATATGGTGTTGTGCAATTTTGAATTTGCTTCTTTAATTATGATAGGGTTTATGGTTTGTTTTTCTTTTCAAATATTGCTTTTTAATTTGTTTCTTAAATTGTGAATATATTTTTAATTTATTAGTTAAAATGTTTGTCTTTTTGCATATATTTATAGATACTGCACATTTAAGATTGACATCTTGTTTCTGGCATGTTGTTATTTCTGTAATTTGTTTTAAATTTATTGTGTTTTGTTTGTTGTTCTGTTTTTCAACATTTACTTTTGTATTTGTTTTGTATTTATTTGTAATTGTGTGTTTCATGTCTGGGGCGGCACAGTGGCGCAACTGGTAGAGCGTGTGCCTCACAGCAAGAAGGTTCCTGGTTCGATTCCTGGGTTGGGAGGGCCTTTCTGTGTGAAGTTTGCATGTTCTTCCCGTGCATGTGTGGGTTCTCTCCGGGCACTCTGGGTTCCTCCTACAGACCAAAAACATGCTCATTAGGTTAATTGGTGACTCTAAATTGCCCTTAGGTATGAGTGTGAGTGTGAATGGTTGTCTGTCTGTGTGGCCCTGTGATTGGCTGGCGACCAGTTCAGGGTGTACCCCGCCTCTCGCCCGATGATAGCTGGGATAGGCTCCAGCCCCCCGCAACCCCATAAGGGATATGGAAAATGAATGAATGAATGTTTCATGTCTTTCAATCAGGAAAGACTACTGAGCAAGAGTAAGCCAAATGTGCGAAGCAAAGAATGTATGGAGTACAGAATAGAATTTTTGGCTCTTAGACCCTGCAGAAAGTTGATCATCTCAGAAGCGAGAGGATTGGATAGGAGCTTCCGATAGTAGAAGACTTCTCCCGGAGTCTAGACACTGGTGGTGGTGAAGAGGAGCGATGCTTCAGTGATGCTCTTAGGTTGAAGGTTGTAGGAAGGACGCTGGTGACCTGAAGAGGTGGTGAAGGGGTGGAGGTGGGATGACAACTGTCCGGCTGAATGAACTGCAGAGAGAGAGAACACTTTTATATATGACAGCTAGAGACTGATTGGTTGAGAAGGAGAGGGTGGAGGACTGTGATTGGAAGAGGAAAAGGAGTGGAGCATTATGAGAGAGGGGAATTAATTGTGACTAAAGAGGGCGTGTGCAGGAGATAGTCTTCCTGACTGAATTTTCGCTAAGCTTCATTTTTACATTTTTATTTGCCATTTTTTTATTTGTCTTTCATTTTTTCTATGTGTAAAACAAATTGTAATTTGATTTATTTTTGCTTTATTTTGTTGCTTTTAATTATTGTTGCCTATTTAATTGTTGTGGATGTTTTAAATCATTGTTGCGTTTTCTTAAATACTCTAGTCTTTAATTTAATTTTTTTGATCTTTTGGTTTTTTTTTAATATTTGTTATGGAGTTGTATTTTTTCATTGTTCTTTTTAGTGGCTGCCGTTTTTTATTAGTCTTTTTTATGTCTTGCTTTGTTGTTGCATTTTTGTAAACTAGTTTTTTTTTTCTTTTTGTTTTGTGCTATTTTGTCATTACTGCGGCAACAGCCAATCAGCGTGTGTGCGTGTGATGATACAGACAGTTTTTCATCCCCACGTTGAAAACTAAAAAAAAAGGATGGTTACGAGAATAAAGTCATAAAGTTACGAGAATAAAGTCATAAAGTTACGAGAATAATGTCATAAAGTTACGAGAATAAAGTCATAAAATTACGAGAATAATCTCATACATTACGAGAATAAAGTCGAAAGTTACGAGAATAAAGTCATCTCAAACTATGTAACATCTACTTGGCTATATTTAGAAAGATTTTCACACATTCGGACTTTGCGGCCCAATAACTCATCTACAAAAGAACGTAGTTGCAAACTAGACCCATGTTTTTGATCACTAGAAGAATGAGAACTATATACGTTTAGGGACCATCAGCAAATTACCATATCGGAGCAACAGTGTGAAAGAAAATTAAATAGCTTCCCCATACTGAGAAATAAAGTCTTCATAATCACAGCAAATACAATACGGGTCATATTTTCTTGAAGACTTATGAATTAAAATATTTTACAGGACTTTCTGATTGAAAATAAAGCAAATGCCATCAACGTAATGACATCTACCAACCAAGTCATAACAAAACATGAATGGTGATCTCTTCCTCTTTAAACTACAGCTCTTACTTCAACAGGAATGTTTTGATTTGATTGTACTTATGTTACTTCTCAGTATGTGGAAGTTATTCAATTTTCTTTCACACTATTCCTCCGATATGGTAATTTGCCGATGGTCCCTAAACTGCCGAGCCATCAGCTTCAGTGTATTGATGGCTCGTTTGGAGGAAATTAACGAGTTTATAGTTCTCTTTCTTCTTTACAGTGATCAAAAAGAGGGGTCTGGTTTGCAACTACGTTCTTTTGTAGATGACTTATTGAGCTGCAAAGTCCGAATGTGTGAATATCTTTCTAATTATAGCCAAGTAGATGTTTCCTAGTTTGAGGTGACTTTATTGTCGTAACTTTTCGACTTTATTCTCGTAACTTTATGAGATTATTCTCGTAATTTTACGACTTTATTCTCGTAACTTTATGACTTTATTCTCGTATTTTATGAGATTATTCTCGTAATTTATGAGATTTTTCTCGTAACTTTATGACTTTATTCTCGTAGCCCTCCCTTTTTTTTAGTTGTCAACGTGGCCCTAATCCTCCGTCGTAGGAACAGTCTATGTCCATGTGGGAAATATAGTCAGTGAGTACATTAGTTTCGCCTTGACGGACCGCAGAAAACTGACAGACGATGCTGCTGCAGGCCATCAGCTGCGGTGTTATGTGTTTGATAAGTGAGTGAAAGGGAAACAGTTGGAATAATATCAGCTTGTGCATCCTATTGTATTATATAGGCCTATGACATGATTGCGGTGAAACTCAAGTGGACGTGACGTCACCAAGTAACGGCCAATGGCAACGGTGACCAAAATAAAGTATTAATGGACGGGCGTTGTGGCTTCAGCAGGAGACACAATTTTGATTGATTGACTTTTGATGTGAATGCAGCCATAGAGTGCTTTCTAGTTTGCTGCTGTTGTAGTTTTTCTTTAATGCTTGTTTTCTTATTGTGTTTTTCCCCTCAGGACCACCGCAGCATGGAGACCAGTCTCACTTTAAAGATACTGTCACTGCAGGAGCACTGAGGACATCATGCCGTGAGTTATTGTTCAGCTGTCAAGTGTGAAAACCTTTGTTTATTTACTTAGATGTTTATACTATTATATTAAAATGAAAGAGGGTAGTTTCACATCTGCATCAGGACTGACCTGCCTGCTAATCTCCTCGGAGAGTGCATCATTCCAGCCTCTCTGTTTAAATTGTTCAGTTGTGGAGGCACACTGCTGATTCATTAGGGAAAATTCTGAGGTTTCACAGTGCAATATCAAACTCACCACTAAACTGAGACACTTAGCTGTTAACTGCAGCGTCTGATTTTGCAGTGCAGTTCATAAAACAACCACGGGAGGGAGCCAAACACCACATAAAAATGCTTGACTGTGGTTTTGCCTTAAAGCCATCAAACTGCAGGATGTCTTTGCCTCAGAAATCTAATATGAAAGCAGTTTTTATGTGACAGCTCCTGGAGATTTGGAGGGACTTTGAAGATTCTGAAATATGCTTTCAGTGACTTCAAAGTTTATTTCAACCCAAAAAGCAGAATGAGACATACGAGGGCTCAAATGAGTGGAGACGAGTCCTAAGATGAAGACAAACACATGATTAAAAGTCTCTCTGGTTGCCTGAAAATCCCACCCTCTTCTTGGACATGATCTCTCAACTAAAGTAGAATCTGAACGTTGTGTTTGCGCTGCATCGGCACATTATTACCAACACTTCCCTGTTCTGCAGCATCTGATGCAGAGCAAGGCTTTTTTCCTCTAATGCAGCTTTTCCAGGCCGCAGAGTAATTGTCCGCGCAGCACCAGGAGTCGCTCTGTCTGACTGTAATTCTATAATATTGGGGTTGGCTATGACAATAATCCCCGGGGCTCTTCGTGCGTCGCCAGAAACTCTTTCACAAACTCAAACCTATGTATGAGAATCTGAGAGTGAGGAAAAGAACAGCCCCTTGTGATCAGAAGCTTCTGTCAGCAAACTCTTTAAATACTAAAGATGTGTTTGTGACAGCACATTAGCAACAAGTTTGGGGAATTTGACTCCTGATGTCCAAATTGAGGAGGAAATGCAGGACTTAAGCATGAAATATAAAAGAATCTGAGGGATAACGTGAATATTGAGCATGCCTTATTCCTAGAATATGTGACTGAAGTGCTGGACTTAAGTGCTTTAGCTTTAGGTCACTTAAGCTGCATTTCCAACTAGCAGTTTGGTTTCTGAAGAATCTTAAAGAATTATTGCTATGAACGCTTGAACGCCACAAGCCAGTTAGCCCTGTGTTTGGGAATTTTGGGGCACCTTCTACTTAGAGCCTGGGAAATCAGAAAATCAAAATAATTTCACTCCTCAAGGATTTTTAAGCATATATGTAATTGGCAAATTTTATAGCTAAACCACCGTGGAACTACAGCATGGAGGTTCGACTTACAAGCAGCTGGAATATTTCTAATCTCTAATGTCTTGTTTGCGAAATTCCACTTAATCGAGTGATCTGATCAAGTTTGTTTATTTTTCAGGTTAAATGTTAAAATCCCATATGTGTGTTTGTTCATCACAAACTTTATTTTAGGTTTTCATCTGCCCTTCTTTCATGAAGAGGAGTCAAATTTGTAGTCATTAATGATCAAGTGCTTTCTGTTTTACCTGTCTTCTTTGTATTGTTGTATTTATTTGGTATTGTTCTGATTTTAATTATTGCGTTTGTTGCTTTTGTTTGTTTATTGGTTTGTTTTTGTTTTTCTAAACAATACTTATTGTTGGGTACTATGTCTTCACCCAACTAGGGATTGACATTGCAAATTAGCAGAGGCCGTAAATGCTGTTGTGTGTGGCAACATTCTCTTGTTTCATACTGTCCCGATACAAACAAATGGTAAATGATAATAAAAAAGAAATCCATGTACTCTTGGCCTTGTTAACCAGGAAGTGCTTAGTGCTAACTGTGTTTTTGGACTCCTGTAACACTATATTTGAGGCAGTAATTTAGTCCAGAAGGACTTGGGTTGAGCATTGAATGGTGGCCGGTTCAACTGACATGACTGAATCACGTTCAGAAGTTTTTTTGGTAGCTGGAGAGGTATCAACTGACTTCCTGGACACTACTGTAGTGCCCTTGAGCAAGACATCGAACCCAAAAACTGCTAGGTAGCACTTCTTCAGGTGTAGCAAGTCATCACTGTCACATCTCTCCATTAATGCATGATTATGGGACCTGTTTGTACATGTACACTTTTATTTCAGCGCACGTTTGTGTAGCATGTCTCAACAACAGAGTGTAAAGAATTGAATTACCCCATGACAAATCTTATAAAGATATATCATGGGGAAATTCATGATATGTCATGTCGGCATCACACATATAGAGTATATACAATGCTGACAGAGGAATTACTTTATCATTTAGTGTTGAACAAATATGAATAGAAGGGTTTAACAGTTGTATAAACAGTCCCGTGAGTTTTACCAAAACTTGCAAAATGTGCATTTTTAAAGGATAGGGCAGACCTGAGCACACGCTTGAGCAGCACTGTTGGGAGCTTGAATTTAATACCTTACAAACAAATGTGAACGTGTGCCTATCTGAATGTTCGTATAGTAAATAATCAATGCAGTCTTCTTGTCCATAAACGATCTCAGCTGTTTGGCTTTATCTCTGCTCAGGTGGAGGCAGAGCTGCAAATTTTTGCATGCAAAGACCTATTTATTCCAGACTCCAGGACACTCCGGTCCATTCAACGTACGTACAATTTCCACCATTTACCTCCTCTCTATTTCTGTGATATATTTACACCATGGCGACAAGCTCCATGAATCTACCTGTGTTTGTCTGTGCGGGATCATTTGCACAGGAAGCCGCTGAAAATAAACATTTGCACTCGTTATATGTTGCATGCTTCTCAGAGGCAAAGACACATTGACTGGGATACATGTTAGTCAGATAAGAACATGTTTGCACACACAGACAGACATTCAGCGCAGGCGGTAATAACATAGTGCAGCTTTTGAGAAACTGTGCGGGCGGTGCGGGTATATGCAGGAGATGTTATTGCTCTATATGTTTATAACGCTGCCATGGAAAAATAAGAGCCTCGGCCACAGGCATTTCCTTGGTTCCTCTCACCTCAGTCACCTCTCTGGGCGGGTGTGGGAGGGAGCACATGTCGCACTTCATCATTTTCAGGAATAAGCATCCTTATTTCTAATTTTTTACCCTAGAAGTTCCATCAAAGACCTCAGATTTTACCCGCTGGTTCTTGCTCTCTTACCCTGACCCACTATTTACAACAACTATTGTCTAAAATCAGCCAGCGCTGACCTCTGCAATTGTCTTATTTACTTAAAAAGCTGCTTTTGTGTAACGTTAGAGACATGGGAACTCAAACAAAGATGCTTTGAGGAGAATATGCGGTGAATGTTTTGTTTGTTTGACCCTTACAAACCTCACGGCACGTTGATTTCAGCACTGAGCCACAGGGGAGCGCTGGTTTATTTCATCACTGTTCTGCTAAAAGTAATTGTAGTTTGAGCTGCTGCAAATATAGGAAATGAAAGTTCAATGTCCAAAGTTAGAATACTATTGGTTTTCAGATTCAGGGTTTTATGCCTCCAGGCTGCTGTCATATAAGGCCAGAGGCATTTTGTTTTCAGGAGGTCTTCCTTCCATCAGCCTGTTGGCAAGTGTCAGAAGAATGCTTAAAAGCAAAATGCAGCCTGAGGGCCTCATGTGAGCCTCTGTCTCACTAAGTGCATCCATTATATGAATATTTAACAGTGATAAATTGTAAACATGACAAAAATTCTAAAAATCGTACTTGTAAACATAAAAAACTACATATAGTTCTAATCTTTGATTTGTGGGATATGTTAAGTTCTTATCGAGACAGAGGTTTGACTAATAGTTTTATTGTGATTGTTTTTTAAAGTTTTAAAGATATATCATTTGACGTATTTGTAGAAACTGAAAAAAAAGTAATTAGAAAAAATCTTTAAATTAAATCAGTGCTACCATTGGCATTTTGGTGTGATAGTTTCATAGAAGTCATTTTTATCCACTTTTAAAATGGAGCGTCTGTACATGTTGGATTGAAGATTTGATATGTCAAGTTGTTCAAAAATTGACTTTAATAATCAGATTCTGTGCTAGATACATTTTTAGCTGCATGTTAACATGACCTTAAACATTTCCTCAAATTTTCAAAGTGAGGGACATTCTTAATTTTCATTCTTTTAACAGGTATTGTTACGGTGACCACCACCATGACAAACACTGCCTTTTTATCACTAACATGAGAACATAACCTGGATCATTAGATGGACCGTTCAGTTTATTTTGCAGGTTCATGTGAAAAAGAGCCCACAGAAAGTGACACCCATACCCACTGCAATGCTGTTGCATCACTCTCTCTGAGGGGCTGTTTACATGAGGCATAAATGATCACATCTGATACGTTATTCATCGCGTTTTGGCCTCCTGTTCACATGGGAACGGTTCCTTGAGTGCTTTAATCCACAAACTTTTGAAACCAGGCTCCAGAGTGAAGAGTTTTCAATACGCTCTTCATGCAGCGCCGTGTAAACCCAAATCACAGCGTTTTAGAGTGAAATGCTGACGTCACCACATGCACAGTACTCAATCACATGAAGGCCGCGTGCACATACCAGGAACAACAACAGCTTCGGCCGTCTGCCGAGTAACATGTGTGCTGGTTACTGTGCTGGGTTTGTTATCCAGACAAAACTATCCAAACTGATTTGTTGTCCAGAAAAGAAACTCCTGCGGTTTTGTGTGTCCACTCGCCATTGTTGTTTGTGAAAAGTTTTTCTTCTTTGTACGTGTGTTGTAGCAGTGCTGCC
>JAZDUH010000451.1:3307500-3342500 GCA_036419115.1 Scarus forsteni
GTAGATACACCATCAGTAGCACTTCTACAACGCTTGGGTGGGGGTGGGGGGTTCTTCCCGCTCCAGTTAGGTTAATACAACATTATGACGCCCGCTGACATGACATCAGTCTTGCTCGAGCTCAGTTTGTGTCACGTTAGCCTCGACTGAGGCCCGTCGCTTGCGCCATCTTGAACGGGACACAGTCGGAGCACAAATGGATACTTCCTTATCAGTCGTTTTCATAAAGCTTTCAGGATTGAGCCACGATCAGCCCGACTGAGCTCCGTACATGTCACGCTAATACCGTTCACCTTAGGACTGCATTAAGCTTCCACCCCGCTAAACTGAGAACGGCGATTCGCCACAACAGTTTTGAACAGTTCGAAACAGTTGGGACCCTTCCACGTTCCCCGCCGTTCATCCACGACTGTACAACGCTGATCCAGACCAAGTAGCGCATGCACCACAACCAAAGCACGTTTCATCAGGATTATGACAATTGTGCACAATCGCCATAAGAAACAGGAATGTGTGACTGGGGCTTGACTGAATTAACTTAATTATTGACGGACTGAAAAAACAATAAAACATTTTCCAACCGGCTAAACAACATAAATAAAGTCACAAGTATTAGGCAGTAGGTTTGGAAACATTAACACAGTTAAAATTTCAAACACCATCAACATGTTTATGTCATGGTTTTCTCAAACTCTATTATATTTAAACACATTTTATTCTTAGCCATGTCATATACCCACAGTGTAACTGACAGGACTGCAAATGCGTCACTAAACATGAGTTGCAGTTGTTGTGTAGCTCTCTTAGTTGAGCTGTTTAGCTTCAGTCCTGTTGGTTATAGCATTGAGTTTTACGCTGGATTGTTATCTTTGAAAGATGCTATGAAGAGTTTTTAAGTAATTACTAAAAAGCCCCACTTTTACATATACGCCTGATCGAAATACACACTTTAAGATGAGTTTTATAGCATCAAAATGGCTTATCTATAAATGCTATTCCTTAGCTTCATGGTCAGGTCGGACTGGCCTGGATACTCAACTTCGGGAACAAGACAATTAAAACTAGAGCAAATTTATATTATTCAGACACGTCTTCGAGTACCGGGTCGTAAGTAGCGATATATAGCCGGCTATAAAACTACAATTCTAAATTATCCAAAAATTGCTTGTTGTCACACATCAAAAACTACCGCTACGTAACTAGAAAGAGATACATTACCTCGTCGCTTTGCATCCTGTAAGTTGTTGAAAAAAGAATTTGTAAAGCAGTGCAGAGTTCTGAGGAAGGTCCGAGCTGCATTCATTAGCATCACAATAAACACATGCTGTAGTTTGGGTCACGTCTTTACGACAGTTGGCGCGCGTGCTCATGGGTAGCAGAGTCTTTATGTCCCTGGAAATAGATTCTCCTCATAGCACTTTTAAAGGACTGAAAATACAGTTTCAGAGATTCTGCCACAGCTTTTTTCAGAGCAGGAGAGCTGTGATTTATCATGGCAGGCATTTATTTAAAGAGCTAATCACACACTTTCATTTAATACCAGCCATTATTTTCTGTGTTTTAACAATCTGGGCAACTTCAAATTTAATTAAGGTCATGTCAGAGTTTACTACTGTAGTGCTTTAATGATCATATGTAACGTCTTCACTCAAAAGAATCTTGAGGGGTGATTTTAGGACTGTGTTGTCCAGCCCTACTCAGGAGCAGGGCCTTGTCTGGTCAAAACAGTTTCCCCATTGTGATTATGGAGGGAGCTGCTGCCTCCTGAGTGAGCTGGATATCCACAAACCCTCACATTTAGGGTGGTCCAACCTGCCATCCCTAAACCACGTCCTCCTGGCTCCGCTCTTTATGTGGTCCTAAATCCAACCCCAACCATCCCTTTCACCCTGACAAACAAGCCCCTCACACGACGAAGAAAGTTTCAGCAGCCCTCATTTGTTGACTCCTCTGGCAGCAGTCGGCCTTTCCAAAGCAGTATCTTAAAACACTGTTTGTTGGACTTGTTTTCCAGCAGACGTCCCTCTCAGAGACAGAAGAAGAGCCTGTGCCATCTCCTGCACAGTTCACGCAGGTGCAAAGACGAGGCTGAATGTTGTCTTTGTCCTGACAGATCAAGTTTGGTGGTTTGACGGCACTCCTGGCTTGGCCCGGTGCCTGCACCTCCTCCCCTCCATCTGTTGTTGAGGGAACTTTAATGTGAGAACTAAGCAGTGACAGGCCACAGGGGGGAGACATACGTCCTTAGGTGACACAGACTCTGAAGGTAGTATGGTTTTTGGCCTTCACTACTCCCTGTCCCTGTTTTTGTCCCTTTCTGTCTGCTTTGTTTTTTCTGTCTGTCTGTAGTCGCTAATGTTGGCTAAGTGCTGCCTCTTGGCACAGTCCACAGCAAAAACTCACAATATTAGATAAGATTAGACAGTGCTTTATTAACCCTTGTGGGTTGGTTTGTTTTACAACCCTTTGACAGGGTTCCCACGCATCCTGGAAAACCTGGAAAATGATTGCCCAATTTTCAAGTCATGGAAAACATGGAAAATGAGGAAAAAAGTGAAATGTCCTGGAAAAGCTTAAATTGTCCTGGAAAATTATCTGTCTTTCTTCTATCTTGAAACATAGGAAATTAAGTAAAACTGTACGAGGTAACTAGGCTAAACTAACAAAATCTATTCATAAAAAAGCAGAGTAAATATAGACTAAAAAAATATGTGTAACCATAAATTTATAATAGTGACACACATAAAAGCCAGACTAAACAGATAGCTAACAGACAGTGTTCGTGCTGGTGAGTTGGAAACAAAGAAATTCTAAGATCAATATGATCAATAGCTAGAGATATTGTTCATCAACCTCTGATCTTGTTTTTTAGAAGACTAACTAGAATTGAAAACTGCCCACAGCAACAATGTAACTTCAGTTGGTTATGTGACACTGGAAAAAGTCCTGGAAAATGATTTCTAGAAAAAAGTGGGAACCCTGAACTAGGTCACCATACTGCGATAAAAACGTTAAAGATATTATATATTATTTTTTTTTCTACTTTTTTTGCTCAGATCATTCAATCAACTTTAGTCCTTGTCAGATATTATTACCTATTTCTGTCTTTTATTCTCACCCTTTAAATGGCAATTTATTACATGATGTCAATGTTTTTATTTAAAAACTAGAAAAGCACTCAGAGAGCGCAGACCCCACTCATATTGTGATTTTCACCATAGATATTAGTCCTACCTTTATTTCATGTAAATATTTAGATTCCTTGACCATGAAAAAAATACCATTAGCAATTGGAGTCATAATAATATCTATTTTAGTTCAGTAGTTATTCAAGAAAATCACCTTTTTCATCATGGCGGATCCAGACAGAGATCCGCATCACTCCCAACATGTAATCATTTGTTCCTTGTCCAAATCTGAATATTTCTGGAAAATTTAATCGAAATCCATCCATAACTTTTTCAGTTATATTGCTAACAGAGAAACAAACTAACAAAAATACAAGGTTATAATGAGGTAATAATGAGTTTTTATCACTTCAATAAATGTTAGAGAACTGGGAATTTTTTTTAAAGATCAGTCTTAAATGTACAACAGACATGTATCAAATTAATTTTCACGCATTGTAAATTTTTTTGCTGTCAGATTCATAATATACGACCCTTCCAGGTCATCAGAGAACAAAAATGTTCTCTCATAAAAACTGCTGTACAAACATAACAGATTAACATGTTTTGTGTATATTTTGCTCAGATATGTCAATCACCTTCAGTCCTTCTTAGAAATACCAATTATTTCATTCATGTTATATTCCCGCTATCGCTGTCAGAGTCATGGGGAGAGTGGAGCCTATCCCAGCTGTCACTAGGCGAGAGACGGGGTACACCTTATGTTGCAGGGCCACATGGAGAGACAGACAATCATCCACGCTCGCACTCAGACCTAAGGGCAATTTAGAATTACCTAATGAGCATGTTTTTGGTCTGTGGGAGGAAGCCAGAGTGCCCGGAGAGAACCCACGCATGCACGGGAAGAACATGCTAAGTACACACAGAGAGCCCTGCCTGACCAGGGGATTGAACCGGCGACCTACTTGCTGTGCAGCACGTGTACTACCTGCTGTGCCACCGTGCCACCCCGATCATTTTATTATTAGAATTCTTTTAACCCTTAAAATGCTGATTTGATGACATGATGTCACTGTTTTTATGAAAGATCACATAAAACTAATAATTTTCCATATAATAAATGCTGAAGGGCCGTGTTTGTCTTTTCAAAAGATCAGGATTAAATATATCAGGATTAGTGAAATCAGAAAATGTAAATCTATTTTGATCCTTTCTTTTTTTTTTTTTTTAAATTTTGCAGTATCAGATTCCGACTTACTACCCTTTGAGGTAAACAGGACAAAAATGTCCTATTGAGTCCCATTATAACCACAATTTTTGTTCACAGTCTTCACACAATAAAAGATGCATTCTCTAGTTTCAGCATTTTAAATTTTGGAGAAAAATCATTAAAAAATTACGTTTTTTTCCGCTTACCATGGGATGGGACAAATTGACCAACAAGCAAGGGCTGATCACACAGACACACACAGACACACAAAGATAATGCATAAACCTACAAAAGGAAAAATGTACTTGAGTGTTAAGGTCTTCATCCCGTCTTCGGATTTTCTGTGCCTTAAATGTTCAGCTTATTCTGAGTGCTGATTATGGTTTATAAAATAGTTGCAACGTGAAGGATAAATGTACATATTGATAAATTTGATACTTTTTAAGGGAAATTGGAAAATTGCAGTGTTTTATCAATTGACACTCTTATTGATCAGTTTGTCCCATCTCATGGTAAACTATAAAAAAAGATATTTTTTTTACTACTTTTCTCCAACATGATACCCTTAAATTAGAGAATGCATGATTATATTGTGTAATGACTGTGCGATTGAAGAGTTGTGTTATAATGGGACTCAGTAGGACATTTTTGTCCTGTTTACCTCGAAGGGTAATAAGTCAGAATCTGACAAAAAGGCAATGCATCAAAATTAATTTCATCACTAATCTTATCACTCATCTTTTCCCACTAATTATGTATATTAGTGGATGTGCTCTCCCGTCTCTTCTTGTTACTGCACACACAGTCAAAAGAATGATGTCTATCTGCTTGTCATGGACTTGGGAGTTAGACAAGACACAAAACAAAAAAAGTATTAGCGTATCCCTTTAATAAATGAAGGCTAATGAGTTTCTCATTTAATGCACATTCAATTGTTTTATTACTGTTTAGAAACAGTCCTTGGGTCTGTGTCCAGACCAGTTAAGCTGGCAGCAGGTGGTAGAAGTCAGACTTGCGTGGTCCCCAGAATCAGCACGGCACCCCACATTGTTCCCGGGTCAGCGCCTCAGAGCTCCATGAAATCTGGAGTGGGCTGCTGTGGGACTGAATCCAGAGATAATAAAACCCCATACTCTCCATGTTTTGGGAGTCAGAGAGGATGGGTTATCATGGCTCATTCAAAAAATCACCTTGCATTACAGATGGTCAGTCATTTCCTGCACTCTTCTTTTTGAAAATTTCCTAAAGAAATCATAATACTTCTTGACCATTATAGCATAACCTGCTTCTGGAACAGTTGCCAACATTGCAACAAGCATTCCAATTCTGCTTGCTCCAACTACTCCGGCTGCTAAAGGGCCCTGCAAGACAAAATGAGCTGTGGTTAATCAGTTGATACAGAACTTAAATAACATTACCTTCTATTCTGGTTCTCTGATGGTGCTCCTGCTGGCCCTCATTTATCAGACGTGTATGGCCAGAAAATGTATTTGGGCAGAGGATAGGTTCATATGCCATGCTAGGTCTGAGCTCATGTACACTAATTTGTTTTTGGTGTCGACTCTCACTGCAGAAGTGTCAGTGAAGAAGGAGAAAAGAGGCATTCTTCCATTTTAGCCCAGTGTTTGATAAATAAGAAGCACAGCCCCCAGAGGGTGCATAAATGCAAGACTTGGAAGGTATGACTTGTCTGCCAATTTGGGACATTGGCCTCCCAAATTTATGATTGACCAAAAATCTGCCCTGTGATTGGCTTGTTACCATTGTCAGATATTGCATTTATGTTAAAGTGTGAGCTTTGGTTACAACGGGCTGTTACTGTTCAATTTGGAAAAACAAAATTGTCTGAACTTAAAATTGTGACTCTCATCTTAATTATTCAATTAAATTCTTGAGGATATAAGTAAGTTAGGCTTAAAGGTTTGTCCGTACACAGTTCTCAGTGACCTAAATCAAGTTACTTCCTTGATGCTGAAAGTAAAAGTTAAACATTTTACTTATGGGACTTGATAATGCTCCTCTAACCCCAGTTCACTAAAGATATTATTAGCCTCTGATGAGTGAAAAAAATCAAAGAAAACCAAACAATTGTCTGAAGCACCTTGTCAATATTCTTTCCTTGCATGGTGGAGGAAAAAATCATGCACTGTCGCACAGCATTGCTCTGTATTATTCACATGGAGTATGAGTTATTTTTAACAGTATGATTTAGCTGCTAACGCTCAGGTATAATGCATTCAGTTTGATCCAGTGAAACACTTCAAAAAAGTAGACAATTTTCAAATAATAGCAGTGTGAGTTTTTAGCGGATTTTCTTTGATTATTTTTAACAAAGAAGTGCCTTCTTTATCAATTTATTTTAAATATTAGAGACACTGAATTAAAAAAGTATAGGCATTGGTCTCTTAACAGCAAAATCCTTGCACAGATATTGTGGAAGATTCAAGCAGAAATCTTAAAACTTAGTGCCGGATCCACAAAAAAATGGATTGCTCCTGCTAATAGCGCTGTTATTAGCGCAGAATTAGCTCACGCAATCTGCCCTGTTTTAGCACCTTATCCTCAATTTGCCGGTGCTAACACCCCCACACAGTTTGGCAGCTGAGCACACTTAGCACCTCTGATTGCAGAATAAATGCAGAAAATACAACTCAAATGACCAAAAAGTGGTTAAGAGGGTCTTAGGGGGTTTTAACAGACTGTATTTAGACAAATTATTCATGTTAACTTAAAAATGGTGGAGTGGTCACAGAGACAAAACACAGTAGGCTATATAGCTGTCATCCTTGATGTCCTCTAGTAGCACAAGGATCATGCAGCCCGGCAACCGCTCTCTGCAAATTATTTCATTGTCACTTAAATCAAAAAGTAATACTCGCCTCTGATAAACCCTCTTGCCATCTCACCTGCCACGGTGCCTTTGCCTGGCTACAATCACTGCTGCCATGATTACCGCAGAGTCCTGGCATGACAGCCAATGGGCTTTGCTTCCCAGTTACCACTAACTCAGTGCAATTTGCAATCATTTTGAGCGAGAGAGAGTGAGAGAGGGAGAATGAGAAATTGCACAGATTTAATACACAGATTTCACTGGCGTTAAATGGCACCGCTTTACTGCCTGTGGCAATTAGCACCGGTCTTTGTGGATTAGGCGGTATTTGCAATGAGGCTCATTTGCATAGGAAGGGGGCAATTTTGCGCTGAATTTTTGAATATTCCCTAATTTACATGCATGCAAATTGGACCAGCGCAGCGAAGAGTGGCAGTGCAGTTTGTGTTCGGTTTGTGTGCATTTCACCCTTTGTGTATGCTTTGCGAATTGCATGCTATTTTTTTGTGTCATTCGCACAGGTTTAATGGTTGCAAAAGCAGTGCAATCCTTTTGAGGATCTGCCCCGAAGGGTTTGAGCAGAAATTCATGGAGGAAACCAATTTTGTGATGCCCTACTGTGCTCAGCTTTCCAAATGTTCTACAATATAAGGATCTGTTCAACAACATCTGTGTGCTCATGATTACTCATGAAAGATTATCTCACTATTTCTGTAAAGATATCCAGTGATGTCCCATATTCAGACAGACCCCTTCACCAGACCATGCATGTCCCAAATATTTTAACAGACACGTACATGGACTACAACTTTAGCCTTAAGCAGCCCTGCTTGTGTGGTTATTCAAACAGAAAGATGGAAGTTTAAGTTGCTTACCTGTCTGGACTCTGCCTCTCCGTATCGCAAGTCTGTGGCAAAGTGCTCACAGTTTGCTTCATTCAGAGAGTAACGGAGCGTCTCTCCCACCTTCCCGCAGGCCTCCTCCACAATGACATAAGGGTTTCTGGGCATGTATTTGTCATCCAGGAGATTGTTAACCCTGAAATCACAGCCCTTAGCCACTTTCCAGATGTTCTCATGCTTCACCTCAGCTTCAGTTTCAAAACTGAAGAAACCAGAAGAACGGAAAAAACGGAGAAATCCATCACGATCGACAGAACCAATGAAACTGAAAGGATTGAAAAAACTGCTCAAACTGGCAGATGTGCTGATGTCCTTGTCATCTGTGAAATAATAGAAAAAGACATATGTTAGTCCAAAGGACAAATTAATTTATAGCACTGTTTATACAAAAAGCGTTCAAGAACCCTGAGCTGGTGCTCAGCCCACATGGACTCACAGGACACTGAATAATCACAGCAAATCAATTATTAATGAAATAAGAATAAAATAAAACAACATCATAATTACTTCCAAACAATGTCAAAGCAAATATTAACATCATGATTAGATTTGGACTTCAGAGATTAATATTCTTTTATAGTTCATATACCTAATGTAAACAGCAGGGGTGGGAGAAAAATCGATTCACATAGTATCAGGATTTTTTGTTTGAAGATTTTTAAATAGATTGTTTTGTTCAAAAATCGATTTTTTTTCCTAATATAAATGCTTCATTGATGATGGAGGGATTCATGATTGGCCATATGGATTCATGTTGGGTGTTTGATGTATGTATTTGTATATATATGTATATGTGTATTTTTTAATGGATATATGTATCTATGTATATATGTGTATCCATAAAATAAAGAGCTTTATACTCTATTCTAAAGTGTCTTGAGTAGTGCTGTCAGACGATTAAAAAAATTAATCTAATTTATTACCGGATTTATAATTAATCTAATTAATCGCATTTTAATCTCATATCTGCTTAAAGTACCCAAATAAAGAATTTGAATTCTAGGATATCATAAAATTGTAGTGCATGACTAATCAAATGAATACACTAAGAAGTGAAGATTTGTAAATCCACATTTTTATTGGTGACTAAATAAAACCAAAGTCAGGGCAACTTGTCCAGAAAATTCTAAGCTCAATCAGGCAACTCAAATTAGACTTTAAGGGTGTTTCATAAATCAAATTCAAAATAAGAAAAAGGTTGAGACATCCAGCAAACCAATTTGGCCTAATGCATTATTCAAGAATACAGTAAATATAGATAAATAAATTCAAAAATAAAATAAGACTTAAGTCTTAAATATGCCATTCCTGTTGTCACCTGGGCTTTGTTTGGTTTGACTAGAGACGCATGTGTGGAGTGAGTCACTAAAGTGACAGCCCTAGTCTTGAGATAACACTTGTTATGAATTGGCGCTATACAAATAAAGATTGATTGAATGATTGATTCATTCATTTTAGTATGTGTTAATAAGCCATTTGAAATGCAATCCAGGCCTTTGAAGAGAGAGTATAAACAGCTGGTCAAAATATATAGCTGGATAAATCCTAAAAACATGTAATGTGTATTTTTCTTGATATAGTCTGTAGGCATCATAATTGTTCATCTTTCTCATTGGTGTTGAAAAGCTAACTTAAGATTGCAAAAATCATTAATACCGTAGAAACACAATTTAAATTGAATAGGCGCCTACGAAATTGTAAAAAATTGAATTGGGAGAAAAGCGTATCATCCCAGCCCTAG
The DNA here is from genome assembly GCA_036419115.1 of Scarus forsteni. Lineage (NCBI taxonomy): Eukaryota > Metazoa > Chordata > Actinopteri > Labriformes > Labridae > Scarus > Scarus forsteni. The sequence goes on from JAZDUH010000451.1 coordinate 3,317,312, forward strand.
TAGACAGTCTCTCTTTTGAAAAGCTTCAAACACAAACTGAGCGAGCCGAAACATTTTTGTGTTAACAAGTGCTGTCGTCTCTGCATCAGACATTAGTAACAGACCCGGACAGTTTCCAGACTATTTACACAACGACTGATACAGACGTGTGATACAGAGGACAGTAAAACAAAGATGCATTTCATCTTCCAACCGTCCTAAACCACAGAGAGGACACTTTGAGTCCTCAGGAACTTACAGGAACTGACGTCTATGATCTGAGGAGGTCAATGGCTCTGACAGTGGACTTACACTATATTGCCCAAAGTATTTGCTCACCCATCCAAATAATCTGAATCTGGTGTTCCAATCACTTCCATGGCCACAGGTGTAAAAAATCAAGCACTGACTCATGCAGACAACTTTTACAATGCAAAGCGTCAGATGCAGTGGTGTAAAGCACGGCGCCACTGGACTCTAGAGCAGTGGAGATGCGTTCTCTGGAGTGACAAATCGTGCCTCTCCATCTGGCAATCTGATGGATAAGTCAGGGTTTGGCGGTTGTCAGGAGAATGATACTTGTTGGACTACATTGTGCCAAGTGTAAAGTTTGGTGGAGGGGGGATTATGGTGTGGGGATGTTTTTCAGGAGCTGGGCTTGGCCTCTTAGTTCCAGTCAAAGGAACTCTGAATGCTTCAGCACACCAAGACATTTAGTACAATTACATGCTCCCAACTTTGTGGGAACAGTTTGGAGCAAGCCCCTTCCTCTTCCAACATGACTTAGCACCAGTGCACAAAACAGGTCCATAAAGACATGGATGACAGAGTTTGGTGTGAATAAACTTGACTGGCCTGCACAGAGTTCTGACCTCAACCTGATTGAACACCTTTGGGATGAATTAGAGCGGAGATTGAGAGCCAGGCCTTCTCATCCAACATCAGTGTGTGACCTCACAAACACACTTCTAGAAGGCTCGCCTTGGGAAGAGCCTGATCCCTGCAGCCATTGCTACTCTGAATGATAGGCCACGCTGAATGTATATGTGTTTTGTGGTGAAATTTTTTTTACTGTCTCTGTTGTTGTTTAAATTGTGCAATGCTGTGAAAATGAATTTCCCCTTGGGGACAATAAATCTAATCTAATCTAGAAGAATGGTCAAAAATTCCCATACACACTCCTAAACCTTGTGGACAGTCTTCCTAGAAGAGTTGAAGCTGTTATAGCTGTAAAAGGTGGACCGACGTCATATTGAACCGTATGGATTAAGAATGGGATGTCACTTAAATTCATATGAGAGTCAAGGCAGGTGAGTTTTGGCAATATCAGATTCCAAGTCCTAAATTATGGTGTATGTAAAACCCCTTCAGAGCATTTTAGTTTATAGCTTACTGAAAGAATGTCTTTTATTTAATTATATTACACTTAAATGAATTTCTAAATAGATATTGTAGACCGGCCATTTCAAATACTTTAAAATGTTCGAGTCCAAACATATTTATGAATAAATACCAGAAATAAAAATGGTGGCTGACATAACGATCAGTCTATTCCATAATCAAATAATCTCAAGTTTGGCCTCGGGCCAAATATGTCAGAGTGACTTTATACTGAGCCAGGGCATAATCACGGGTTTATTTATTTTACCTTTATTTTACCAGATAGATCCCATTGAGATCTGGATCTCATTTACAAGGGCAACCTGGCCAAGAGGTCAGCAGCACACTTCATAATATATACAAATTCAAGAAAAGGTTTAGGAAATGATAGGTTAATATACAGATATAACTGTTTTAAAAATTGCCCCCTTTGTTTTCCCAAAAAGAGTTATTGTTGATTTTGCCTTTACGAGCAGAGTGAGCAGCAAGAGAGAGAGAATGCGCTGGAGTTATCGATTAGGCATCTCCATTTAACACAGAAGAAGAGACAAAAACTTGAATCATACACATTTACTCCGTTTGCATGATGAAATCTGATAAATTAAGTTTATTCACACTGCAACAACACCATAAATGGGATTTATCAGGCAGAAATAACAGTTTTCAGGATGAAGAGTCGTATGTTTTTATTGATTTATTGGAATTTTGATAAAAATCCATTCTAAATGGAGATTTCCATTAAAAAACAGAAAAATAATTCACAATAAAGGTTCATACAAACATATTCCAGAGCTTTTTATTTTTAACAGGTCACTTTGATCCACTGCTGTCCATTTAATCTGTTTGCTTTCGTGCACTATCACATGTTTCTACATGACAGTGTCAGTCAGTGAACAGTCTGTCCCTGTCTTATCTGCTCTCTGATAAACTAAGAAACATCAGAACAGATGATTAAACAAAGTTTTCTCTTTTTTTTCACCTGTTCCTCTCTAGAGCTCAAGCTTCCTGAATCTTTGCTGCTTTCTATCTCTTCTGCAGCATTCTCTTATCAGTGGAAAAGAGTGGCCACCTTTAGGTAAATAAGAAATAAAACATACCCATTATGACTTTATAGGGTGCTGTAACATCAGGTGCAACATTTTTGGAACAAACTTCTCCCGCATTGTACGGCTCAGGTTTGGTTTATTCATGCTTTTGCCCCTCATCACATCTGCTGTAAAACTGTCACCGCAGAATCACTGTGGTGAATCACATGTGCGCTGATATGAGTCATTACCTTAAAAAAAGTCTTCCTCGATCTTTAGAAATAAAAGTCTCTGTCTCACTCAGTGAAATTACTGAGGTGGACATTTGCACTGCAGCTGCAGTGATGCAGTTACTGATTTTTGTTTAAGAAAAATAAGTGAAAACATACATTTGAAAGTTATTTTTCAGATTATGGTGAGGGCCAGAAATGATTAGTGACGGGCCTGATTTGACCCGGGGGCTATTTGTCGACCCCCCCGCCTACAGGAACCCAAAACTCCTGCGCCAATAAACACACAATTTGAATAACTGCGTAACTTTTTCCAAAAAATCACAACATATATATAAACTCTAAATATGCTACACTAGAAAATCACAGTAATTATATAATCGTAAAATAACACAAAGAAATACAGTACAGGCCAAAAGTTTGGACACACCTTCTAATACATTGTGTTTTCTTTAATTTCATCACTGTTTACATTGTAGATTCTCATTGAAGGTATCAAAACTGTGAATGAACATGTGTGGAATTATGTACTTAACAAAAAAAGTGTGAAATAAACAAAAACATGTCTTATATTCTAGTTTCTTCAAAGTAGCTACCCTTTACTCTGATTTCTGCTTTGCATACTCTTGGCATTCTTTATGAGCTTCATGAGGTAGCCACCTGAAATGGTTTTCACTTCTCAGGTGTGCCTTGCCAGGGTTAATTAATGGAAATTTTTGCTTTATTAATGGGGTTGGGACCATCAGTTGTGTTGTTCAGAAGTCAGGCTGATGCACAGCCGTCAGCCCTATTAGACAACTGTTAGAATTAATATTATGGCAAGAATCAATCAGATAAGTTAGTCATCTACTTCAATGAGAATCTACAACGTAATTAGTGATGAAGAAAAAGAAAATGCATTGAATGAGAGGGTGTGTCCAAACTTTTTCCCTGTACTGTATCTGTAGAATAATTCTAATTCTATAGGGCTGAAACTTTTCACAAAAATCAGACTTGATTGGTTTTCCATCCTACGAGTTAATGAGGGAGATATTGACATAGAGAATATAAGAGGGTGAAGGAGAAATTTAGAGGAAATAGTGAACATCATACTGTTCTCACCAGGAAAGGTCAAGTGAACGACATCATCATCTCCAACGTAGACAGCCCAGTGCTTATATACGGAACGGTCAAACTCAATCAGGTCCCCAGGCTTTGCATTATGCTAAGGTGGAAATACACAGAAATAAAATTGGATGAAACCTTACATGTCATTGACTAAAAAGATCTTTATTAGCATGATATTTAGTCACACAAATGTCTATTTCTGTATGTGATTTAACATGGTACCATTGTGTCAACACAGGTCATTAGAAAAATCACTTAAAAAGAACTCTTTAAAGATGATTGAATCAAAATAGCTTAAAAATGACAATATCTGAACTTTAACATAAGCTCCAGCAGCAGCAGACTTACCTGTCTTTGTGCCATGGCTTCAGATCTTTATCAGCTGAGAAACGGAGCAACAGCAGCCCTTAAATACAGCTTCAAGTGAAAGTGAAAAAAGTATTCCTAAGCATATCTGTAAGTGGGCGTTGGTGAAGTAAGAAAGAACTCAGATAAGCACAGACAAGACTGCTTTTGCTGTGTTCAAGGTATTCATATTAAGATTTTAGAGAATGCCTCACAGTGTTCTTTAGATATCCTGCCTACAAGAACGGCTCAGACACACATTTTTTTAATTTTATTTTATTCAACCTTTTCACTAGGTTAGTGCCATTGAGATCAGAAGATCTCTTTTTTAAAGAGAGCCCTGACTAAGAATAGCAGCAATACACAGTTTCAACTAGGCCTGTCACGATAATCAATAAATCAATTAACCGCACGATAAATAAAAACATCCTCGGTAAGTTTGCCGGCCTCGGCAAAGTGACACGTGCATGCACGTTTGCTTTCCTCCCCTCTCTCTACCAAACAGGCTGGATAAGAAGGTGGTTCACTCCGTCCATCTTCTCAACGCCTGGGTGTGTTGGTTGTATAGTGGAATGAGCAAAGTGAAGCGCGAAGCAGGGTGATCCATCTGTCAGTCATTCAGTCTTTGTGGGGAGAGGTGGGGCTGCTAGCGTTTACACACACAGAGCTGCAAGTAAGCATCGTGAGGAGTGACATGGAAATAAACACTAATATGAATGATGGCATGAAAGCGATGGTTCCTAAGCCAGCTGCCACAGCCCCAGTGTGGGAATATTTTGGTTTAAACAAAATAAACAAGGTTTGAGCCCATGAACACTGGCAGGCCGATATGTCATATTTGTTTGAAAGTAGTGGCAACGAAGAAGGGGAGCTGTAGCAGAGACTTTGTCCTTGACAGTAGGCGCTTACTGAGGCGTTTGATCTGCAAGTAAATATAAATAAAGCAGCGCAAAATGGTGCATGCCCACAGGTCTTTGGCTACATTACTTTTTACTTTTGTTTGTTCGTTTATTTGATTTATTATTTTGTTTGCTCAATTCATTTTATTTTGAAGCTCTTGACCTTCCAATTACAGTTAAATACCATTAAGAAATTAAAGGTCATTGTGGTGTACTCACTTTATCATGACATATATTATAATTACATTAATGAAAAAGTGATGTTTCTAAATAATATTAAAAAAAATATCATTCATTGGCAATAACTTTTTGGACAATTATTAAAAAAACATCATCAATTAAAAACAGTGGCATTCAGAAAGTCTGTATCCTAGAGTTTTCACTGCAGATTTAAAAACATTCAGAGACACCAAGTTTTGAAGCTTAATTTCAGTATGCAGATTATACCATGCAGAAGGTGCAGATTACGTTCTTTCCCAATTCAGTTCAGACTCTGGGAACAACAAACTGCATAAAGCTCATTGATCTCAGGTTATGTAATACATACTTGAAGATTAACAAGGAGGAAAGAAAGTCAGGAATTTTCCCAAGAATGGCTTTGTAGATAAACACGTTCCAATGTCCAAGACGACGTGTACTTAAAGAAACTACCTCTAGAACATAAAGTACAGCGATGAGTCAGAAATCAACAGTTTGTGATAAATCTCAGAGCTCCATGATACAAACTTTCCAACATCTGCAGACTCTGTGCAGAGGCATTCATGTATAAAACATCACCATAATCACAAACAGGTAAAAACATAGACTGCGTCATAAAAGAGAAACAAAACTTGATTCTGTAGTAAAAACTAGGGCCCGACCAATATGGATTTTTTGAAGCCAATGTGTGAAGGAGCCTGTCAAAGATGAATTTCTGTCACTTGTGACAGACAATAAAGTATCTATCTACATCCATCCAGCCATCCAGCCAGCCATTCATCCATCCATCCACCCAGCTGAGAGGCCCCTGCCTGGTCTGGGAATCAAACCAGGGTCATTTTTGCTGTGAGGCACGTACACTACCTGCTGCGCCACCATGCCGCCCTGCTCTGTAGTTATTTAAATTAATCAAAAATGTGTCACAGTGGTCCAGTGATGTAATCTGAGGCAAGTTTAAGGACATGGGTTCAAATTTTTCTGGACCAGCTGGTTTTCGGGAGTTCAAATTTTTTTTAGAACTGTTAAAAACTTTGCAAGTTGTGAAAGGAGCAAATTTAAAAGCAGCGATTTCACAACTGGTCTCTTAACTGAAGACACCAGGGGAAAAGGATAATGTTTAAATAAAAATCCTGAGCCTATAAACTGTTATAAGTACTCAGTGTGTCTGTTTTATCTATTTTATTTGACACTCTATGGTCATTGTTAAAGTTACCAACTGGGAGGTTAACAGATTTTCCTTTCATGCACATGGTTTTCCAAAACTTCTTTGGGTTTTTAAACTTTCAGTTGTAGAAGACAAGTATAACTCAGCCTTGGTCTTGCGAACTGAAGATGTAACTTTTTTCTTAGCTGTCTAAAAGAGAGCCAATCAGAATCTCTCCCTGACTTCTGTGCTCTGGCCCAGGCAGAGTTACGTTTATGAAGCAGGTAAGATAGTTCACGAGAAAACTTACCCTTTAGACCATGGGTGTCAAACTGATCCAGTAAAGGGCCACTGTGGCTGCAGGTTTTCTTTCCAACCAAGCAAAAACACACCTGACGCAAATTATTCGATCAACTGGATTGTCTTTACATGGTTGATTTGTTGGATCAGATGTGTTCTTGCTTGGTTGGAATGGAAACCTGCAGCCACAGTGGCCCTTTACTGGATCAGTTTGACACCTGTGCTTTAGACCTAAATGTACAGATAGGTGCATGTTTTTTGATGATATCAATAAAAGCAGTATGAAAAAAATTTCAGGAAAGTTCTACATAATTACAGAGGGGCGACTCTGTCCTGACGAAAAACTACAAAGATCATGACGAAAAGCCTGTTCAACAAAATTTTTCGTCTAACGTTCTTCATAAAGCAAGGGATACTTTTTGGTATTTTCGTATCTCTTCAGTAATCCCTATCTGACATTCGCAGGTTTAAAAAAACACTCCTAGCAATCAGTGCCATGCTGCATAAGCAAATGCTTCTGCAAGTTTCAGGTTTACTACCCACTGAGTGTTGTGGGGATCTTTTCAAGCCACAGTGTTGACCATCTCTGGGCTGTGTTTACTATGATTATTGACTTCTTTGTTATAATTCATGCTGACTGCCTCTAATGATATCATGGTGTCTTTGATGAACATGGCATGCAGAACAAAGTGGAAGGAACTTACTCCTTATTTTCAAGTTTGGAGACAAAGTTAGCCCACTTAAGCCCATCAAATTCAAACAGCCACTTCAGTTTTTGCTTGTCTTGCTACAGCAATATATCAGGCTATAGATAAGGTGATGGACTGTTGGGGGTAATCTTCGACCATCGACATCTCAGGTTGAAGGGAAGATGGTTCCTGTAGTCCACTAGTTTCTTGTCTTTTCATTCTCCCACACCAGGTGACAGGTATCCTTTCCAAAATGCAAGGCAAGATGTCATTCAACATCTCTAAGTATCTTGCTACCATTTAGGCATAAATGGTTGGAAACTCCCCACTCACCATGAGACCCCCCCCAGGACTTTGCCGACAGGGTGAACGAACTGGGACTACAAAAGAATGAGACCATGGTTTCATATGATGTAATTTCCTTGTTCGCTTGCATCCCTACAGCTGAAGCAGTGGAAACAATCAGGAACTGTCTGCTGGTAGATGAGAGCCCACAAAGCAGAACTTCCCTCACCTGAACCAAACATGCACCATGCTGGATCTCTGCCTGAACACCACCTACTTTCAGTTCAATGGAGACTTCTACAGACAGAAAAGCAGATGTGCTATGGGCTCACCAGTGTCTCCTATAGTGACAAGTCTTTACATGGAAGAGGTAAAGGAGGCTCCCTCCATTTTCGCTGAAACCATTCTTGGCCACTGGTTTGGATATGTGGATAGCACCTGGGACAAGATTTCATCCAGTGTAGCAGAGGCCTTTACAACTCACAAAAACTCTGTAAATGACTTCTTCAAGTTCCTTGAGGAAGTAAAAGAAGACAGTCTGGCCTTCCCAGATGTGTACTCTGGGTGGAGTAAGACACAAGCCTCAGCATAGAGGTTTACTGATGACCAACCCACACAGACAAGTATGTACTGTTTGACTCACCATCCACTGGAACACAAAGTGGGTGTCATCACCACTCTTCAGCACAGAGCTGAGAAGATAACAACAAAGTTGGAAGGCAAGAAGAAGGAACACCTAAACCTCAGGGGAACCCTGAACCCAAGTGGGCCTTTGTCAAATCCTCGAAGGAACAGGGGACCAACAGGGAAGAAGCCACCACCACGAGTATAGCAATATTCCCTTCTTGTCAGGAGTATTAGAGAAACTAAGGAGGATCTTTCAGAAGCACAACAACCCAGTACACTTCAAACCTGCGAACACACTGCAACAGAGGCTGTTTCACCCTTTGGTAGGGGTGTCCAAACTTTTTACATCAAGGGTCACTTAAAGAGGAATACATGAATGACTGAGCCACTTGCTGCACCTTACTTTTATTGTATTTAAGTTAAAGTTTTAGGGTTTAGAGGTGGGTTATCACCTGTTCAGGGGCCCGAGTAACATGGGCAATCACTGGATTCACTGGAGTCAGGGCGAGAATGGCCATTCTGAGCAGCAGAGATGGGAGATAGAGACTGTCAGACAAAACAAGAGTAAACTGCAAGAATGTTGGTGCTTGAAGATGAATACTGCAATAAACTTTGTAAACAAGACCTTGTGACAAAGTAAATATGGCAGAAAGTGTGCATGATTGATGGTGTTTGCTGCTGTAATTGAAATGTCTTTATTTATTAAACTGTTTCAGAGGCCGACTCAAAATGGGCAGCTGGCCATATTTGGCCCCCGGACCATAGTTTAGACACCCCTGCCTTATGCCGTGAAATGCACTGAAGGGACTCTCGCATCTCGGAAATGAAACAGTCACTAAACTAACGGTTGGCCCAGCACAGGAGAGCCAGCTCTTCAGGTTAGGACTCAGCTGTTCACTTACATCTGAAAGATACAATACATTCCTTTAAGAACAGCAATTTTAGGATACCGGACAGGGTGGACTGCTGGTTTGAAAGGGGTGTCAAGGAGGAAATTTTTATCAAACTGGAGAAATCTTCCTTGAATGGAGGTGGCGACCAAATGCACTTCTTACCCCCCACCTGTAATTCAGCTTTGGATTCCTTCAACAACAATCAGAATATTTTCATTCTGGATCATTGACACCAACATTATACACGCATGGCAAACCTGAAGAAACCCTGGAGGGCACTGCCCCAGGTGAAACCAGGTCAACCCCAGGTGAATGACTCTCAGGTGACCACCCTCCCTTTTCATCTGGATCACCAACAAGGGCTAGAACTTTCTGACTTGGTCCCAGTCACATTATTGAACCAAAGAAGCCTTTGAAAGAGAAAGGAAAATTCATTCAAGAACTTCCAAGTCCAGTTGGAATCAACAAAGAACTGACCATGACCTGGATAATTAAGAAACGTATACAGACATTAGGTTAGAGTGTTAGGCTGATAAGTAAAAACTGGTCATAGTTATGGATATTGTAAATGTCATAGAAACACATCCATAAGCACAATGACCTGAGTGCAAGGCCTGTATTTGCTGATCATTAACCTGCTGAGTCGATAAAATGTCCCATTTCCCTGGTCTGGCTGTACTCCTGAGGTTTGGTTTCATTTCTCCTGAAATGTTCAACACTTCTTCTCAGCCACTGGAAATCTTTGTGTCATAAATACTTGAGAATCATCAAATGTCTCTTCTGATGGAAAAAACTAAATAAAGTTCCAACTGGAGACAAAACAACAGCCCATATATTGACATTAGGTTATATTTTTTATATAGAAATGTTCAAACTAGTGTAACAGAGCTTTATTGCATGAATGTTGCTGAACAGTATTCAAAAGCCTTTTGTGAAATCAATTAATGGATTGAGCGTGTATTGAAAAGTAATTTATTATTATAATACTGATATTTTATTATAGAAATATGTCTTATAAAGATAAAACACTCTTCAGTTTCAATGATCTAAAAAAAATTAGAATGTTGGTGTATGTATAGCACAATCTATGGTATGCATGGATGATTTAGGATGAGACCTTTAGGGTACCCACTGACCCTATCTAAATATTTTCATCTGTCTCTAAGGTTTTATTGATAGAAATTTCATCTTTGATATTACTGATGGATCAGATATTTGTTTATCCCTGTATGTTAATTGTCAAATATATATTATTTAAATTTACTGCATGCTGCTAGTGATGCATTAGGCTACTTAATTAAAAAATAATCAAATTGACATTTAGACCCGAATCGATTATTTTGATTATTTTCTGTAAATGACCGCAGCCCTCCATATAGTCTACGTTTCACTTTCAGAGAGCAAAGGATGTACCACCAACATGGAGCAGAATAATCTTTCAGAGGACCTAGTAGCCAAGAAACTGCTCATTGTTTGCACATTTTGGATTCTAAAATGGAGGACATTGAGCAGAAAAAAAGTTAGGTGTAAATACTGCATAAAGACTATGTTGATGACCATTATCACCACTGATTTGTTATAGCATAAAATAATCATTCATTCATAGAATCAAGGTAAGAGCTTTAATGAACTGTGATATTGAGATTAGGTAATACATTCAGCCCTATGATGCATGATATAAAAATTTTCAACTTACTGATAACTGATATTTTTTCTTTTCATGATACTGATATCCGATGAGTATATATTATACTCATTATAATCTTATAAATGCGGTTTTATAGAGTTAGGTCAAATGTCAAATATAAAAATATGCACTGACATATTTCAACCTCACAAGATCTAATGAAACAAATCAAACAAAATGCCTACTCAAAAATGAAGTGAATCATCAAACAGTGGTTTAAACAGTTATTAATGCTTTGGCTCCATAAAATGGAGGACTGAAAGTGCAGAAATAAAATAAATTAAATAATTACTTAGATGTGTCCTTAGTTAATAAAAATACCAATTGATTTATAAGAAATAATAATTTATTTTATCTGTCAAACATCAAATTAGTGGCGGCTAACGCTGATCTGGTCTGATGCTAGTCTTGGTCTAAAGTGGCATACCTGGAGAAGACATGGAGGACCTTCAGGACATTTTGAGGAGTTGGTGAGAGACATTTTACAGTTACAGACAATGTGAAGCAGGACCTGAACGCACAGCATATGACTAATAAAGTGGATGGGTGAAAACATCAAAGCTGTTGGACTTATTTCCACACTGTTAGCAGAGTGACAGAAAGGCTCATGGACAGGTGTAGGGATGGAGCAGCAGCTACCTGCTGTGGCTGAGCCTCCGCAGTTCTGCTCAGAGCTTCCTAAATCAAATTTGCTGCTTCTCTCAGCAGCTGTGGGCAAGTTTTAGACGTCTTGTCCTCCACCTCGCACTAATCTCAATGCTGGAGCGGGACTGGTTTTATTTATTTATTTTTTAGAATGCAAATAAAGTTTTGTTTGATAGACTGATATCTTAACCAATGCTGAGTTAAATTTGCACCACCCAGTGTATAGGAGTGTGTTTACTAGCTCAGCAGCAGTCCATTATCTGGAATCAATAGGGTAACCAATCAGGACTTGCAAATCCACCCAGTAAGTTTTTTGACAAATAAAAAAGCTAATAATGCACTGAAACACAGGACCATGAAACTGCTTATTAGATTATAAAATGATTAATTAAACATGAAAAAATTCTAAATGTTTTTCATAAATTAATTGAAATGTTAATTATATAATGACACATTTAATACCACATTTATTTATTTAATTCTCATTTTAATTAATGGCATATATATAATAAATTAATTCATTATTTATTCGTTTAATTTTGGCATTTTCAGTCCTCATAGAATGGAGAGATTTCTCTGAAATCTTATTAAGCGATCAAGTGTTATTTATAAGGCACTTTCCATACATAAAATGTAGCACAGAGTGCTGAACATTGAAATACACAAGCAGATATGAGGGATACAAAATAACATAAACCCCACAGCCTACATTTAACATTAGACAGCCACTCACTGCACACACAACACAAACCCTACACATGCATCAAGTGAGGTCTTCAAAAGCCACAGAGGACTGAGGAAGCAGTTCAAAATAAAATCAACTAAAATGATTTCTGTCATTCAACTGTTGGGTGTGTGAACGAATTTTAGAGGGCAGGGAGGAACACATCCAAGAAGAAGCGATGGCTCGGGAGGGTTTAATGCAGGTCTGAATGCTATTAACAGGTTCTTAGTGACAGAAAAATGCTGTTGAGCGCAAAGAACTCCATCACTTTGTCGTTACCGGCTTTTAGCCTTCACTGTCTCTTAAAAGTTTTTACAGTTTTCAAATGCCTATTGAATGGGGACATCCATTCTCTGTATCGTTTTAGCCTTAGGACTGCTAGCTGCTGTGGTTGCTGCTTCATGTTCTTTCAATACTGAAAAGTCCACTTTTCTTTGCTTGGATCCCTGCTGAATAGGTTTTGCATAGATGGGGGCAGGCTTGGGTCCTTCTAGTAAGGCACATTAGATGATGTAACCAGCAAAACATGGCTTGTTCATGAGCTACTTGTACATTTGTTTTGTTGACCTGCTTGCAGACACATTAGTGCTGGTTTGCACATGTGCTTTGTGGTTTAGTTTTGAATGTATTTCTTTCAAATATTACAGAAACTGACAATAACAACAAGCACACAGGTAGATATACTACACAACAACACAATGCATTCACACACTCTTGTCATTGAGATAACATCTCACATGCTTAGATGGCCACTATGCTGGCCAATCAAAACAAATTTCACTGCAGCTAGCTGAGTTGTAGAGTGCAGGAAAGGAGGTGGCTCTCATTCAGTTGAGCTATTTCTTCTGGTTCACTCTGGCTCTCAGAGTGACACTCACTATAGTGAAATATTCAGCAGGTGGTAAAGTCAGAATTGCATGGTCCCCAGACTCAAGCCACATTGTCTCAGTGCTCAGACTCCAAATTTCATAGACTGAATCAGAAACAATAAAACTGTCAGTGTTTTAGAGTCAGAAATGGATTATCTGGTATAAAAAAAATCACACTGCATTCAAATGACTGTTTGTGCGAATTCATAGTAAAGTAATAATGTGTTTTTTTTTGTGATTTTGTTTGATCTAGCACTGATATTTTCTTTTCTGCAACAAAACAAATGTCAGTGCACACAAACTTTTTCTGGCAGTTAAAAAGCCATTTACAAAGAGTTTTTAAACTGACCCTGATTTTCTAATTTATTTTATTTGTTTTGTGATTAAAGGCCTCAGAAAAAAAGAGTCTATCAGTACTAGTAGTAGCTGAAAGTGAAACAACTTATAGGACATGGAGTCAATTATCATGCAACATTATTAATCTCTGAGGAAAATTTAAAATCAGTTGAAACTTCAAAATGTCTTCATTCTGGTTCTCTGCTGTAGTGATCTCCATTTTTCAGCATATGTGTAAAGAAAACCTATTCATTGTGCATGTGTTCAACTCAGCAGTTGCAGCTAATTTTGTGAGTTGATCTCTGTTAAAACACATAAATGCTCAGTGAATAGAAAAACAGTATTCATATTTAGTCCAGTGTTTGCTTTTAAAAAATAAACATTTGATGGTGACAGTAGTTATAAAATATGTGTTAAATATTTCTCTTTATCAATTTGTTTGAAATATTACAGACACTGAATTAAAAATAGAAGCATATCTCTGTCAACAAAACAAAAATCCCTGCAGAAAATAAAAGTTTTTTGGCAGAAAAAACCATTTTAAAAGTTTTTAAACTGCACCATGGAGAAACTTTGTTTTGATTAGAAGTGAATCACGTTAAAGACACAGATCAAATCGTACAGGTGAAAGAAACATTTAACAGACATGGATCTCAACTCTGATGCACATTATTAATTTGTGAGTGAAAAAATTAAATAAAACAGGAAAATGTCTAAGCCCTCATCATATTTTCTAACAGTGGAGTGTAAGGAAAAAATCATGCACTTGTCATGTAGCTTTTTGTGTTACACACAGGCATTGGGTCTTGTTTTGTGATTGTGGATTCTCTCTTTCAGCCTTTTTCTCAATGCTCACTGTTTGTTCTTAAACACAGTGCTGCTCCACCTTAATAAAATAAGACATTTTCAAAATGATGGTGACAGTGAGTTTTGTTGATTTTGCTATTATGTTTAAAAATCAGTGGCCTTTTATCAATTTGTTTGATTTACAGACACTTTAAAAAATGAAGCATATCTTTAACATTAAAATCCTGCAGCAAATATTGTTGTAGATTAAGCAGCTAAAATTTAAAATTTAACATGCAATCATGAACCAAATTTGAAGCCCTATTTTAGATTAAATTAATCAAGTCTGTTAACAACTTTCATATTATTTGAACATTCACTTTTCTTAAAATCTAATGTCACATATTAATACACAAGAAATCTTCATTTTAACAGACATGGACACAATTTAGCAAGCATCTTTTATTTAAACAGAAACATTAAATTAAAATTTTACTCACTTTGCACAGATTTTAGTTTCAAGTGTCTTTGCTCAAACAGAAGAGTCATCATTTCCCACTTTTACAGCCTCTTCATGATCAGGGTCCCCTGCTTAGTTTCTGTCATCCAGAAATTATTGACCTTAAAAGACATCAGACTCCAGATATGTTTCCCACTGCACACTGCCAGAACTCTGAACCTGAATCCACCCAAATGTCATCTTGAATGTAAAAGAGACAGATTAACTCCAAAGACAAAACATTTTTATCATTTAAAATGTATCATTATTGTCAAAATTTCTTATCAAATATCATATTTTTTATTGCTCAAAAGCTAAATTATTTAACACAAAATTGACAAACCTCCTTTAATTTAAAAGAATCGCTCTTTTTAGTCTTGTTTGCTTAATCAAGAAAACCTTTGAGAATTTTTCCCTTTCCAAAAATAAATGAAAACAATTCTACAGTATTTGCAATTAATAAAACACAAAAAGCTGTTTCAAAAATCTCCTGGAACTCAGAAACAAACAGGACTCATAAACAATTGAAAATACACACGTACAATTTTAGAGCACTCACAGATTTTAGTTTGACTCATTTAGGATGTTACATAAACAATTAAATGCGGTTTTTTTTACTGACAACCGTTATCCCCTTCAGTTTTTTACTGGTCTCCCACATTTTAAACCAGACAGAGCTGGTAATCACAAAACCAGCAGGAATTTGAATGGAAAAAACAAACAAACAAACAAACAAAAACACCAAAAAAACTGAGCAAGAAACATTCTTGTGCAAAGCTGTTGTCTGTATCAGACATTGAGACAGTTTCTAATGACAGAGAAACTGACATTGATGTGAGGACAGACAAAATGCATTTCATTTTCCACCTCTCCTGAACCACAGAGGTCCTGGGCCCTGTTCTATGAAGCAGGATTACTACAAGTGCTTTGAGAATAAGTGGAGAAATGACTCTCATGGCGTCTTTGACTGAACCTGAAACGCTGGGGCAGGTTAGAGGGAAATTCCAGGTTGAACTGAGGCCAAAAAAACCACCCAGACCTCACTTTTACCAGGAAGATTCTTTTGGATTTCTAGGAAAAGAAAATCTTTAACATTATACTAACACTGATATTTTTGACTTAATTTACTGAAATTTTACCCTATCTTATGTAACTTCACACAAATTTTTAGATATTTGAACAAAAAAACTTTAAAGACTGTAATAAGGATGAAAAAAGGTGAATAATTGAAAAAATAACAAAAAACAACAAATCACACAAAAAATTCAAAAAAAATCTTGATAAAGGAATTCTTGTGTATAAAAGTGTTCTGTATCAGAATTGAAATGAATCTAATTTTCAATGATTTCATGAAATGATTATTAGACCGTAAATGTAATAACAAAATTTTCTTTTATCTGAAAAGATCTTTTCTCCAAATATGATTTATAATACTAGAATAATTATTTCTTCCTATTAAAAGAAATATCTTTTCAGGCTTTCTCCAAACTTGATGATTACTGCTAGATATTTATTTCCATTGCCAAAATGAAAGAAGCTCATTTTAAGACTATTAATGATATCTATCCATGTAAAGAATTTTTGAGATAAAATATAAAATGATTTTTTTTGTCATACAGAAATTGAAACACAGGAACATCTGTTTCATGATTGCAATGCTATTAAGATTTTTGGGAAATAATTCATGCATGGCTAAATGCAAAATGAATACCTCATATCATCAAATCTTTGTAAAAGATAAAACTTGATTTTTATATAATAATATGTTTATTATAGGAAATTCTATATCCCCAAATGTAGATTCTTCAAAGTTACTCCCAATTTTGCTGCATTTAAGAATTCTTAAATTATTATTTTCTTTATCTTTAAAAAGAAAGTGCCTCAAACTCTAAGAAATTCTTGATTTGTGTATGAATTGAACCCCTTGTAAATGTTTTCATTGAATTGTTTATGAAAAAATTTAAATTTAAATATATAATTTTATTGTTAAATAATTTTTTGAAGAATGTACAATGCAAAATATGCCTGTTTGTTACTCTGATTTGAAAGAAACTTCAACAATATTTCATGTACTTGAAAATTGTGGGCTAATAAATATTAAAAAATTTAAACAAGATTTAATGAGCATGAATAAATTCACAAATGAATTTTTTGGTGCATGTTACAGTAAAAGTGCATGGATTTTTTTCAGGATGATAATGACACTAAAGATTTTTTGCACGCTATACTTATGCACTGAGACTGTCAGCAATTTTCTGCCAGCACTCCTTCCGTGCTTTTGCAGAGGCGACAGTGTTGCTTTTGACGTTCATTATATGTTTTAATTCTTCATACTCTGTAATGATCGCCTCCTGCTCCTCCTGTGTGAAGTATGCGGGCCTTCGCTCCCCTGCTCTGACGCTCCAGACTGGTCCATGTTCGCGATTGGTCAGATGCGGCGGGCTCCGCCTTATATGCGTGCACGCGCTCATTGCAAAGCTGGATCCACTTATGAGGTTGAGAACCATCGTCGTTGAACCGTGTAGCGAGACCGCCGGCTACCGCGCTCAGTTCAGTGAGGTAGCTCCAAAGCTATCTCGCTAGGCTGAACTTGCTTCATAGAATAGGGCCCTGGGTCCTCAGGAACTGACAGGAAGTGATCTATCTCCATAGCCAGAGGATGGACATACATCTGTGCTCCTGGGAGGTCAACGGCTCTGACCGTAAACCATTTGATTAGATTTTAAGTCCTCAATTATGGTTTACATAAAATCTTTTCTGAACATTTGTATTATAGCTTTCTCAAAGACTTATTGAGTTACATTACACTTTAATTCATTTCTAAATAGATATTGTAGACCTGCCTTTTCAAATCGTTTCAAGCGTTTGGGTCCAAACTTCTGAACTGAATAAATAACAATAAAAAATGCTTATTTTAGCTGCTGTCTGACATAATGATCAGTCTATTCCATAATCACACCATGTCACCTGTATGCCTTACTACACAGGATTCATCACCCACATCACCATTAAGAGCAGATTTTACGACATTTTTATGTCCACATAAAACAGCAGATGGCTCTGTTCTTATTCTCTTCACATTGGACTGCCTGTAGGAACCCCAAAGTCCTGCTCCAATGTTTAAAAATGTGCAAACACGCAATTAAAAGAAAATGTAAGTTTTACCACAGTATCACAATATAACTATTAACACTAAATATACTGACACATTTCTTATAAATGAAATATTATTGTAAATATAACAAAGGAAGATCTGTATCAAAAATTATATTCAAAAGGACTATTTTACAAAAATCAAACTCAATCGGTTTTCGATTATACAGCTCTGAAGTCTTCAAATAGAGGATGACAGAGGATGAGGAGAGAATAGAGGAGAGAGAATTGAAATGAAAATCATACTGTTCTCACCAGGACTGGTCAAGTGAACAACTTCATCATTTCCGACGTAGACAGCCCAATGCTGATATCTCTTACGGTCAAACTCAATGAGGTCCCCGGGCTTTGCACTGTGCTGGGATTTTAGTACACAGTGATGCAATTAGATCAAAATACCAAAGCTGACACGTCAGTGGTTCAAAAGATCTTTGTAAAAATAAATATTTAGTCACAAACATGTTTATTTCTGAATGTGGTTTTACATCGTGCTGCTGTGTCTAAAAGTTTTATAGAAAAACACTAAAAAGCAGTCATTTAAAGAAGACTGAATCAAAATAGCTTAAAAACAACAATATCTAAACTTTAACATCAGCTCCAGCAGCAGCAGACTCACCAGTCCCTGTGCCATGACTTCAGATCTTCATCTGGTGAGAAACAGAGCAACAGCAGCCCTGAAATACAGCTTCAAGGTAAAGTGAAAGTAAAGGAATGTGCTTAGACTTTTCTGTAAATGGGCATTGGAAAGTTGACAATTAAAGAACACATGATGAACATAGATAAGCACACTTTGGCAGAATTCCAAGTGAATGAATCAGAAGCATGTGGACTGTAAACCCAGATTTGGATTCAACTCAAAGAGATCGAGTTCATATTGCTTAACTATCAATTTTTTAAAAATATTTTTATGAACAATTTTTACATTAACACCCTGTCCTAAACAAAACAAAACAAGCACAGTTTCAATCTTAATCACAGACTACAGCATAGTCCTTCATAGCCATCGGATATCAACATATTGAGACCTTGTTTTTCTTTAGACATACAGAGATTAAAGCAATACAGACAACAGAGCCCCCTCTAATCCATTAGCCATCTTTCCTTGCCTTGGGAAGAGTCCTCCAGAAAATTCTGCAGATTCTCGGCCCCACATAGTCAAGAAATGGAGTCCAAATGCAGAGGAATTGTCCAACTGTCCCTCTGGACCAAAATGTCAGATATTCTATGGGCAACAAATCAAATACAACTTTGTGCCACTCAGAAACAGTTGGTGATTTATGTGAAATCCATTTCAATAATAAACTTTTACATGCAGCAAAAGTTAACACACACAACAATTTTTGATTGTGGGAATCTTTAATTTGGGGATGGGGCAGACCTATGAGAAGGCATATTGGATCTATGTTTAAGTTCTTACCAAAGACCAGATTTAGCTTTGTGATAATTTTGATCCAAAAATCTTGAATATGAACACATGACCAAGTTGAGTGTATAAACGTACCAACCTCTTTTCTACATTTAATACATAGACAGACTTTTCAGGGTCCATCCTGTAGAGTGATTTTATTTTCTTGATGGACTTTGCAGAGGGCCTCATAGCATTGTCCTAATATGAGTTTTTTGCTACATATTCTAAAGAGGAGTTCTTCTATTGGCGACATTTCTGTACTAAATTTATACTTAATTTGGTTATGTATAAAACTTCTTACTCGCAGAAATCTAAAAAAAATTGTTTGAGGTAGTTCATATTTTTGTCTTAGTTGCTCAAATGACATCATTTTGTCTCCTTCAAAAAGATCTTTTAAAATTTTAATACCTGCATCTTCCCATAGAGAAAACCCGCCGACACCCATGCCCGGAGAAAAATCTGTATTACTTTGTATTGGAGTTATGACTGATATAAAGTCTGCTCTTTTCTCCCATTTCCTAGTCATATCCCACACCTTAAGTTTACATTTAATAATGATATTATCATCTGTAATCCTCAGTGCTTTCCTATCCTGGATAAATGGAAGACTGGTCAGTGTTAGTGGTTTGCCTAGGTTGAAAGATTCAATATCTAGCCAGACAGAATCTGGATCACTTCGTATCCAGTCAGCCAGATATCGAAATTGAGAAGCAAGCTGATACAGTCTGATATTAGGGACTCCCAGACCTCCTTGGTACATTGGTAATTGTAGTTTTAACAAACTAAGTCACGGTTTCTTACAATTCCATATAAAACACCTGAGCCAGCTATTAATTGTTTTAATAGTATTATTATTTAGGAGTATTGGAATTATTTGAAACTGGTACAGTAGCCTGGGCAAAATGTTCATCTTGATCAAAGCGACCCTTCCAAGTAAAGAAAGTGGGAGAGGTGCTGTTACGGCCTCTGGAGCATAAAAATAACAATCAATCACCAATTTCAGTTATAAGGCTCAACTCAAAGAGACCAGTAGCATATAAAAGGACACAAACAAAGATGTTAGGAGTTTCCAAAAGAATATCTACTTTATTTAACACAACACAACTCAATTATTTACTTAAGCAAAGGAAAGAAAATAAAAAGGCTGCAGGTGCTGGCCAAAAAGAACAAAAGAGGGATGGTGGACATGGCTAACCACACAGTGGGCCATCGAACCAGCCACCCCCATGTAACTAAACTGCCTAACCAGAAAAATAACCCTAACTTAAAGAAATAAAGCCGCAAAAATGGGACTACCAGCACACTGCAGCCAAACTAAAACAACAAAACCCAGCAATCTGATATTCCTGGGGGAGAAAGAGAAAACAAACATATGATTGAAGGAGGAACCTTTAAGAAAAAGAAAGCAAGTAGAAAACCTCCTCCAAACCTGTCTGCAGGTAAATATATGTGTGTGTGTGCAGCCCAGCCTCCCAGCTCTCTCTGCCAAGTTCCTCTCCCTGCTCCACTAAATGCTGACCTACCACAACTGAGCGCCAAACAGCACACAGGTGTTGCAGCCACACAGGTAGAGGGAGGAGGGAGGAGGGAGGGGGAGACAGAGAGAGGAAACCCCAGCTGCCACCACACATAACAGGTGCCAATCTTTCTAAATCATCATGAATACGTTTAAGAAGAGGTTGAAAATTTGCTTTGCACATCTTTTGACGTATTGGAGTAACAAATATGCCAAGGTAGGTGAAGTCTTCGCAGGCCCATCTAAACGGCAATTCTCCAGGTGGAAGCATATGATGTACTTGTCCAAATGGCATTGCTTCAGATTTACTGTAATTAATCTTATATCCAGAGAACTTGCTGAACTGATTGATGACAGTTAGGATTGTAACAGTGGAGATTTCAGGCTGCGTTACATACAGCAATACATCATCCGCATACAGTGAGATCTTGTGTTGCATCTGGTTAATAGATATACCATGAATATTAGTGTGTGTTCTGATGGCTTCAGCTCGTGGCTCTATGGCTATGGCGAAGAGCAAGGGTGAAAAGGGGCAACCTTGCCTTGTGCCTTTTTGTAGAGCAAAATATGGAGAACATTTGCCATTTGTGATAACAGCACCTAATGGTCTGTTGTATAATAATTTGATCCAATCAATAAAATTTTTGCCTAATCCAAATTTTTTGAGCGTGAAAAATAAAATGCGATCAAACGCTTTTTCTGCGTCCAGCGAGACAACTAGTCCTGTAATGCTTTTGTGCTGGCAAGGTTGTATAATATTGAGCAGCCTTCTCACATTGTTACATGAGTTTCTTCCTGTTATAAACCCTGTTTGATCTCTGTTAATGATATGTGGTAGGACTTTTCCCAGCCTTTAAGCTAATATTTTAGATAACAGTTTAACGTCTACGTTCAATAGGCTGGTTGGTCTATAGGAAGAACATTCCTCCTCTGGTCTACTCTTTTTCATAATCAGACATATATTTGCTTTTGTAAGCGTTCTTGGCAGAGATCCTGACTTCAATGAGTTATTGAAAATATTCATTAATGGTTTCACAAACAAATGCAGAAATTTTTTGTAAAACTTGACGCTGAAGCCATCGGGTCACGGTGCTTTCCCTGACTGTAACTTTTGAATAGAGATGGAAATTTCCTCTGGTGTTTATGGGCCTATTTAGATTTTCTACTTGTCTGTCATTTGGCTTACAAAGAGTTATTTTGGAGAAGAAGTCTTCTATTAAACCTGAGGCCCCAACTGGGTGCTCACTGGAGTATAGATTTTCATAGTACTTTGCAAATACCTCATTTATGCTATTATTCTCCTGTTTAAGCTGACCAGAAGCATCCTTGATTAAGGGAATATGCTGAGACTCAGTCTGTTTTTTCACCAAGTTTGCCAAGTACTCGTTGGATTCATTCCCATATTCATATACTTTCTGCTTTGCTAATCTTATATTCTGTTCAGCTTTTTGAGTTAATAATGAAATACTGCTCTTGTAGCCAACATAGTTTCTAACTTAGTCTCAGTTGGGTTCTGGTTATATTGACTTTCACATTCTTTCAATTGTAGTTCTAGTTTCCGCTGTTCCTCCAAATTCTTCCTCTTTCTGCTTTTTTCATAAGATATAATTAAACCTCTAGAATATGCCTTACATGGCTCCCATAAAATGGAGGGAGATGTCTCTTGTGTATTATTTATAGAAAAAAATGATTGAAACTCTGTTTGAAAATAAAAAATAAAATTTGGATCATTTAGTAAGTTTGTGTTGAATCTCCATCTCCTTAAATGATATTGGCTCTCTCCATATGTAAATTTTAAGTGTGCAGGAGCATGGTCTGAGACTGTAATACTACCTATGTCACAAGACTGGACAGAAGTCAGCATTATTCTAGGGATAAATATGTAGTCAATTCTTCAGCTACTTTTATGAACCCCAGAGAAGAATGTGTTACGGGCTGGGTCTCTTCTCCTTGCTTTATTTCTGGAGCTTGGTTCGGTGATGTGGTGGCGTTTATGTGTTGCTATGGTGATGTGACGTCATGTCCGGTGCTTTTCCGGGAGCGCTAATTTTTGTAAAGGAGAGACAGCTGCGGGACGCCGAGACGGAGATTAACCCACGGACAGAGACAGACAGAGCCACGCCACCACGGACGAAGACAAACCACCCTCACGACCTATTCTCCTTTTTCCCTCAACCAAACAACAAACCTGAACGTTAATTTCGGAATGAGCGGGCTGGCGGCTCATGGAAGCTGAGCGGGGGCTCTCCGGGACCATCCAGACGAGGAGGACGCACTGACGGTCCCCGAGCAGTAACCAACGATCACAGTAAGCCTAGCACACATGCACCTACGTCTCCACCCAGCTCCAATTATTTCTTTTTTCCTTCCTTTCTTTACCTTGTGGGGTTAGAGGGGGAGCGCCTAACTCCCCGTCAACCTTAACAAATGTAAATCCTTTGCTGTCAGGGTTAAGTGTACGTCATATGTCCAGATAATCTAGTTCTTTACAAATATCAGCTACTGTTCTAGCCCTTTTGGTGGGAGTTGTTTTTCCTCCTGGTAATTTATCTATATTCGGATCTAGTATACAGTTAAAGTCTCCGCCAACTACAGACAGAGTGCAATCCATCTCTACTAATTCTGATAATGCCTTTATTATGATATCAGGAGGATTACCCGGTGGAATGTACAAATTTAGTATTGCAATATTTTCATGACGTAGTTGTCCCTTTATTATAAGATTTCTTCCTGCACTATCCTTGCTACAGGATTCTAATTTAAATAAGAGGTTTTTTTTATTAATTAGGATACATACTCCTCTACTGTTAGATGAAAATGATGAAAAAAAAACTTGTCCCACCCAATTTCGCTTCAGTTCCTCATGTTCTCTATCTTTAAGATGTGATTCCTGAAGCAGTGCTATATCAACCTCCTTTTTAAGATATGACAATATTGTCATATATGTCTCCATGAAACCAATCGCTGACGAACCTTCCGAGGATTCCGGCAATCCAAGATTTTTACGTCTTCCTCGATCCTCTTGGTTGTCGAGCCGCTCGTGCAGCAACGCCTCAGCCTTTTTCAGGTATGAAACACACCTTTCTGTCTCCACATTGGTGTCCTCCACAGCTGAAATGTGTTGCTCGGCTTCGTCGACACGCTTGGACACATCCTGCAGCTCCTTTACTATCTCCCCGATGTTGTGAAGAAAGGAGTCAAACTTTGTTTCCATTATCCCAGAGATATTCTCCGTGATTGTGGTCATGGCTTTGGCCAAAGCAGGGCTTAGCTGCTCTGTCTCCATCACTTCCGCTTCATTGTCTTGTGCTTTGTCAGCATTGCTAGCATAAGCTTGCTTCTGGGCCTTTTTAACAGATTTAGAAGTAATTTTGTCGCCTAACTTGCTCTAGTAATACTCCAAGGTCATCCCATATGCGTCAGCTAATGTTAAGTACCGACTTAAGCTGTTTCAAAAGTAAATTGTCAGGATATTTGCACCAAAAATGTGGGAGCTCTGGGAACACTGCTACTCAGTCCCCATCACCAGAAGTTCCCAACTGTGTCTAATTTATTAGCATTACTTGTCAATTCTAATTAAGATGATTTTTTTTTAGTTTATCCTACAGTAATTGTGTTTTTAAGCCCAATCAATAGTTTGTACTTGAGCAAACTGAGTTTGTATTACTTAAACATGTGTATTTTCTTTTCATTGATTATGATGTCGGAGTAAACTGTACTTTTAAATAGCTTACTTCATTGTAATCTAGTGATTTAGCTCCGACAACTCAATATCATCAAGTTTTGCATGATGACACCACGTAAACCTCATCACCTGCCAAAAATCTAGTTGTACCAGTTTAGACAGTGTGGTGGTATTGGTGAGCTCTGAGGCTGAACAGCACATTATTTAAGATAGGGAAGAATGCAACAGGTAGTTGTAGTTGTGAAAATTCTGAAACAGTGGAACATGTATTATTTGAGTGTAGGAAATATAAAGCAAAAATAGTGAATTTGATCTAAAACTTAGAGGAGCCAAAAGTCAACTTAGTGTGGAAGTTTTGAGACAAAATTCAGAAAGGAATCATCAATATCTGACTTAAATAAATGTTAGAGCAGCATATTGTGTATATGTATATGTATATATATATATATATATATATATATATATATATATATATATACACAGTCATGGAAAAAATTATTAGACCACCCTTGTTTTCTTCAATTTCTTGTTCATTCTAATATCTGGTACCACTAAACGTATAATACAATGAACACAACAAAAAATGCAGCTGGTCACATAATACTTTATGTCCTATTTGACATTCTTAAGCTTAATTGATTCCCAGGGTATATAAGAGGCCATTTCATGTCACAAGCGGCACTGCACATGCAAAGGCCTAGAGTGGTTTCCTGCTTACATTCAAGCCGTAGCACAACTCAGAAGTTGTCCGCTCTCACATAATGCCTAAAACAAAAGAAT